>JAYKKI010000001.1:111620000-112007500 GCA_039881145.1 Druceiella hillmani
GAAGTGACTTATCTCATCCGTACTCCGAGTTGAGTTCTTCGTAGACGTTTGACCTAAGTACTCTAACAGGATTTCGATTTGTTAGTTAATTAAATAGAATTAAATTAATAAAATTAGACATATCTTATTTAAAAAACAATTGTTTCCACTTGTTAGGGGAACAAATAGTTTAAACGTATTCTTTTGTTTACATACAAATTAGTACATAGATTGGCCATTACATGAGGATGATAGCTGTTTATTTTTACTCTAGACAGATTCATCAAACTGGTTATTAGAGTTAAATAATTAAAATATTCTTGTGGTATTAGGGTTTTATTAAAGTGAAATTGTTACAAATATTATTACAAATAACAAAAAAATGTTTTATATTTTTTAAAAAATTAATCAACAATTGTATAACTGTAATCTGCTTACACGGTCAAGATGCAAACATTTACCATGTATATTTTTCAATTGTCAGCTTTTAGACACAACTTCATAATCAAAACATTCTCTTCAGGGAAGCTGAAAGTTAATTTCAAAAGAGGCCATTAACACTATATATCATTTGAGTATATCTGCTGTAGTTTAGCAGCTTTTGGATGAAAAATGGCCAGTTTGGAGGGAATTAGTTTCACTTGATTTCCAGTCTTATTCATATTGCTCTACTATTCAAATTGAAAGAGTCAGCTGTTTTACTGACATTGTTCAAATGAAAACTTAAACTGATTATGCTAATGTATGTGTGTATTTACATACACACACAACTTGTAAATATATATATATATATTAATATGGATATATTTTAATTGTACGTAAATCAATTATATTTTTGACTCCATACAAATAAATATCTAACTCTATTTTGTGTGTGATTAATACATTCCTGTTATTTAAGGTCCTTCAGTCGATAACAAATTGGCTACGCTCGAAGAAATCATACATAGGAGTAACAGTGGAACATTTTCCGTGTGCCGGCTCTTCGACCTAAGAATATCGTTGCTGCCTAATTTTTTTAATTTTGTCGTTACCTACGTTATTATCATTGTTCATTTAATGGGCTTGCATTCCAGAGAATAGGTTGAATTTTTGTAATTATTATTATCATAAATTTAATATCATATTAATGTAACTTTATTTCTTTTCATTATATATTAAATTTTTCATAACATGAACAATTTATTGTGAAAAGTAAGTTTTAAATATTTACTAAACTTACAATAATTTCTCACTTTTTTGATCTACTCAACGACATTGACAATAATTTTGACTATAATTTTTAGGTTATTTGCTATTTAATAAAATATCTAAGTTTTGTCATAATATGTGTCAGTAGATGATATTTCAAATTATTTTTATACAATATTATATATTTTAATTGTTTAATCTCAAACTGTTGTTAATAGAAGTGTTCGAAGTTAAAATGTCAGCGTTGTGTTCCATTAGTTTTATATTAGTTTAGTTTCTAAACTTTTATCTATCTGTAACGTTAACAATAATTATTTTGTAGATTATAAAGGTAAAATTAATTCTATGTTATAATCGTATTTATTCTTAGCAGTAGGTGATAATAAGAAAGGCAAGTTTATTGCCAACATTTTGTTGGGATAACATTTAGTTGCATTTTTTAATTAGGTTGTTTGTTAACAATAATTACCACTTTTTTATTTCGTATCCATATATTTATTTATATCACAACACAAGTAACTTCATATCAAGACTATTTCTACATTTGTCAAAATTCTCTATTCTCAAAATGAAATTGAAAGCTAGGTATATGTATGAATTATAATGAAAATATTTTTTATTATTTTAACACTTGCTTCTGCTAAGCCATTAAATTTTGGATAACAGGGTGATGAAGTAATATACTTAAATCCATATTCTTTTGCAAACTTCTTAAATTCCTCACAAATTGAGGTCCATCGTCGATTAATAATTATAAAGGAATTCCATGTCTCGCATGAACGAACTTATATTTTCCAACCTGCTTACTTCTATATATTTGCTATAACAATCTACAATAGTGAGATAATAATTTTTATTAAATTCAAGGCGATCCAAACCTAGTTTTACCCAATGTAAATTAGACACGTTTTGAAACATTATTGGTTATTTTGAATTATTTATTCTATTTATTTGGCATGTCAGACAGTTAAAACAAATATCCTTAATTTGTGCCTGCATCCCCGGCCGAAACATTATCATTTTGGCTCTTCTTACACAATTATTAAAACGAAAATTATCTGCGTGAATATAATTTTTTTGTAGTGAGCTTGGTATTACAGTTAAATTGTTCTTAAAGATAATCTCATCAACAATTGTTAAATCATGTCGATAATTCCAAAATGGAGTATTACCCATTTTATGCTTACAGTTAGGATAACCCTTAATAACATAATCATTTAATTTGCTAAGTGCAGGATCTTCATCACTCTTTACTTTTATTAGTTTTCTTTTTTATTATGAAATAGGTAAGGAATCAAATGTAACACTAACATGACCAACTATTTCTTTATATAATTCATTGTCTAACATCTCTAAAATATCCTTATGAGTCTCATTTTCTGTAAAATATGATCTGCTTAGAAAATTCGAAATATATATCTTCTTACCAGGAACATATTTTATATTTGGAGCATATGCCTGAACTTTCAACATCATTGTTTGAATTCTTATTGGTGCTTTGCACAAAGGTTTCTTAAATAAAGTTTCTAAAGCTGAATGATCAGTCTCAACAACAATTCTTTTACCCAGAATATACTTATGAAATTTAGCACAACCAAATATTATTGCTAACATTTCTCTTTCTATCTGAGCATACATTTTTTGGCAATCAGTTAGTGCTTTTGATGCATAAGCTACTGGTCTACCCTTTTGCATTAAACAGGTACTGATCCCCTCAGAACTACAATCTACTGAAAGTACAGTTTCTTTATTTATATCAAAGAAGTTTAATAATGGTGCCCTTGTCAAATTTTCTTTTAATTTGTTGAATGCATGTTCGTGATAACCCTATTTGTGTTATGTTTTCACATGCGCCAAAAGACATGCAAACCACTGGAACACCCGTGTCAAGTTTTACTTTAATTGTCTTATTATTTATGTAGATATTTTCACAACAGTCACTTGTATTAACTGTGACTGTATTACCTATGAAAAAGCTTTTTGCACATTCTTCTACTTGAGCAAGTAGTTGAGCTGATTGTCCTGCATTAGCTTTATTTTTCTTCTGCCTTATTTTAGCAAAATTATTTATACCCTTACTGTCCTTGCAATTTACAGCATTCGCAGAACACTTATGTGTTGAAGACCACAAATTCTTACATTAAAACTTTGTTTAACTTCCGCTATTTGGTAAATTACAATTTTTAAACATTTTAGATTTATTAATATTTAATATAGATTCCACTTATTTTCTGGTGCACTAATTGCTTTCAATTGTTTCTGTGACAATTCTGAAACTTTGCAAATTGAAACAGCTTTCTCTTATGTTAAATTAGCTTCTCTTAACAATCGTTCTTTGACATTCAAGTTGCTTATTCCCACAATAATGATATCACGGATTACTTCTTTATGCATATCGTTAAATTCGCAGTTTAGGCTTTTATTTTCTGAATCTGTAGGAAAATTATCAAACTATTGTCTTTGGTGTAAAAAATTTGTCTTTCTATAGTGATACATTTTTTGGAAATAAAGTAGTTGTCAACATTTGTTTCATCATCAAATGTTGCTTCTTTCCCAAAATTAAATGAGTTATAAATATCTATGCCTTTATCACCGATATTTTGTTACAACAACGCAATTTTTATTTTATCGGAAGTTTTTCATAGTCTCCTGCAATTATGAAAAATTCAAATTTTTGATACCATAGTTTCCAGGCAAGTGCATTAATATCAATAGTGAGATTTATTTCTCCAATAACATATAAATCATGTCTTTGACATTGTACTGATGTACCGTCTTGACTGGTCCATGTGTTTTGATCCGTTTCCACATTTTTACTTAATGTGTGATCACATCTTCAGCTGTCAATTGTATTCAATATTCTAATAACCTTTAAACCTGATCAGTTATATTAATCAGTTTTCTTCTGATACCATGTTATGTTTTTTAATTAGGATGTTTGTTCATAGTAATTTCCACTTTTTTATTTCATATCTATATATTTACATGTATCACTTCCTCATTGCAGTGTACACCTTATGTGACCCAGTCCTACCAATTCATTGCCTTACCACTTTCAAGACATATCTGAAAATGATCTGCAAATAGAACATATCTGAATCTGTTAATTATTGAGAAGAAAAAAGTTGTTTCCGTACCCAAATACCTAAGTATGGTCCTGTGCACTGCATTGTAGTGTTCATTGACCGCGTCACAGAGAATTAAAAATGAGATGCGCAAACACAAAAGTGATTTATGTTTGAAAATTAGCATTTCCCAATCATTTAAATAAGAACGTAACTTCAACGCGGACTTAAAGAAATGATTAGATTACGAGTATGTCGTAGATAATTCAAATAATGACTTTGAGGTACATAATTATTTTTTGTAATTACTTGTGCATACAGTTTGGTTATTAAATTAATAAATAATTACACACAGCTAATATTATTTGTGTGGTTTCACTTTTGCCATTAAGGAAAAGAACTCTGGAATATGCCTCTGATTAATAATTTATCCTTAGGTGATATACACACCATATTAGTAACAACAAACACCAATAACCACATCCAAGTGTCCACTGTTACCGCATGTTTTGAACTTCGGTTTGAGTATTGGCATATTGAAGTTTGGTATAGAACTACGAAAAATATGGTTTATTACTTTTAAATATGGTTTATTACCATAAATCCTCAAACTTTAATCGAAATTAATATCTTGGAGAATTATTGACAAAAGTAATACGAATATAAATAAGAAGGATAATAAAAGAAAAAAAATATAAATAATCTCTAATTTTCATTTAATTTAACCTGGTCTTGATACACTCTCTCTAGTCAATGACCCTAATTTTCTGTGCTAGACAACTCTAGTGACACTCACTTTTCAATAGAAACTGATAATGAATTACATGATATGAACATTCTACCAACAAAAAATAAAGAACTTAAGATCATGAAAACAATCTAACAAACGATAGATACATTTATTCTTGGGAATATTTTCACATAAAAGCATTTAATTTAACATCAGTAAAATAATAGTCATAGACGGTGAGAACTCTTGTAATGTGTTTTTTTTCTACAGAATAAAAGAAAAGTTTATTTGGCCTCCGGTGGAAGACATACATGTTGTTAATGTGGATAAATTACAATATATTTAAAAAAAACTGAAGCTTGGATATTGTGGGGACACAATATTTAGTATGGCACACACAAAAATTTTCAATTTTATAATTTTAATTTGTTAGACACAATGGTTATCTTAAATCTTTCTTCTTTACCAGGAACTTTCCAGTCTTATGTATTTGCATAAAAAGATACAATATAGTCTGTTTAACAAAAGCATGCAGAATTACCTTTTTAGGACCTTTTTATTCAAATGTGAACAGTCAGCAGAATCTCTCCCCCAGCATTATGTCAAAAGCCTTGGTTATCATTTGATCAGAGTTACATGGGGCATATTTCAACATGAGTGCCATGTATGCGTCATGGTACAAAATCATGTTTCTTTGTTTGCATTCCAAAAGAACCGAAAATACAATACAGAGTCAATGTTAAATATATGAATGAAAATATTGATTCCGTTTGTAACTAAGTGAGTGATACAATTTCTCCATGTAAAAAATGTTAATGCCTTACCTAATCATCGATTTGAGCAAAAAACAACGAAAAGGGATAGTAAGCTGATTTTACAGGTGTTTCAGAAGAATCTTAACACGGGTACCGAGTAGACAGTTTTTCATAAAAAGCATCTAAATATACCATGTGACTTTATGTGAAGGTGTTTACAGGCTTCCAAATTAAAATTTCGAACCACGGTGGAGAAACTGCAACTGCGAAAAATACACTTCAATTGGGCGAAAGAAACCTTGGAACAACATATTCTTTCAGACGAAGTTTTGTTTGGTGTATTTTCTTATATTAAGCATACTTTATCTACTCAGATTTATATAGCGGACCATCAAAAATTTATTAAAATGTTTCTATGACTGTTTCTTAAGCGGTGATTTTGTACTTCTCACATCATTACAGAATATTCCCGTTGCCAAATAGTTGAAACACGAAACAATTATTATCATTTGCCCAAAAGTGGTTTATATAAAAAAAAAGAAATTGGGTTCTGAAAGACTACAAAAACCCAAGTCATCTTTCTACAACGTGGAAACAAAAAGATTTAATTTAAATGACTCTAAGTTATTCTGTAAAATTAGATGAATGTGTGCCTTGTAAATGCCAGTCAATTGTATGTATCAAAGAACACTGTATAAGTTATTCACAATTAAGCGGTTACGGTTTACTTCATGAAAATGTATCTTTATATTTGAATGCCTTATCCTAAATAGTTTTCAAGTTTGCTGCACACAATTCAAAGGACTATACTATAAATTTTAATATATTTGTTTGCTGATCTAACAGACATGAACTTGTTTTTTCATAAAAGCAATATATCAATTGTCACAGCTATTTTTATTTAAATGCTTCAGATTTTCTATAGAATGCGAGTTTTAGCCATCAATAATATTGAGCATCACAAAATAAGTTATACAAGTGAAATCTAAGAAATATGCCTAATTTTGCCCATTCAAGATTTCAATATTATTTAAATTTCTTATAATATCACAACTACAGTTATTCATTTGTAAAAAAGCTATGTAAATAATTGTAATTTAAACACACACAAAAACCAACAATTAATTTTTGGTCGTTTAGATTAGTCGATTTAGATTATACTAACTTTTACATGAATAGTACATATTAATTTATTAATTTTAATGTACAAGTATATAAGACAAATATATAAGACAGACTTATTGCTACAGCAGCTAGAGCACCAAGTAATAAAATATATTATGTGTTGTGGAAGATTACAACAGATTGTGGATAAAGTTGTAAAACAAAATTAATGAAAAATAGTCAAAACAACAACAAAGAAAGCGGCAAGCTGGCAACAAGAAAATATCAAATAAAAAGTAAGTACACATTTTTATTATTTATTTTAAATCCAGTATTACAAATTGTATAGCCGCACCTCTAATCTGGAAAATAATCTCCATATGTATGTAATATACTAGCAAAAATAAAGGAGGACAAAGCTGAAAAATGAAGAAGGGCATAATGGGGATTTACGAACGGGGCTTATGGAAGGAATTTTGTTCGGATGACCTTTGAATGTGCAACATTGGGCGCATTGTGAGCATCAGTGTATTACTTATTCCGCAATTTGGCAGTATCGATAGTGAAGGAATATTCATGGAAGGAGGTCTGTCTCACATTTAGGGACAAGTAAAGTAAGGAGATTTCTAGAACTAAATACATGGACACTTAAGGGTGAGGGTCTAGACCTGATGTAATCAGGGCCACAAGAATGTTTAAATTTAAAGAGAAGGCAGAGAATAAGTAGATTGCAACGGCAGTATATATTTATCCAGATCATCTGCGCCCTGTACTCACGATACTTTGTCAAATTACCTGAGGTTGAAAATGTAGCAAATGCACAATTTTCAAGTCATTCTCATTGTTATTTTATTGAGTGATCACTGGTAAGATCGAAATAACCAAGCAAAGGTAGCAAGAGCATTTGATTTTGATGTAGTTTAGTTTATGTTGGGTTAGGATGTGAATAATTGTTGTAAATATTGAAAGTATTCTGTAATACTTTATATGACTAAAGTCGTTAATTTGCCAACTGAAGTACAGTAGGTGAGTTATCGGGTTTATATATTTTTTCCACAGAATAGTAAAAAAATATAGGACATTAATGACACGTTTCATTTAAAATAGTTTTATTATACTCTGTTTCAAAATGCTAAGCCTGAAACTAAAGTCCCAAATACATGGAAGTGGTGTTCACTCAGACTTGGTTATTGGTGTTTGGTAATGGTAATATAGTATATACATTATGTAAGCAAACACTAATAATAGATGTTGTTTAAATGGAATTCCATAAAAGCTAAACATAAAAAGATCAATATTATGTGTTATTACTTGCGTTAAGCACTCAAGAGATTCCACACGATGATAAACTAATGACTGTTTATACAAAAGGCATTCAATCAATAATATGACACTTGTGCTTTAGACACTTAATAAAATAGTTGTGCGGGAATCCAGTTGGAATATTAAGATTTTACAAGAATTCATATGGGTGACGAGTCGATTGAAAAAGCACTTTCGCCAATTTTAATATACCAGCATATATTTGGCATGTGCAGAACAACTATAAACCGAATTCCCACCAGATTTACGTTATGGTGTAGAAAGTTATATACCTTGCTAATAATTAGAATGTTCATGGTGCAATACACTTGGCTAATAATTGCAACATTGATGGAGCTGCAAACGCCATTTTTAATCGAACATGGTTGGCAAGTTTTACTGGCATTTAGGACATTTCAGATGATACTTGTTCGGCGCATATTGTTGATTGATATAACTTGTCACAGAAATATGTTTGAAGAATTGACATTGAGAATTCAAAAAGTAGATGATCTCTAAAAATCAGAGCACAAAAGGAATTTGTTGAGATTTAACAAAAGTCGAAACCTTAAAGTTATTGGCCTTTTTGTAGCTTATCATGTTTTTTTATTACTTTTGGTGTATTTGTGGCAATAAAATACAATCTTAATATTTCCTTCTCTGTTTTGTTCAATATTATTACTAATATTATTTTTTATTTAGAAGTCACATTGTTTTGTTTCATATTACATAGTATAATAAAACGTGTGGAAATGTTGAATATGTTTTTATAATAGACAAAATATGGTGGCACCTGTCAATGCCATATTTGGCAGTCCACAACATGATCCCAATTCCAGCAACCATTTTATGTTTATATTACCGCTAGAAGAAAATTCCATTTATTGTTTATCTCAGTTCTATATTAATTTGTTAGACATGTGCCATTTAAAATATGTGTTTGGATTTCAGGTTTGTGTTAGTAATTTTTAATAAAAGCATTGAAATAATATTTTAAACTTAAATAATACTTTCAAAAACATCAACAGAAATATTATTATGAACTAACCTTTACTTTTCAGCTACTCTTGTCAATCACTCTGACATTCTCTGGTTTACTCTTTCAATCAATTTTCAATGTATAGTTTTCTTCAGAATATAAAGTATAATGTGAGTATTATTAAAACATATATCAATTACTTAACTTGAAGCATTAAACTAAATAATATTTAATAGACTACAAATTAAAGCAAATAATTTATTATTTGAACCTACATTTCAAACAATGTCCCAAATGTCTACACATTAATAATAGAGAGTGTTAAAATGGAACTATACGAAATTCCCACATAGAAAAGATCAATATTATGTGCTGTTACTTGCGTTAAACACTCGAAAGATTCCACACAATGATAAACTAATGACTGTTTATACAAAAGGCATCCAATCAATAATATGTCGCTTGTTTCTTAGGCACTGAATAAAATAGTTGTGATGGAATCCAGTTGTCATGCAATTGAAAAAAATAAACAGAAATTTTGTAGGTTTTCTCAATTATATTTTAAAAATATGTAAACACATTTCAACTTTTCTTATGGATGAATGTCTAAGAGAGAACGCCAGATCTGATAAGAATGATACCATCATGAAAAACTAAACCTACACCCAGCAGTGACTGAAATGAGGTCAAGGATAGAGCAGCGATTTATTTTCTTTTTCTTCCTGGAGAATGGGCAGATGATGCGTCTGATTCAAATTTAATATTTGAATAGATTTTGTTTATATTATTATGGCATCTAATCTTCAAAATGTACCTATCTTCAGTCCTAACTTCTAAATTTGCTTTTATTTTTAAGTTAAATGTCAACTTAAAAACAATTTAATAATCCAGGCTTGTTTCAATATCGCCAATACAACTATGTGTGCTTCATATACCAATATCGTCATAAAAACCAAAATCATTATAAGATAGGGTTGATCTACAATTTTTCAAGAAGAAAAATATTAATTGGTGCGATACTCTTAAGCCTTATTTAAATATTTCTAAAACAACTAAATTCAAATAACTTTCAGGGAGTTTTCTTTCTTCACCTATTTTTTGTTTGATTGTCTGGTGTTTCCACTATTGCTGCATCTTGTCAAAATGTCTTGTCTAATCAAACTTAACCACACTTGAAAATGTGGTGCAGCCTCTGAATTATGTATTTGCTTGGAATTTCCTATAAAACTTTCTTATTAATGGGAAACAGACTCAAGCATAAAAAGTTAATTAATTACTGATTACCCAAAAGCTGCATTAGCTCCGAAAAAGGAACTTCCTCACACAAATTTGCCTTTAAATGGGAGAGAATAAACTTGTTTTCAAAGATTCTCATTATTTTGTTTGCAGCATTTATTCATAAAAATAATATTTCAGAGATTCTAAATATCACTTTCCATGGGTTTTACATTCTGGCAAATCAACCATGTTGTGCGGCTGGTGACCGTGTGTCTCCTATGTGAGAAAGTGCACTTGCAGAAATATACAGATACAAAATCCTTTTTGACGTCAATTCAAGTCGATGATGACTTATGCAATTGAACAATTTTTCTTAACATATTTATTGAAGTATCTTCAATTCATATTTCTCCAAAGTCAGTGCTACTGAAATGTGTTTCATAAATCTGTAAATATTTTCATGTCACAGTGTGCCATAAAATACATATGCTCCATAAAATAATGCTCCATAAAATACACTTTTGTTTTAAGGTATTGGAAAGTTCTCCTCGTGTTTATAAAACTGAGAACTGATATGTCTTTGAGTTTTGACTAGAGATGTGTAAATTTCATCTGTCATCTACCATCATTATCTTACCATTTTAGTTAGATACAATGACTGGAGATATGGTCACAATTTTTTACCACATCTCCGGTCACTGAATAAGCAACAAGTCTTTCTAATTTATTCTGAATAAGCAATAACTCTTTCTAATTTATTCAACACTTCCTTGGTTAAGTTTTAATAACTAACACCTCCATAAGTTAGGATAAGCAGAAGTAAAGTTTAAAAATATGCCTTTTTTGAATTGAAGCGTGTTTGAGAGAGTGTATTCTGAAAGATATCGTATAAATATTATTATCTACCTTAGGATATTATATAATAGGTGAATCAACCGTTTCGGTTAAGATTTTTTTGACAGCATAAGACAAAGGTTTTAAGTAACTACTAATGAACAGTTGTGGTGGAGCAGTTGTGTATGTTTTCTATGGAAAGAAAATTGCTTTAACCCTCACACTACTCTGCAGAGGGCAAAGTCACATGAAACTGTTGGAATGTTTTGCTTGAATCTTAGCAAAATTTATTTCTACTACAAAAAAGAAATATATTTTGCAATAAAGAAATTATTCAATTTCATTAATTTAATATTTATAAATTTGTGTAAAGCCTTAAACCTTAATGTTTTAAATAGCATTCTAATAAATGTATGAAATTCAATCTAAAATTGACATTCTTATTTAAATATCTTTGACACCTGACAACGAACAACTGCATTGAAGTGTTTCAATCTACTAATGTGTCTAGCAATTGAACAAAGTGCCCTTTAAGTCAACCTTAACTTTGTCACTTGATCAGAGTGGTGCTCAGTGCTGTATAGGCAATTACACATAGCTTACCATAAACATCTGATCTATATTCAGCATATGTTTATGAATATTTCAATATGTTTAATTTATGGTATTTAAGCAAAAGCAATTATTTAATATATGATCTGTAGCCCAAACCGATAAACGGAACGCTACCAGTTTATGTAATAGATGAAATGTACAAACTTCATGCCTATCTAATTACACAGAACCTTACATTGCAAAAGTTTTCTACAATAAATTAAAATTTATTATCTAATTTCAAGCGCCGATTTATAGGAAAATAAGCCCATAACTTGCCTGCTTACTGTCGGCTATATTCGGAGCGAAATAATCTTAGTTTTATTATACTCAGAGTGAAATAACCAACACACATACAACTCCACGGAACCACTGCATAAAGATTTGCCAAATATCAAATGCCAGCTGCAGTAAATGAACTTTAATTATTTTCGTAAAAATGTCTAGTTTTAATTTTATAAATACACCTATCAAATTTTTTAGTGAATATAATTCATTGAAATAATTATTATGATGTCTGTTTCCTGTTTATATTTATTTTATTAGTTTATTACTGTGTGATTTCATCTTTAAGTGATGAAAGTATATGAAGAATTATATTCAATATATTGTTATGTCATAATATGTTAATGAATACAATATTTCTATAAAAAGGAACATAATTACCTGAGTACTGAAGAGTGAATTTAAAATTTCGCAGATGTTGATCAATTTGTAGCAAACATGATAAATATAAAGAAATTTAAATCTTCCAAAATCCTCATCAACACTTAACTGACACAAATAATTCCCAAAAACCGAATAAGATAAATGTATGACACAAATAATTAGTAAATAAATGTAGATATCAGCACGCATTAGATATATTGCAAAAGTGGAATGAAACTGTTCTACAAATGAAAGCTGCAAACTGATTCCAAAAGTAGACATTCGATAGATATAAACATAAGTGACAATTGCGTGTACTATTAAGAATGCACATGCTGATACAGTGATTGTTCGCTAATTTCTATATATTTGTTTTTGTGATCGAGAGTTAAAATTTGGTTTACTTGATAAACTTCCTACACAGTTTTGTAAATAAATTTTGTTTATACGTTTAGTACTTGATCTACAAAAATAATGAAACAAATATTAGCCCAGGTGAGGACAAAATAACCATAATAAGCTATATATAGACAATTAATGGTTATTAAAATGAAACAGTACAATTTGGAAAATATTTCATATTTCTCAAATATGGTTATTTAGTGTTGTTTAACACCAAAAAAAACTTGAATGAAAGCTAAAGGTTTTAGGTAGTACTTTTTTAAACAGTACTTTCCTTCACCAAACATCATGTAAGAAACCGAAAGAGTTGAATGAAATTGTGTACACTATAAAGAGATATGAATCTATCATGACGAATGTCCTTGCTTTCATCACTAAGGTAGCAGATGAGTTTAACTAACACAGTAGATGACATCATATTAAGCCACATATTATAATCTGATAAAACAAAAATATTATTACAGGCAACGTTAACACATACAATATGAAATTTTCCACACATGTGTATAATATTCGTGTTCGTGTTTGTCTATATTTGAAGTATGGAAATATACAAATAGAAGATTACAGAAACCACAAATATAAATAAGACAATTGCAATTGTAAAAGTTTGATCAATACTTTTCCAGGTGTGAGTACGTCGTAGGTGTGAATAGGATGGAATAATAAAATATTTTTTAGGTATTTTTGTCTATATCTCTCGTCTAATAGCTCACGGTCATTTTTTTAATAAACACATGTAAGAAGCATAGGCAGTATATAAAAAAAACCAAATTTTTTACTTTAATTGTAATATTAGTATTTAAATCTAAGAGGGTTATTTAATTATATTAACCATATCGATGACAATTATAATATGAGAAAATAACACGCTTAAAATGAAAAAGTGTATTATTCTAAGTAGATGAAGCAATGACCACTGCAAATGAACGAGTCGTTTTGTTTTCCTTTCGATATCTTTAAAGAAATTATGTACAAACTTTTTTGCACGTGTGAATTTGTTTTCAAGTATATTCACTTATTGTATTTCGCGAAAAGTATTCTATACAGTTGACAAATAGATCAACAAATATTGAAAAATACATTTACGATAAATAATAATAAATATTATATGTCCTTCAAGCCAGTGAATCAAGAAATCATAAGCTGTCAAATAATTTTATAAACCCTAATGGGCAAATGAATAATATGTCTAAAGAGATTTTGAAACTAAATGACAACTGTTGTATGACAGAATTACACACTTAAAATAAAAAAGTGTGTTTCTCTAAATAGATGAAGCAGAGGCCATTGCAAATAAACGAGGCATTTTGTTTTCTTTTCGATACATTTAAATAAATTATGTGCAATCTTTTTTGCGCATGCAAATATGTTTGCAGGTACATTCACTTATTGAATTACCTGAAGGCTTTTCTACACAGCGTACAAATGGATTAATAAATATTTAAAAATACATTTACAATAAATAATAAGAAACTGTCCTTCAAGCCAGTGAATCAGGAATCATATGCTGTTGCGTAATTTCATAGACCGCAATGGACAAATTAATAACAAGTTTAGAGATATTTTGGAACTAAATGAAATATATACATGCTTGACTTTCCATCAAAATCTTTCTCCAAAATAGCATGGTCAAAATTTTAGCTGATGCCATGTTTCCTCGATGATGCAGAGTCTATTGATCGGAGTGTGAGCTTATGTAGGAATGATATGGAATATATGGTGAATTATTTTGCCTATAAAATTTGTAACCTGTTTAATAAATACGCACCTTAAAGGGATTAAAATAGAAGATAAGGTCACTTCCTGCTTAAGTGTTTAATATAGAAACAGGAAAATTCCAAATCTATACGTAAAATAGATCATACACCATCCCTGAGAAATCTATACAGTACTATGAAACAAGGTATCGCAAATGTGGGAAAATGTAAAAAGTATCGCTTTAGAAAAAAAATTAACGAGTATATATCATCTATACATTTTTTTATTCATAAAATATGAATAAAAAAATGTACGTCTTCACATTTAGACTGCTTTTTATTATTTAATATTTAAATATAAATATTCTACAAGCAGTAAAAATTAACATACCCATTATTCCAAATAATCATGTAGTACCCAGTTGAGATAAGAAAGATTATAATGATAAAAAGTCACCAAGAAATGGCAAAAAACTAGTTATCAGGGCAACAGAGTAGTATTCAATGAGCTAGTAATCTTTTTAAAAAAAATTGGAGAAACCAAAAGCGTACACACCATTTGTTAATTCAATATAGCTTAAAGAGTTGTGCAAATATAAATTTAGCAGTAAAAAACGCCAGGGTGAACCTATAGTTACATTTGATATATTTTAAAACAACTGTTGGATCTAGCTCTGGAAAAGTCACAATTTATTATAAATGTATGTATTAAATTTTAACGTGTTCAAAAACCCTGGAAAATTTTCGATGTAATTGTTGTACACAAATCCGGAAAACCGCTTACAGCAGCGACATCCCACCAACCAATACCACTAGTTCCTATTATGTGAAAGATCTTTCAGAAAGGTAAATGCTCTTGATTTACCAATTTTGATTTAGAATTACCTACTCAACAATAGATTAAGTAAATAGAATCACAACCAAGATCGAAAATACATTTGAAGGGGAAAAGGTGTGCACAGCATTGTTCCTGAACGTAGCATAGGCATTTGATAAAGTCTGGTATGAATCATCTTTACTTAATATGTACTTCCTAACTGAATACTTTCCATATCTACTGCATAATGATGTTTATAAATTACTCAATGTAAAATTAAAGTATATTACATTTATCATCGTTTTATGAATTACGAAAAATGATGACATCAAGTATACACACGCGCATATGTATGTATCTGTGTTTGTTTACATATAAATATATATATATATATATATATATATATATATATATATATATGTGTGTGGTTGTGTGTGTGTAAGTGTGTGCGTGCGTACGAGCGTGTGTGTGTGCGTGTGTGCATGCGTGTGTGTGTCTGTGTGTTTGTGTGTGTGTGTATACTAATTGAACATACTCTTAATCGGTTTTCAACGGAAAACAAAAGAGAAAACATTTTACTTGCAAGTATAATTCAATTATTGAAATGAAAAAAACATGTTTAAGTTTTATGTCAGTTAACATTTATAGAGACACTCAGGTAGCTAAGGACTAATTGACGATCCAAAGTGAAGAAGCCAAACACCGTGAATTGTGGCAGAGGATCCATCAGCTTAATTAATTTCTGTAGTACAAAGCGATCATGCCCATCTGAAAGAGATAAGAGATGTTATTCCAATCCAAGTGTCATCGAAGATTATTTTAAAATAAGATTAATATGTGGTTTTAGAATGATGGACCTCCTTCACACTCCAGTAACGAGGTCATAAGGAAGTTCAATATCGAGTTGGTGGATGGCAAACAATAGTTTCTTGTGCTTAGCTTTTCCCTTTGCTGTGCCTTTTGATACGTTGGAAGTAATGAAAGCAAGAATCGAAGAAGCGTTTGTAAAATTAAAGTAACACTGAAGAGTTTGGTTGCTATCCATACATCGATCTATAAATGATTATTTCCAGAATTATTATTTGGAAATATTATCATTATGTGTATATATATATATATATATATATATTTTTTTTTTTATTTATTTCGACTTTTTAATTTTTCGGTCAACGAATAGTAAAATTTTATTGTTGTCAAGATATCCTTCGCTAATTAAATTTAAAAAAAAACAATATTCACAAACTTTAGTTTTTGAATAAGTAACATAAATAACATTATAAAATAATTTTTAAGAAAATTTATACATACTGACCGTATTTCTGCAATGCCAAAAGACGACTAGTGATCGTCTGGATGTTGAGAGCCTCTTTTTGGACATTACTAGAGTAAAAACATACGATGCAGATGAAAATGAATTTTAACATGCTCTCAATCATTACAATAGACAACAATCCTCCTCCATTGGTCTGGAAATAAATATAACAAAATAATTTGTGTAAAATGAATGGAAGATATTGATAATGATAATTCCTACTGAATATTATTTCTGAAGCCTTAAATATGAAAAGAGTCCTTTTGTAAGGTTTTGGGAGTAAAAGTTTAAAATATTACTAAAATATATGAAAAAATTATTCGTTTCCCCTCAAAAACAGAGATTGGGAACAGAAAACTATGAAAAAAAGCAATTCAAAACATTCCTATTTGTGAGGATAAAGGTTTATATAGGTGAAGGTTTTTTGTTTAAGGTTTCGGTACAAATAAAATAAGGTAATATTATTGTGAACTGGAAAAAACAATGTAAGAAACAAAGCCATGTTTTCACATTCACCATACAAATAATTAGATATCTCTTGTTTCTGTGGAAAGATTTCTTCTTAAAATCATAAAACTCTCTTTCCTTTTAAGTTAACTACAATATTTCCCTTGGTTTGTTCATCAACTTCATTATCAAAGAGTGATAAGATGGCAATTTCTTCTGACAAGTACCAAAGGTAACTAAACTTGCTCAGGGCTGCTTTGGAGATCAGTTTATCAATAATTTCAAATGCTTTTTAAAGATACTAATTTTTAAAAAGCACAAATCTTGATTTTGTGCCTTTACCGCCCGACTGTATCCAAGCCAGAGTTTCACATATATCTACACTGAATAAATAAACATCTTATAGTGTCTGTTTATCCTTGGCGCTAATTTCAAACTGGGATTGCGGCACATATATTTTTGAAGAGTTAATAGCTCTAGCTTCTTCCGTGAAATTTGTATTTTAATTTTTACATCACCATCTCCTTCTAAGAAAATAATAGAAAGTTCAATCAGTTCCGATTATTGATATGTATAATGGATTTTTGCAGTTTTTGATTATAAAATGTCAACAATCCTTTAATTTTTGTATTACAGAAATGTTGTTTGACGAAATCGGTGTATGTTTCTGTAGCAGTAGAATAAATGTTTTCCAGTTTTTTCTAAAATTTTTGAACAGTGGAATATGAGGGCTGCTTATAACTTGGTGGATTTTTGTTTCAAATACATATTTTAAGACCAGATCTTAAACATGATGGCGATAAGCGAAGAGTAGCAATTCTCTTTCCAGTTTTTGTATGAAAAGTACACAAGCTCCATTCAACCATTATATGTGTTAGATGCAGTTGTGTCACAGTACATTATTTGTGCTTTGTTATTGAGCTTGCAATCATAGATTGTGTTTGATACAGCTTTAGCTTGATCTTGGCCTGAAGAACTCTCCAGTGTTTGTATAGCAAGAAATTGTTCCTTCTCTCCAAAGGAAATAAGAATTGGCAAGCGTTCTTCTTTAGAACTTCCCACGTCCAGTGCAGGTAATAATTTTCCATCCCAATGAACAGTAATTACTTCAAGCATATTCTGCAAATCGAATTTTATAGATTCCGCTTTATCTTCTGTACTCTGTGTATGGATACATTGAATAGAAGATTTGTTGGTTGGGAAATCATCACAGCTAAAACCTATTACTTCTACTAGAGCCTGAAATAACTGAATAAACTGAATCCCTTGTGCTTAATTGACTGTCTAAAGCTGCAACTAACTTAGATGTCATAAAGTATTTCCTTCCTTTTATTGTATTAGGTTCAGAACTTATGGATTGAGATCTCGATGGCAAAGGTTCAGTGCAGGTAGGTTGATCGTGTTGTTCTTGAGGTTGTATAGAGTCTTATGTGGTAAGAGATGACAATAAATTCTCAGAACACATTTGCTTGAGTCTTTTTTCTCTGTCTTGTCCTTTCTTCTTTCCTGGCTATTTTTTTGTCTACACCCGATCAACACCCTAGATGTCCTGATTCTCTTTGTTTTTGCAAATATATTTTATCTTCCTCTATTTTTATTCATTCCAAAGCATTAATGTGTGCTATATTGAATAAATTATATAAATTATTTTGAAAGTACTCCTTACGGTGTTTATAAAAACCTTGTATTTTCTCTCCAAGCTCTATGGAGGTCCAAAAGTTTCTCCATACAGTTATATATAGTTCTGGTAGGTATTCTAGCTTTTTCCCAGATTAAAATACACTTGCTACCAATAAGATTTGCACTTTGCACTTTACACTTGCAACTTGATAGTAAGACAGTAACTTTGCAACTGTTATTTGATAATTTACATCACCGACCAAGAAAACACTTTTTTATTGCATCTTACTACTTCTAAAACAATACGTGTTAATTATCCATCCGTGAAGAACTGACAAAATACCATGAGCATGCGACGCTTCTTTCCGTGAACTTTGTATGAACATGTTTCGATGCAAGTCGGCAAGGTTGCAGTGCTCCAAATAAGGTAAAAATTTATTTCTGAACGTTTTAAGGGTCAATGAAAAAAACTGGAACCTATACGTTAGAAAATAAAACTTTAAAAAATAAGGTACACCCTAATATATATAAATACACACACACACACACACAAACACACACACACACACACACAAACACATATATATATATATATATATATATATATATATATTACCGTAGAAATAAAACTGAGTGGCGGATCTTTATTACATTCAAGAAAAAATTAATGTTTCAATATGTAAATAATAAGGGAGTGTTGTACTTTTATCATTGCAGTTTATATTGTGTGAAACATTATTAAATGGAAATGTGGTACGTGTGGATATTTATGAAAGTTAATTTTGTTTAAATTAAGTTACAACAGAAACGCATGCAAATGCCAATGAAGAAAATGAGATTATCGGGTATTCATGGTAGCACATTGCCAAATAAAAAAAAGATAATACATAAAACTTTTTCTTAATTTATATAATAGTTATGCAATATAATGTATTGAATATATTTGGCGTTAATTTTGTAGATATTCATTATTCACAATTAAATGAAACTACGTGATGTAGTATTATTTCTACTTTCTTTAATTTCTTTACCATAACCTAGGTTTCGTTGTATTACAACATCTTCAGGGGGAAGATGTTGTAATACAACGAAACATAGGTTGTGGTAAAGAAATTAAAGAAAGTAGAAATAATACTACATCACGTAGTTTCATTTAATTGTCAATATAATGTAATTGAAACTTTAACATAATTGAAATCACTTTAAATTAATTAAGTCTGATATGTATTGAATCAGAATTACGGTCATTTAAAACTATACTGCTACTTAAAATCTGATCTTTAAGAAAAATCCTTTTGCAATATTAAAAATTGTATAGACATTCCCATAATTTACTCTTATAATTCCTCTATGTGAGTAGCAGAATGGAATAATGACTGGATCTATTGTGCACGCGTTAGATAATAAATCCAGGTGTACTGACCAGAACCATCAGTTTCTAATCATAAGTTTATTTCAACTTATGAGATAACAATTCTAGAAAAAAGATGTCTTGTGGATAGAGCTTTTATGCAGTTACAATTATGGTAACATACCTTATGATCATTCAAAGACTTTAACAGTGGTATTGGATTAACTTAACCGATGGTGCATCCAAATTCTTAGTTTTATGTATTGAGAATTAACCCTCCATATTTATATTAAAGCTGTGTGTGTCCACAATTTTCAAGTGTTAATTGCAAACCAAATCCCAATTACTAGTTAATCAATAATATAATGTATAAGAATATTAAAAAAGGTCTTACCGGGTTTGCAATGTACTCCAATAACTGGTTTAATAATACTAAAGTGTGAAGAAACGTCACCGTAAAGTAAACAAAAAGCTGAAATAAAAGATATCATTAAATTAAACAAGATGCAGTCTAGTGTTGTACACCTACATCTTCTAGCCATTTCCTTAAGCAGATAAGTGTAATTAAATTAATGTCGTACTTATTTGGAAATATATATCTTTCACTCATTTCCATGCATACTATCCATTACCATATCTGAGGCATTCTTTAATTTCATTTATTTGTATGTTTTTATTCACTCTTTGCAAATGTCATACAGGATTAAATAATTTCAGTTCATAAATTTTCTTTGTCTCAGAGTCAAGTTCTTTTTTAGGTCACTCTTCAAATACGATACAGAACACTTAGTGGGTAAGCTCAAAATGCACTTTGCTGCTTTTTCGTGTAAACCATTTCCTATTTTTTCCTTTTTCACTTTATAAGCCTCCTCATCTCAATGAAACTCCTTTCAGGAACTTTACCCATGCTAAACTGCACCCATAAAAATTCAGTACTCCATTTCACTGCATTTTTATTCAAGCCTCTTTCGTATTCTGTTTTACATTATTTTCGGCATCTTTCAAATCCTTCATTCTGTGTACTGTGATGAATATGTACAAATCTAAAGACCTTCAATATGAAACCTCCATTTTCTATTTATTCAAAGTTTTAGTGAGAGAGTTTTAGAATTTTCAAAGTTTTAGTGTATATATATTATTTACAGAGAGTTGAAAAAATAACTGAATAATGGAGTCTTGAATTATACATCCCAACAGTTATTCAAAAATATTTTATGGAAATTTTTTGGGAGGCAAATAAAATATTCCAATTTTCTAAATGTCAAATATAACTTGGGGCATCGACGTAAAAAGCAAGTTATAAAGGTAGATTTCAAAATAATTTGTTGAAAAAAAAATTCTCTGTAAGGCAACTCTAGACGTATTTTTGAGAATGTTCACAAGAAATATATCCTGACTCCTAGTTCTAAGGTTGGTAAAGTCAAAAGTATGATGACAGAGAGTTATGAGAAGTTTACTTTGAGCTTATTGAAAAACTATAACCATGAATCTAAATTTAATAGAAACATTACTACAATTATGGAGAGATCTATGAATAAGTTGCGCTTGTGAAAAGCGTACCTGCGCAATATACTAAATAATGAGAAATATTATTATTATAACACTTGTAAACTGTTCAATAGAAATATCATGAAAATATAAATGTCTAAATATGCACGGAAACCTCGTAGCGCGTGTTCTGCCACAAGTAAAAGATTTGCTTTAATTAAAGCATTAAACTAAAGGTAAAATTAATTTATTGTTTAAGGTTTTTTATTTAAACTTTCACACTTACCTGAACAGCAAACAGTGAATTTAGAATTTTACATCCATTCACCAATTTATAGCATACGTTGTACAAATCAATGATTTTGATATCCAGATGTGTCCCGGAAGAGGTTTGCCTAACATTTAAATCCACAGAAGATCCTTGGATACTTTCAGATGACTTTTGTACACTTAACTGTTGCATATAATTCTGAACTAACAAATAACGTAGGTTTATTGTACGAACAATTTGTATATAGATGCAAAGATCTGTGGGCAGCAGATATACAAAAGAAATATCAAACAAATTATACCAATAATAATACGTGGTACCGGTGAAATAATACGGATAAATGTTAATAAAAATAGCTAAAATTATTATGAGAAGGCAAATGATCTTATTATATGTCTTCATGTTGATATGCATATTTGGTTTATGGTCGACACGTAACTTCAGATCTATTTCTTGCAATTTGCAATAAAATTTGGTAAAATTGTTTTGATCGAGAAAAGTTATTTTTACTATTTGAACAATAAAATATGACCAAAAAATATTTCTAAAAATTACACGTGATAACACTTCGTGATGCCAATTGTTGGCAAAATAATAAAATTTGATTCCACAAAAAAGTGATATTAAAAACAAACAGTACAGTTTGTAATAAAATTCATAGTGGTCAAAACTAATTAAAGATTTTCTTTTGATGCCAAATATGGCTTGAATAACAGTAAAAGGCTTGAGGCCATTTTTCAGAGAGTATATCTCATCAAACACCATGTTTTCAAATGAATAATTTAAACAAGGCTGTGAACAAAGCATGGAATCAGAAATCGATAATACTGACGTGTTTCCAACTTTTTGATATCATAATTTACTAGTTTACTTTAACATAGTGTGATGATTAATCGAAAACAGTATCCCCCCGTTAACACATCCATTTTCTCCCTCCCTCCCATTCCCCCTGAAATTGGGTTACTCAAGTAGTTCAAGTTCATTATTATTTTAATTTGAATAAATAAAATGTTGTAATACGATCTAATGTTTTTATTGTTGACGAAAAGTTTAACGTAACTCTGCAGATTGTATTTTTGTAAAAAATGAGTCAAATGAAATTATTTTAATGCAAATATCGTTTACACGCATCAATATATATATGGACGGAAGATATTATTACCGTGTATACACTCGATAAATCATAACTCCCCATCAGCTCGCATTATCTAAAGCATTCAGTTTGAGTCTTATTTAAATATATGATTTAACTTGAATAAATTATATTTAGTAGCTAGAACTGAATGCTTTGTGTTGGGGTACTTGTCGATTTTCACCCATTCCACTTTGTCTATTAATTAATTTATATAAAAAATTACCCCCCTATATTATTAAAATGACTTCTTTAACTTCGGCCTTAATTTCAAATCCATTTGTTCATTAGTGTATATTTCACTTTGATTTTTCGTCTGAAACACAAAGATGAATTATACATTCATACATGATATGAAATTAATGAAAATCTGTTAATATTACTATGATGACATTAAAAGATCAAATCTTGAGGGGAAATAAGAAAATTTGAATTTTTAAAAGGGCTTTGGAATTCAGATAATAAGTGTAAGATATTTTTTCAGTATTCTGGGATATTAATAATAATTATAGTTAGATACAGCAAATATTACTAGAAACATTGGAAATTATGGATAATGATCTATTCTTGTAGAATCAAATATCATTTAATGCAGTTTATTGGATACAGAATATATTGATGATAAGATTGGCATAATAGCAAAACAGTTCTTTTTAGATTATGTTTTATCCATAGAAACAGATGGACATAAAAACTATTTTATATTTAGCTGTTATATTTAAAGAAAAAATGTAATACAATACCTACTTCAGGAACCACGCTTATTGATTTCATTTTATACTTAGTGATGTGAATTAAACAGACTTTCAGTGTAAAACGTTCAAACATTTTTGGAAAACAAATGAATACAAGGAAGGCAGCATAAAATTGATAGACATTACAATGCAAGGAGATCTTATTCGTAGCAAACAATTTTTACCTCGTAGGTGTTTCAAACTTTACACACATTGAAGAAAAAGTAAAAAAAAATCTGGTTTACACACATTGAAGAAAAAGTAAAAAAAAAAAAGGAAGAAAAAGTAAAAAAAAAATCTGGGTGTCAATTTTTTTTGCGAATGCTTCACTTTAGCCGACAAAAAATGGGAGCAGTATTCAAATACTGCCATATTTTCTATACTTGCAAGCAATTTAATGTTCTAACATAGTATTGCTTCATTTTCAAATTTTTTAATGCTCAGCCAAATGTGAGCATGAAAGCACCATTACTGTTGATATAGATCGAGGTCATAACAAAAAATATTTTCTATTGTATTCAACATTTTCAATAACCACATTTTGCGACTTGAATTACAGAATATTAGTTTTTTCTAACATTTCGTAACAAAATTTTTACACAAATGCTAAGTTCCTTGATTACTCCTTTGTATATCCACATGTAAAAATCCTGTATATTATTGGTATTATATTTACAAATGAATACAAAAATTCTTATAAAATGTAATATGTTTATCACATATATTTACTGAGTGACCATGATCAATTTTTCATTCCAGCAACTGTAACTTAGGTCTAAAAGATATCGCTTGTTTTATATTGGAAAATTAAATCATGTTTGCCGGACATCTAATTATTATACTATTCTCTACTGTAATACGCATTAAAAATTGCACCCTTCATATTATAAATTCATAGAAAATTAATTTCAAAATTCTTTTCTTGTCTTTATTTAACATAAACAATTAGGAATTTAAAATAATTTGAGGAATATTATTCAATAGTTGGTATTTTTAAAATATGTTCATAGCGTATAGGAAAAAATTTTTGGTAGTTTTATACAAAGCCAAAGAAATAACATAAAATATAATTTTAAATAGACATAATGATACATAGAGGAAACGGAGGGAATAACCTAAATGAAAATGGTGTGTCTAAAAAAAACAGTTTTGAATTTAATTTCAATCATAGATTGTGTAATGTAATTTGTGAAGTGTAAATAAATACACAGTAATTTGGATAAATATCATCCAGCTATCAGTCATGAACTACTAAGTAACTCTATGAACTTATTTCTAAAACAGTCAATGTAGCAGAAAAAATATCTAGACTGGGTGCATATCATAACACTGTGTTGAGCAATGTGAGTACAAAAGACAGGCGAACGCTGTAAATTATTCGTATGAGCTCTAAGGAGGTAAAATAAACAATGGCGTCATCCCCTCATGCAGCAGCCAGGAGCATAAAGGATCACTAAACTCCAGATCGAGGGGTTCTCAATATATTGATTTAATCATTTAAAAAATGCATGATTAAAAGCAATATCCTTTGGAGATAAGGGAATTACATCCAACTATGTCCATTATGAAATCTGAGCGAAATAAATAAGGATAATCCCCATGCATTTTATAATACAAGAATCTATTAAACTTTTTTAATATTTTCTCAGCATGAAGATATAAGTACCTTTATAGGGTGACCAGATGAATGCATTTGTTTCAAGTGTACTACTGACTAAAGAGTTAAATATTATATTGATACATTGGGTAAATTGTTGAATTCTGTATGACAAATCCTAGTAGGTTTTCTGACAGGTTTCCAGAATATGACTATGAAATATAAGATAATTATCCATTATTACACTAAGATCCCACATAGTTGAAACTCTTCTGAGTGTAGCTCCACCCAGCTCATAACTACGCACAAGTGGGACACGTACGTGGGTGTATGTCATCGTAGCACATTTGCTTCCATTGAAATGTAGCTTCTTGCTTAGACTCCATTGGAATACTGAATCGATATCATGTTGGAATAGATCACTGTCGAATTGACTATTAACACCTAAGAAGAGTTTTAAATCATAGGCAAAGAGAAGGCAACAAACAGTTCTAACAACTTTAGGCAAGTTTTTTATCATAAACCGAAACAGAAGTGGATCTAAATTATTGATGACCCAGATTGAGTAAAGTAAGGCCAAGATTCAAAAATTTCCAAGTCGGGCGTATTGTTTATGAGTCCAAAAGTAATTGGCGAAAAATTTATTAGAGCAGGAGACATACCTGCTTCCAATAATTTCACTGGTAGAATATAATTATAATTATATATATAATAGCCTCTTTGAAATCAAAATAGGCTACATCAACTTGGCGACCTTGATCTAATTCTCTAGCCACATAATCCACAAAATCAATGAGATTAGTGACGGTGGAATGCTTTGAATGGAAACTGTGCTGGCAAACCGTTAACTGGGATTGGATATGCATATAAATATGGTGATGCAAAACAGTTTCAAATACTTTGGTGAATGAAGATAAGGCCGCTATTGGCCGATAATTTTTTACATTAGACCCAGTACTAGATTCGAAAACTGGAGTTACAAAGGAAGTCTTTCAAACAGATGGATAAATTTCAGAACGTAATGATAGATTTATTATAAATGTAAATGGTTTGACAAATATATCAGAAAAGGCCTTGTTAACATATGGAGGTAAACCATCAGGACCTGGAATATGTTTAGATTGGAGCTGTTCTAACGCAAGTTCAATTTCCGCTACGTCCACCCCACCAATATAAAAAAGAGATGAGCCCTTATTAATAACGGCATGTGCTGCCATTGCAAAGTCGAGAGTCAGTACAGTATCCAAAAAAAATGAAATAAAAAGTATTGACCAAAGGTGTTCGCAGCGGCTTCACCTGAATACCAGACACCATTGTGTACTATAATTGGGGAAGCTGCCTGTCCAAAAGCTTACATTTTATGTACGTCCAAAATGTTTTTGCTTCAGACTTAATGTTATCTTTAACATTCCAAATATACATGTTTTGCAAGGCTCACACGTGACATTTGCTTTTATGCGCCAAAACCTGATCATTTCACAATTATAACGGATACCATACTTTTTAAATTGTTTTTGGTAATGGGATTTTTTCTGAATATTGCAAATAAGATTAGTGTTAGGCCAAGTCGGATAATAATGGATTATTAGGAACACAGTCAGTTAAAACATTGTTTATTATGGTGTATCAAAAATTAAGAGCTTGGTTAGGGTCGTTAACTTTGTAAAAATTGTCCCACATTAAAGTTTTAAATTTCGAAAATAATTTAAAAAAAATCAATCTTACAAAAATCCCACTCTATATCTTAATGAATTAGGTCAAATTTAATGATTGGCATATTTAGGGCTAGTTAACAAAATAATATATTCCTAAAAAATAAATATTTCTATGATACAAGGAGAGTATCTAATTTTAAATTGAGTTTGTAGGATATTATGACCAATTATGTCATGTGACCATTCAATTCTATTAATATCCTATATATGAGTTAAGGAAAGAAGACGAGACGAGACAAAGCGAGGAAGGGAAAAGTGAGTCATATATTTATTAGTCTGGGAAAACTGAAGTTATTTTTACTTGTTTCTAGTAGATTTTTTTATTAGTTGTCCTTATTATTTTCAACGTTTGATATTTGCACTAAATTCCATACACTTTTCTACTAAACACATATTATTGTTTATATTTATTTCCAACAGAATGCTATATATGATAATAAATTTGCCTAAGCAATTTTTCATAAAAACTAAACAAAAATAAAAAAGCTATAATTGAAAGGAAAAATATGTGTACCGTGTTCTTTGATTGAAAATAGCTTCTCTGGAATATTATTTAGGTTCGCTTGTATGTTTCTCTTTTTTACCCTTTACAATAATATTAACCTATTTTGATATAAAACTAATACTTTTTTAGGACACACTAAAGTCGACCAATATCTAGTAAAAGTTTTTAGGTATTTCTTGAAGAATAGGATACTGGCTTTGCTCTAAAACTGTAATTGTACGAGAACCATCGAGCTATGCAGTTCCAAGTAAAGGAACCAACTTAAAAGGAAACTCTAAAATAAAGAACTTAAAACAAAATTCAAATGAGTTCAAACCAGGTACCAATTTGTTCAAAGGGAATGTGTACTCTCATGTGTTAAAGAGTTCTTTAAGATATCTCCAAAGACAATATCAGGTGATGACCATAATTAGATGTGACCTACAGGCGACTATTTGCTTAAAAAAAAATAATTGTGAAAATTGTTCAAGATCTCCCGAATTACAGCTGCATATATAGAAAGAAAAATACATACATCTGCAATTAAAAATCGCCTCCATTTTTTTATTTTAAATCAGTGGAAAGTCAGATGCGCTTAATATTATATTTCAATAAGAAACCAACATTATTTAAAAATGTCTATAGAGTTTAATGAAATCGTAAAAAGTAATATTCACTGAATAGGGAAAAGAGATTATAATTAGTTTTAACACAGCAAATGGTGACTTCTTGGCATGTTGTTTTCAGCTGCCCAACTGTTGGTTAAATTAAAAACAAATAAAAGAGTTGCATGCGAATGGTATCATCTATCATTGAGTTATGATATCAAGTTAAAAAATAGAAAATAAAAATAAAACAAAATATGAACAATAAGTTAAGAGTGTAAATGAAAAGAAATGTGACAGGAGATGAAAAATATGCTGAATCGTATAAATACATCTACAACGGAACCAGCAGCAGTGGAAGAGGATATAACGAAAGTAGAAAATAATGGACCAAATAACTTTCATTCCGTGAATTTCACACCGGAACAAGACCGAGAAATTCAACTGAAGAATTAGAAAGAAAACTTCAAAAAACGAAAACTGAAAACGATTACTATGATAATATATTTAAAAAAGGAAATTACCCTTTATAAAAGTAAAGAAATCAGAGGTGAAAATCTAACTTTAATTTATTATTATTTGGTGATCCTGAAATCGACCAGCGTAGAGGCAGAAAACTTTCTCTGCAGTTGGAGATATATGTAGTTCAATGACAGGCTGGGAAGCAACACCATCAATTACTTATTTGAGGTCCTACTACCAGATTAGTCAAAAAATAAAATTTTGTTTAATTAATCCTTAAGTCAAGACAAGACTAATGTTTTCTTATTTTTACTTATCTCTACTTCTAATAAATAATAGTTTATAGTTTTACTTTTATAAATGCTTACTAGGTTGGGCTGAACAATTTAATGTGGAAATTAGTGATGCGATAAATTGAGCCTATCTACTTAGTTAAATTAATGTTTCTTTGTTTTTATGTGATGTATATTTGTGATGAATGATTCATGATAGCGATAAGAATAACTAACCACTGCAAATTACTTTTTACTTTACTAATATTAATAATTAGATTATGTATAAATTTATAAATACCTATAGAGAAAAAAACTGTTGAGTATATATGTAGCATTATCCTACCTAGCCGTACTAAACCAAAGAAAATTGGTTAGACGGATTGCCGTTGATTATCCGTCTATTATAATGTAATATATTTATTTATACATTATTACAATGTAATATATTTATTTATGTTAATTACTATTCGTAGACTTACATTTGATATTACATAATATTAATATTACTATCTCAACATTTAATATTCGTCATCTCAAGTATAAATTTGAATCAAAATTTCGTATACTTCCTAAATGTGTAAGAAGTCTTATTGATTGGTACTGAAAATGGTCAGTCGAAATAATAAAAGATTTGGAAGAAAGAAAATACTTTTATTTCTTAAGTATTTATCCATAATCTTTCAAAAATCAATAAATTGCTCGTTCCACGCTAAATCCAGCTGCAATTATATTGGTCCAGCAAAAATCCAGCTGGACTGGAAACCCTATTAGGTTTCAATCCCTATTTTTAACATTTCTCTATTTTCTGTAATGTCTTTAAGGTCATGTGTTGCTACAACTGGTTTTAATATCCATTATTTTTACATCTTCCATTTCCCGTCGTGTTTCAAAGTTCGTGATTTATATATTAAATAAAATTTTGTATTACCATTATCGTAATTAACATGTACTGTTTGTGTAATTAATTAATTTGGCTCAGATAGAATCGATCATTTTGCGTGAATAGTAAAAATGTATGTCTCATATTTTAACCATTCAATTATTTATTTTGCGAGAGAGTCTCTAAAATAATTACGTGGAAAAATAGATTAAAATTATATACCAAAACTCAATACCGAAGAACAAAAAATAGCACTACGATTACGATTTCTTACAATTATTTGAATGTATAAACCTGCATATAAAATAATTTGTAACTTTAAAAAAACATTCACATATTTTAGAAGGCCAAGTAAAAAACTAAATTCTCTTCATTTCCTGTACCGTATGAAATACTGATTGGCAATTTCCATTCATAATTAGAGGTGTCATTTCCATTAACCCTTGAGAAAATGAAAAAATATTTCAATGTAATTAACACTATCATAAGAGTGTCTTTCAATTTCACTAATGTGTAAAAATATGTATTTGCTATTTGTACATACCACATGGCCGACATTTTTATAACTTATCATCAGCCTGTCACGAATAATCAAAATGAAATGTTGTCATAGTCGTCATGGTCATTATTTCTCAAGCTATTAATCATCGCCACCCCAAAAATTGTGATAAATGATAATGAGTCATTAGTAAAATGTTTCTATGCACATGCGTGTTCCATTTGCATAACCGACTACAACCGGTTGCGACAACCAATGCGTAAAAAAATAGGTGTAATACTTGATATTTCAAGTAAAAACTCTTTATAATTTTTCATTCAATTATAATGGTACAATTTGAAATCAACACTGATTTTAAATTTTACGAGTGCAGCTACTATACTCTATAGTAAATTTGCCAATTGGACAGTAAACCGTCAAGTAATAAGAGTCAAATTCGTTCATAAATGGTAATAGATAACAGAACAGTCTAAGTAGTTGCTTAGAGTGGTTAACGTGACAATTACTTGATTCGCCATTCTTATAATTTTACATCATATAAGTTATTATTGTTTATTGCATTAATAACTTAAACAATGTCACCACCCCCAAACCTCTTTGCAATGTCATAATCTAAATAATTTTGTTGTCAAGTTTTGTATGTAAATTTCATTACGTTCATTACTATGTAATATTTACAGTCTGTAATAATTTAAGATTATTCACCAAACTTTTACGAGTTTTTTTTTAATGAACATGATCATTAAAAAAAACATCATGCATCTTTACTTAATGGTATACAATATGGAAAATAACCAAATGTGTATCCGAACATGCGTTTAATACGAATCCATACTTGTGTATCTTGGGAGAGATATATTGCAGATCTCTTTGAAGCTCAACACTTTGTGCTTCGTAGGTATAAAAGAACACCGGGAATGTGATTTTGAATATAAATCGAGTGTAATATTATTGGAATGGTACCATTCCAGTGATACCTCACTTGACAGGATGTGCGAAATAAATTGGATTTAGAAAGAAGCATGATTCGACAGTACTGTTGTGATATTGTTTTATTGGATACTTTAATTGATCATATTGGAAGTATGTGTACGTTGTTATCAAACGGATGTTAAAAAGTAGTGAAAAACCTTTTTAATGTAAATTAATTTTTATAATACAATATCATGTCATTTTACATAATGTCTGCTTAGAGCAATGGAATGCTAGTTCCTCGTGTACTGCTTGCGGAAAAACATGCAAAGTTACAAATTTAACAATGAAAATTGAAACACAAGTAGTTACATATTGCAATAAACATATCATAGTTGAGATTTCATTTTATTTGTTTATTTATTTGCATACAATTATATAAGTGTTAGATGTAGTTAAGCCTTAATTGACTAATTCTGTTAAATACATTGATAATATTTATTTGTGATACTGAAAGTAATACATTTTATTAGTATAGAAAGGATTAGTCCATATATTAAACTAACATATTTTTATTAACACAATTAAAACATCAAATATTTATATAGTAAGTGTAAGTGTATAGCAAATGTGAATGTGGATCCATATTAGAGCAACAAAAGTATATTCTGCAACATAATAACCTTGTCATTGAGCCTCGTGTCATATTGTTTCTTAAAATAAATACAAATTACGCAGTAAAACAAAACGGGATTGTAATTAGCTAATATTTTCCTTATTAAATTGGGTTAACACAACTCCGTAACTAATTATGGCGGTAAACATGCTGTAAATCAATGAATAATCTAATTTGACATAGTCGTTTGCATTGAACATTAAAGTCTGGTGTTCAACCACAATAGCGAATTCGTAAAAAGTGTCTGAGAGGTTGGAACCTGAAATTAAACAAAAAAATTAAGTAATCAAATAAAGTGATGTTATCATCCAGTAATTTAGCCTCGTCAAACCTGTAACATGATCAAAATGTGAGCTGCAAATGTATCCTTAGGGTAGTACGATATAACAGCATTACGTACACAAGAAAAAGTGTGACAAGATGAATATAGTAAATCAAGATTAATTAAGTACATTGATTTCATTTAGCTGATTAATTAATTTCATGTATTTAATACCAGTGTCCATAGTATTAATTGGAGATATTTTGGAAAGTAATTATTTACAATTCTCTGTTTTTCTGAAAATAATATCACAATTTGTCACTTTACATTATTTAGAGATCTTTTGGTGCAGAAAGTTAAAAATTGGAGTTCTTCACGTGATGAGCAAGGATATTTACTGGTATAAGAATATAAACTGAACATGATTGGACACATTTAATTATCTATTTAGATTTATATGATTGGGTTGAAGTATAACCTATCTCTCATTGTCGAAACATGTAGCGAGAGAAATTAGGTATCGGGTAACTTGAATGATTTGACCAATTATGATAATTCAAAATTACGAAATGTGCAGCAATAGGCAATTTAAAATTACAACGTTGACATAACACTGATATTATTTAATTTAATTGGAAACATGTTTAGGTTTTTAAATTACTGAGATACAATTACAATTTATAGTGTATTGCGGGCATTGGAAGCAGGGTTAAGTTTGTTTCCAACAATAGTATTCATATATATAGACTGTCGCAAAAACTGTGATAATTCCATTTAAACTGAAAAGCATGGATGTGTGTATTATGCTCGCCTATGTATGATTGTCATATTCGAATATATTTTTAGAAAGTAATTACCTGGTAATCGTTCCGAATTTCAGAAGATAATTCAGAACGATTACCAGGTGACTGAAAGCACGATGGACATGAATTAGAATACCTATTGTTCAAAACAAAATACCTCAGGTAACGCAAACACAAACAAATTACATTTCATAAATGCTGTAGCCAAATTTTTAATTGAGAAGATACACAAATAAACAGCACAATTTTAGTCAAGTATCACATTGAAATCTGGTCCCGTGATTGGAGAAAGTCAAAATTACTTAATTAGTTTAGTTCCTGCGATGATATATTTCACCAAATAAACTTTATTTCATTTAGATCAACTGGATTAACAGTTTTCCAATGATTTTTAAACAAGGAAAAATACAGATTTTCCTTTCCGATGAACGCATTTTATTTATGCTTTGCATCCATTTTAATTACATCATTCTCCATTGTATCTTCTATTCATTAAACACAAAGAGCAGTATTTGTCATTATAAATTGGACGTCATTTGAACTTATTCATCTCGGTTATTAATTACACATACGATTCTTAATTTAGCCGTTTGTTAATTGAAATAATTCGTACAGTGATTTTTTTCACAAACTATATTTTGCATGTTTTTTCAAAAATCACACAAATTTTTACAAAATCTTTTTTTCACAAATTTCCTTTAAAATTTTTAAAAGTTATGAATCATTAAATTTGCCTAAGTGACTTCTAGAATCATTTTATCAAATAAGCTATTCAAATTTACAGATTGCAAAAATACTCGAATATGGTTGGTTTTTGGAAAATATTTTATTACAAAGTGAAAAGTATACATATGATACTTACCATAATTATTAGTTATCCGGCCACTGTCGATTGTTGATAGCAAACAGGATTTTAGTCTCTGTACAATAACCGACTCCCTCAATAGTAGAATTAATAGTGTAGCTCCATACAAAAGTCGTATCAAAAGAATTATTATAATTAAGCACTCGAAAGATGTGACGTTCTGTAAAAGCGTATGTCGGTCGATTAAATTGAATCAAAGGTTAATAAGATTTTAAGAATTTTTGCAGTGCCAATGTAAATAATAAAGTTATTGTAGACTTTAAAATCAAACAAAGAATTTACATTGACTACCTAGGTACTGTTCGACAAAACAATATTCAATTGGAAAATTAGGAAATACAATTAATGGATATATCACGCCTCAGTTTTATAATATGTATGTCTGTCCTTTATAGAAATATTAGATATTTTGTATTAGATTTGTATGATGAGTACAAGGTTCTCTATCTTTATATATAAGAAATTTTAGAGCCAACGGCAATGTTTGAAATTTAGAAGAAATAATTACCTTTGTTTTAATCAAAATAACATTTTAAACACAAATACAACTCGCGCTACGATGGTCCCCGCACACTTAAGTTCGCATAATAGTTTGAAATTTTAAGAGTGAGTTACTTATTTTGACTCAGCATTATCTCATTTTTAATTGGGATTGATTTTGATACGAGCAACTATATATATACATATATATATATATATATATATATATATATATATATATATATATAAATATGTAAATAAATATATATATATATATATATATATGTACATATATACATATATATATATATATATATATATATATATATATATATATATATATATATGTATATATACATATATATACATGCATTAGTTCACTTCTATTTGCTGTTCTCAGTATGCTTGGAAAAACGATAAGAGCTAGTAAAATTATTGCGCTTCTTGAAGAAGGCTGTAGCCAATGTTATGTGTCTCAGTAGTATAATGTGAGCAGTTCCACCGTCCAAAGGACCTGGCAACGATACCTAGAAATGGGTTCCGTCAGTAGAAGGCCTGGTTCTGGAAGAAAACGGTGCACTGAGCCACGGAACGACCACTTCATAGTCAGTCAAGCTCTACGAAATTGTCGAGTTACGTACGTGGATCTCAAACAAAACCTCGAGAACGTCAGAAGTACACGAGTAAGCCTATAGACAGTCAGAAGGAGACTTCAGGCCATCAATGTATGTAGCTATCGCCTAGCTCGGGGCTCTACATTGCTCGGTGAGCACAGAGTTGCCAGATTGAGATTCACTCAAAATTTTTCTTCATGGACTCAACAAGAATGGAATAGTATTTTATTCTCCGATGAAGTTCGTATATCGATTAGTGGTGAGGATCAAGTTCAGCGAGTCTTATGAAGACCTGGAAAACGCTTCGCAAAAGTGTGATTTGAGGAAATCACCCCTTACGATGGAGGCTCCATAATACTTTGGGCCAGTATTAACCCAGATGACCTTACCGAGTTAGTTTTTTTTGAAAATGGCACACTTAATGCACAAAGGTACATAACAGAGGTTTTTAGTCCTCATGCTCAACCCGCATTAACAGCAGTTGGAGGCAAGTTCATTTTTATGGATGACAACGCTCGCGCCCACCGCTCTAGAGACGTTGATGTGTATTTGCAGGAGGCCGGAATTCGTTGGTTAGACTGGGCAGCTAGAAGTCCCGACCTCAATCCGATAGAACACATATGTGATAATCTCAAACAATGTGTCAGAGCCGTAAAACCAGCTCCAGAAAACATTCAGGCCCTTATAAATGTGATCATCGCTGGATGGGAACGTATTCCTCAGGAAATGATAAAAAACGTCATCGAAAGCATGCCTAACAGATTAAGCGAATTGATTTTAGCTAGAGGAGGCCATACTCATTACAAAATTTTCAAATTTTATGTTAAATTAATATAAAATATTAAAAAATAAACTTTAGCCATTTTTAATGTACCAGTATGAAAACGCTCGACTGTGGACCTTACATCGTTTTTTTTATTGATTTGCATTTTTAATGACTGACGTAGGTAAAAACGATATCTCAATAATAATTAACATTATTCTCATCAAATCGCCATATAAAATGCATCAAATAATAATAAAATAACTCTGATTTGGTTTATTCCTGTAAGTGCCCGTTTTTTTGTAAGAGTTTATATAAATATATATATATATATATATATATATATATATATATATGTATATATATGTATGTATGTATATTTATATTGTGTAAAACATTTTTCACAGGCCAAGGAAAAGTACACTGGATACTTATTACTTTTTCCAGATGCAATACCTTATAATCTCCTTCAGACTGCACAATACCTTCAAATTTGTATGTCATAAAGAAATTTTCGTACAAAGGTATTATTGGACATTTTTTATTGTCTTTCAAAGACTTCTTAAATTAAATCCATTCAATTGGGTCTCAAACAAATTTTAAAAAATCTTTTTTCTATGTTTTCACATATTTGAACTACAATTTCCCCTCAAATTTCATTACATTTGGTATTAGTTGGAAAGAGGTGAGACATTATGATATGCAGATGGAAAGATGGACGTGGGGAATTGATGCGAAATCCAAACATGGATTTTGCGTAAATTATTCCATTTAGTTCTAAGAACCGGAAAGTATTTCTACATAGTAGCAATTAAGGAAAAAAACAGTTTAAAAATGTAAACAAATTTTGAGAAAAACCCTATACCAATATCCTCTCTGTCGTCTATCATTCACTCACCTTGCAGAAAAATATGTAATGATATTCAAATGGGATATGCACTGATATTCAAAATGACATATAAATAATACGTGAGTAAACTGTAAAATTGAGATCCTCCTCTAGTCGTGATGAGTAATAAAGAATAAGTTCCGTGAGTAGCAAGCGGCCTTATCCAAATAATCTATTCACATTTTCAAGAAAAAAAAATATTTTTTGATTGTTAAGGAGGGATAGCTACATAATTATATGAAGCTCACGAGCGCAAGTGCACTCAGCCTCATTGTGTTGTTACGACAATCACTATCGCAGGCAACACGAAGAGGGCTGGACTTGAGGTTCAGTTGATTAGAATGGTTGCACTCTGAATTTAGGAAGTATGTTGAAGAGACATAAAATCATTTGTAAACATCCTAATCGGTCATAATAAATCCCTAACTTCTTTCTTATATTCTAGTAAATAAAACATGATACATAAACATTTATTGACATATATATCTACCAGTTTTTCCAAAGCAAACATTATGACAAGGGGACAGATTACAATAGAATGGGTAATGGCGTGGAAAAAGGTGAAAAGCAGCTGAAACCAACAATTTTAAAATATAATAAGCAAACATCAATTAACTCAAACATTTCTAATATTAAATTTTTTTTGTTTTTTTATGATGAAATATGTTCATCCCTATTTTTAAGTGACATTTATTTGTATCAAATAGCTAACAACAGATAGGTCGAATAGTAAGTACAAGAGGTACTATTTACAGGCACTGATAATTAAACGAGACTTAAACTAGATTCATTTAACAAGATCTATTATGAGTCGGAGACGACACTTGCATATTGTGACGACTTCACCATTTAATTTGACCAATTATGATAAATGAAAATTACGAAATGTACTTTTGAATTATCATAATTGGTCAAAATAACTAAAACGGATGCTTACTGTGTTGAAAGTGCTCAAAGCCCTAATTTTTATGTAATACGCAGTTCACAACGTGAGGAAATAAATCATTTTAAATAATAAGTATATCTGTTACATTATTAATTTTACTAAACTTAGCATTTGTGTGTAAAGATATTATCTTGAGTGGATGGAAAAATGGCCTACAAATGTTTCAAAATATTTCTTATCTAATAGTTATTAATCAAATTCATTCGCCTAGTTGCTAATGATGATAGTATGAGACCAAGTAATGTTGGGTTAACAACTAATAAACCCATCATATCATTTCATGAGTATTTAATCATGTGACGATCAAGTATTTCCATTCCATCCCCAAAGCAAGAAATTGTCTTTTTTCCAATTGTGGTATGAAAATATGAGGGTAGTCGGCTTGATGACGCCAGTTTAATCTGAGAGATAATTTAATAAAGCTTTTTTACATTTTTTAAGTTGAATAGAAGAATTTGTACTACTTGAAAATGATTCCAGACGTCAAGATTTCCTTCTCTGAATATTCGAACATATACTTAGCCATGTCAATCGAGAATACACTTTCATTCAGTGTTGTGTATTTGTTGTATGTTTTTTAACCCGAAACGGTGTTCATGAAAGAAGAGCACTTACTAAAATTTCCAGTTCTTTATTGTTCTTCACTCGTTCTTAACTGTAAAGGAGCTCAAACACTGCACCCACCACCCACTGACTAACAAATAAAACGATTGCGTTCCGAATTTAAGTATTAATTAAATAAAAAGTTTGGATCTATTATTTGGCAACTGAACATTTCATTTCCAACAAATTCAAATAAATTTTGTTGACATGTGTCGTGTTTACAGTTTAAGGCAAAAATTACCGGGTGCGCATGCAAAATAAAATTTCACAATATTTTCACAATTAAAGGAAACAAAATAGGTCAATACAAGTCTTTCAGGCACAATTAATGTTCTGTAAAGTCTTTTATAATTCAACATAAATATATTTTAAAAAAGGTATTTTAAATTGAATGTCAGTTGTTTAGCAAACTAAAAACTATAGCTCTCTCTGTCTAACCGTGGGTGTGAGACGTACAGTATAGATACAATTTTAAATTTGTTAACTTTCATCGCAATACGTTTCCACTTTACCAAGGTGACTGCGGACTCCAAGGCTACATATTTTAATGTTATAAGTCTGATTCTTGTTACCAAGCAAAATATATTTCTTTTTTCCGTTGAAACAAATCAACTTTTTTTTTAATTGGAAGTATCCCTTTTGATAATAGATTGTTAATTTAAAGTTTTATATTTTTTGTGAAAATAGAATGATATCACAACTATCTTTATGTCGGAAATAAATGTCGAATAATGATCAATATTTGCTTTGCCTGCAATTTTCGTGATTTTTTATCAATATTTTTGGAGACGGCTTGGACAGAGAACAGTTTTAGAGTGTTTTTTAAAAGTATTGAAAAATTTGCAAGAAAAACATATATTTTTTGATTCGTTGAAAAAAAAGTCGCCACTTTCCTTAATTCACACGGAAATGAACACTCAAATATTTTTGTACTTTGAATTGGGCCAATTGGTTTATAATACTAGAATAAAAAAAATGTAAACAAAAGAATGGAACTTACCTGAAATCCGAAAGCAACATTTAATAAATTGCATTGCTCACTTAAGACCATATAGCTTTCTTTCAATTGTTTGATTTCAATTATAACTTCCTTGTCATTATTTTCACCAATTATTCCTTTATCAGCGTTATCTTCGGCTTGAACATAAACATATACCTCCGATAAATTTTTATCACGTTTCAAAATTATGTTTAGACGCCGTCTGAATATTTTCAAATTTACGATGCACTTCCAATCTTGTACTTGTAAAATGAATTGGGTTATGAAATAGGATTGATACAGTACTACCGTTCCAATATCATAAGCTGTGTACCATGATATTATGTCAAAGAACATAATACAGACTGATGTGAAGCTTAAAATCTTAAATAATTGATTAAACAATTTTCTTTCATTCATATACATGGGGATTGTTACTTTCAGTAAATTGTCGATTTTTTTATAATTTTCAAAATATCTGTGAACACTTTGACAACTTTCTGTAGCAGCAAAAATGACAAGTGTAACGACTTCTATCCTTGCTGTTATCGTATGTATCCAAACAAAATTGTCTGATACAGGATAATGAGTTAAAAAATGGAGTTGAAATGATGCTGTCAAAATATTTGTGGATGAGATTATTATCAAAAATATTGTGATCAAAGCCCGTATTGTGATATTCTTTAGAGTTATATTATTGCTTAATTTTGCAACACGTGACAGTGAACATGCACGAAAAATTGTGTTAAAATTTCCATTACATCATACACATCCATGATTTTACTCTACTAGCTCCCAGGAATTAAACGTTACAATGCATTAATACAATAGATTGACTCGTGAAGCACATTGGATCAATATTACCTATATATATATGTACATGTGCGTAGTACAAATTTCATTGAATTAATCGATTTAATTTAAATTTGTAAATAGATTATGATAGTTATGACAAATTGATGGAAAACTTATTACAATTCAAATCAATTAGTGTGGTGGTATAAAGCAATAGGTAGTACTTTTATTAGTTCAGAAATGAGGATAAAAATAATTAGTGACTATAAATACTTATATTGTTACAAAGAAATTTTTTCCACAATCAAATTACCTTTTTTTAATAAAAGAGTAGCGATAATCATCCTTTTCTATTATCATTTATCATATTTCTTATTTTCTTTTCACTTTTTCCCGACTTTAGCCTATGATATTATTGACTCCTTAAATAAGAACAAAACAGAAGAATTATAATTAATTCTGTATTGTGTATATTTTTCATTTGATACATTTTGCTTTTAACTCATTTACAATGTTTTTGCATGCAGTTTTTAATTTTCATTTTGTTTTTTATTTAGTTTTTTTCATTTTCCACAAAGAGTACTTAATATTATTCCAGCTGCAAACACATTGAAATATGTAAATCAATGTTTTCCCTACAGGTTTATTGCAACATATTTATTTTTATACAAACCATAATCATTATATTGTGACCTTGTTCTATGTTTATTTACGTGTGATTTCATTTTCCCTTTAGTTCGCAAATTTGCACATTCCATATTTCACCCATCACTGGACATCTGTTGATATAATTACATTACATTAAGATGATCTTTCAATTGAAGAAGGTTATTAAGTTATAAGTTCCCAATATGAAATGGCGAACTTGCACACCACATGCATATCCAAGATTACAATTATGCTGTAACTCTTATCTCAAATTTCAAAGAGATTTGTAACTTTATCTTAATTTTACTCTTTGCAACTACAATAAACATTTTACACTTTATATTTTGCACTTAAAATTTTCCATTTTTTTATTTTACTATCTTCATTTTGAAATTTCTATTGAAGCTATTCATTCACTCTTATCATATGTTTATACGGATATGTTTTTGTTTCATTTACATTACAATAAAGAGTTACACATTAGCACTTTATTTTGTATCCACATGGACATATATGTTCATTTACAAATGTTTTTTTAATTGTTTGCTACTATATAGCTGCTTTAGTTGCTACGCAAGCGGACATGAACTCTACTTCGATGATCGAAAGGCCCATAGTCTGACTGAACCAGGTGACAGTGGTACCATTCTTGAGAAATATGTGATCGGTTATTACAGAGCATCTGGTTTCAATCCGTAGAGCGATTCATTTAATTTACATACCATATCTGATTCGTATTCCAGCCTTTAAGGCAGAATAAAAAAAAACGAATATATATATATATATATTATGTATATATATATACATATATATATATATATATATATATATATATATATATATATTATGTTAAGTTGCCACATTATAATGATGTAGTGATGTCAAATTACATCATATAGTAAGGAATCATACCTTACTGTGGAAGGCATTACTTTCATCGTAGTCAAGGCCTTCAGTTTGTACAATCTTTTTGTATAGAGTGGTGACTTGTACCGACCACTTGTCTGTTTATCCTTGATATGAAATACCCATTTATGCCCTATTGATTTGATATTTTAAGGCTTTCTTACTAGAGTCCATGTTTTGTGTCAAGTTATGAAATTCTAGTTCTTTTCTTATCAGCATCGTCCAATGTTTGGAGTCAGATGATTTCACATTTCTCAATAGTGATCTGTGGTGAAACTAACCTTCATTTTGACGTTAGTAATTGTTTTCTGAAACTATCTTGGTTTATTTGTTGGTACTACTGTTATGTCGAAAGAATTCGGACCCGTTCTTCTTACATTTTGTGAAGACAGGCTCTGATTGAACGAGGACTCATTTAAATGCCTGTTTTTTCCTGCCATAATCGCAGTCTGTAACTGTATTTTACGACTCTAATGTGTTTTAGGAGAAAAAAAGCACGAGGCATATCTTCCTCGTACCTTGACTCTGTGAGATTTACTGCAACTAGTTTTGTTAATAATGAACCCCAAGAATACTTCATTTTTACTCTTTGTTACTGTTTTCGAATTGGATTGTATAAATCAGTTCCTTTTCAGTCTCCATAGTACCTGAAGAAGGTAGCCTTCCTTGCTTTGGGATGCCATTTCCCTTCCTTCTGTTCTTTTCGCTTCACTAACTTTTCCTTCATTAATGAATGCTATAAAAATAAGATTTTCTCATCATCAATCCAGAAAAACATTATCCTTAAATCTATTGTAGTAAAAATGTTTGATGGAACCGATAATAGAATAAAATTTGAAATTAGCCTGGAACTAAATGAAATATATGCAATATGCTAGAAGTATGCAGAATGGTGAATAGGTTTTTTGCATGCATTTATATTTGACTCATATTAAAAAGAACTAGAATATTTTAAATATGGAACTCCAAATCCATAATAAGAAAACATTATCATCTTATTTCAGCTTCTCTTTTATAAACTGAGAGTATTTATGAACGTGTTTTCATCACTAGATTATATTTTAAAACAGATTTGGACCATTGTTACATAGAAGTTTACAAAAACATGGCCTATATTTGTACATGTTTGTAAATTAATACACACAAATATATTAGACGTTTACAGTAATGGTAATATACACTCATATGAATAAAATGTTATTTCAAATGGTTGTTATATTTTAAAATATCAATATTCTTTTATAATGTTATACACTCTCCTTTTTTAATATTTTGTTTCTCAAATTTAATTGAAATTGTTACTAATATTCGCTGGATTATATCTCATCTACAAGCTGTTTATATGCATTTTGCACCTAATGTTCATTAGCGTGGTTGGTTTTCATTACGATAAATTTCAAGAAGTCTTCGAAATAAGGACCACCATTCACCAGTTAATGACCATTCGCAATTTTGTTAAGTACATTGTTAATTGTCTTAATTAAATTTTTACTGCTCATTACTTTGATGGCGATACTTTCATTTATAGCTATTTTAATTAAAAATTGTAACGTTTTTCCCTATAAACAATATAGATAATTATATTCAATAACCTCATTTGTAATACCATAGTATTCTTAAAATGATTCCCAAAAAAAAAAATAACGCATATTGCATTTGTACATACAATATAATTTGTATACAACTTGTGTCAAAGGTCTCTGCCCTCAGTTTCTTTGCTTGCATGCAATTATGGTGTATGATAAAATTATAGAAAATGTACTTCTAACATTTAAATATTACAACTAAACTTATTACGGTATTACGAAAGTTTTAAAAATTTACAATTATCATGACCACTGCTTGTCAAAACCACCACATAAATTAATTTAGTTTTGTTTGGCATGGAAAGTTGAAATGTGGAATTATCTATTTAAAACATCTATGTATATTCCGACTCTCCCCCAACCATGATCTCGGATTAATCAGAGACCATCAAAGTAGCGCCGATTTATTTTAATGTTAATAGCTGTCATATATCGTTTATGAACCTTAAAAAATTTTACAAATAAATTAATAATTATTTCGGCAAAATTTTTAAGTAATTTTAGTGATATTTAATAAACATTTTTCCTGCTTACAACATATCTAGACATATAGCCAAGTATACTACTTGCCGATAGAGGCATTCGGCTGGCACAAACTAGCTGTCTACATATGCCAACTTTAGTCTATTCATCATATATAAGTATAAGCCATATACATAATGTACTACGAATAGACGAACGAAGTGTGAAAGCGAGAATATATTCTTTATGACATTACTGTGAGTGGAAAAGAGATGACTATATGTAAACAAATAAACTATTTTGATAGATAAAAGTGTCCGATAATTTTTTCCTTTGATAGCGTCTCGCTGCATTTTAATATTTTTGTGCATTTTCAAATAATATTTCCACAATATTATTTTAGAATAAGTAATGGTGATGGGATGTCAAGTGATATATGTGAGTAATCCAAATAAAACAAAACATTTCATAGGTAAATGCGACGCACGTACTTACTTTTTTATCACTTATTTTTCACTAGATTATGATAGAAATTGTTAGTAGATGACATAAAACGAAGGAAAAATATTAATAAAATTCACAATTAAACGAAACTACGTGATGCAGTATTATTTTTACTTTCTTTAATTTCTTTACCACGACTTAGGTTTCGTTGTATTACATCTTCAGGTAGGATATTAGCAAAGATTAACTCTTAGGAACAACCAACAGCATTTATATGTTTCAAACACAATAGCGGAAGCCTGGTTTGTGCGGATTTTTCCATTGCTGATGATAGTGAGTTTATTGCAGGGGCGCAGTGTAGGTTTTATTATATTACCGAGAGTTACACAATATACCAGTATTTTAAGGAGAGTAATAAATTCAATTGTTGTTATTATGTGAGGTTATACAATGCAAACTTTACGGTGAATGTAATAAAATTAAATGGAAGTTATTATCGGTAATATATTTATACAAAAGCAAGGGTATTTGAAAGTAAGGACAAGGTAATACACTAAATCTACGTATATCCGGTTTTGTGTATTCATATATTTATTTATTTATTTATTTATTTCTTTTAATTTTTTGTTTTTATTATATATACTTATATTTATATGTGTATTAGTGCTGAAACAATTTCCAGGGTACTGCAGTATCAATGTAGTATATTTATATTATATCTAGAAGATATTAAGAATGGGTGATGATATTATATTTAGTTGTTCATTTAATATATTAACCTTGGTATCTTTCTTATGTCTGTTTATTTCTAATGTTTCTAGGATATTAAGTTTATTACCTTTTGTATTTATTTGTAATATATAGGGGGCATTATCAGTATGGGGGTGATGGTTATTTTCAATGAGATGTTTAGCAAAGTGAGATATATTTGGTTTGTTATTTCGCCAGCTGGCAATGTGTTCTTTGTATCCTGTGGTAAAATCTCTTCCTCTTTGACCTGTGTATACACTATTACCGTCGTTACATTTAAGTTTATAGATACCGCTCTTTTTATGTTTTAGTATTTTTTAAAAATGTATTAGTATTTTTCTTTTCTATTTTTCTTTTTTAAAAATGTATTAGGAATAGGTTTAGGATAAAAACAGCATTTACCGTGAAAAATGTGAATTTGGTTAGTTGAAATGACAAGGATGTTGTTTAAGATAAAAACATTAACTTGGAAAACAGAAATTTTCGATATGTTTTACCTCAGCGACAAAAGCAAAATTCCACCTGCAACATTGCAGGGTAGCGAAAATGGAAAAGTTGTGGAGTTCGAGGTTGATACTGGTGCTGAGATGAGTATAATTAGTTTAGCGGTCAAACAACAGTATTTTCCAGGATTAGAAATTAAAAAACGTAATGTGATAATCACTAACTTTGATCAGTCAACTTCAACACCATTTAAATATTAGCTATAAGCCAAAAATAATAGGCAAAGATTTCTTTGTTGCAATTATGGCCCCCAAAATTTGAACATTTTTTGTTCAAATTTATGAAAAAATTTCTAAAGATAAATTTAAAAAAAACAAAAGATAAATATTCCACCTTATTTGAACCTGGTATGAGGAATTTTAAATTGGTGTCAGTACAGGTCCTGGTTCATTCCAAAGACTGTTAAAGTAAATAATCAAAAACTGTTTGTTGTAAAGGACGGACTGCCAAAAATAATAGGCAAAGATTTTTTTGTTGCAATTATGGCACCCAAAATTTGATTACATGCAGATCTTTGGGTCCTTTATACACAAAAATTATATGGATTAGACATAATAGTGTACATTGATAACATACGGAAAAACATTATCAGAGACAAATCAGAAATTGAAACAGATACTGCGAAGACTAAAAGAGTAAGGGTTAAAATTAAAATTGAAAAAATCTAAATATGTAATGGATATTGTTGGATTTGAGGTAAACAAAATGGACGTCCAAATTATAAAAAGTAAAATTAAACTTTTATTGTCATTGCCAAGGCCAGATAATGTGAAAATGCTAAAATCTTTTCTAAGAAAATTTAATTATTATTACCGATCTTTAAAAAACATGCCAATAATATTAACGCCATTATATGATAGTTTAAAGAAAGAGAAGTTTAACTCGACAGAGGCATTTGATAAATTATTCCAAGAAATAAGAAAGGCCCTTCCTAATACAACCCCTTTATCTCATTTTGATCAAAATTCTATAATTATATTAATTTGTGATTCAGCAGATACTGGGGTAGCCACTATATTATCTATTAAAGATGGTAATAACATTATACAACCAGTAGCATTTGCAAGTAAAAAATTGAATTATACCCAAATAAAATATCCTATCTTGAAAAAAGAGGCGTATGCAATCGTTTTTGGAGTGAGTAAATAAAAACATCATATCAGCTTATAAAATAAATTTTTGAACGAATAAAAATTCGTTATTAAGCTGATAATGATGTTTTAGGGCCAAGGTTTACCAATAATGGCAGCAAAGCTATTACAATATTGGTCTATTTTTCTAAGCGGGTTTAATTATTAAATTTAGCACATAAAATCCAAAAGTAGCCCAACAGACTATTTATCATGTGAAGCCATTAATTGTTAAGACAAGTTAAGAAACTCTTGAATGTCAGATGAAAGCTTTGAATGTAACAATATTAATCATATAAATAAAACGGATTTTAACACATCAAACTGGCAACCAATTCAAAGTGGAACTAAAAAAGTTAAAATATTATGTAATGTTTTAAACTAGTGCAGAAATGGCTGGCCAGTAAAAAATGATCTAGGTGAAACTATGAACTATATTTTAGAAGACAAAATGAAATCAGTGTGGAAAAAGAATGTCTATTATGAGGGTATAGAGTCATAATACCAATGAATATTAGAGACAATGTAATGTGTGAGTTACACGCTAGTCATTTAGGCATACCACGCATGAAAGAAATATCAAGATCATATTTTTGGTGGCCGAGTATATATAGCGAAGTAGAAAACATAACAAAAAATTGTATCAACTGTTTGCAAAACCATAAAAATCCACAAAAAACTAAATTAACAGTATGGCCTCAACCACCAACAGTTTGGTGCAAATAACATGCAGATTTTATTAGACCTTTATACTCAAAAATGTTTTTAGTAATAGTGGATGGTTATTCCAAATGGCCCAAAACTTTTGTTATGAGTAATATAACAACACAAAAAGCAATTGAAGTATTTAAAAGTATTTTTGTTCGTTATGGGTATCCTTTACATTTGGTCACTGGTAATGGTGGGTCCATGGACTAGTGAGGAATTTAAGACTTTTTGTAAAATAGTGGGAATTAAACAGACGTTCACAAATGGACTAGCTGAATGTTTTGTAGTCACTCAAGTCTCATGTAATAAAAATAGGATAAGTGGAAGAAACTGTAATTTGTTCCTATTTGATTATAAATGTACTGCTCATAAAACCACAGGGTATAGTCCAGCCAAATTAATATTAGGAAGGGAGTTGAGATGTCATTTCTCATTATTAGGATCAAATCCCGTAAATGATTTGAACGAGTAAAATTAACGATAAATAGTAACAAACATTATAAAACATTTTCAGTAGGAGAAAAAGTGTTGGTAAAAGAGTCAAGAAAAAATAAAAAGAGTCGGTCATTAGATCAAATTAATAAGATTGAAATAACAGGTGTAACCTACATAGTAGAAGTGAATGGACTCCAGTGGAAACAACATGTCAACCAACTTGTTAAATGTAGACAAAATTTAGGATAAGAGATAATTACTATAAGGTATCCTTTAAGAACGTATTACTATCTATGTCTAGATACATAATACATATATATTTATTTAGAGGTTTTAACTCTGTTTTTCTTTTGTAAAGCGAGGGAGAGTGATGTATAAATGATTATTAAATAGAGGGCAGCACAAGCTACCCAGTCATTGAGCTGACGTGTTAGGTGTTGTAGGCGCAATAAAAACATGTTTTTCAATTAAGTAATTTTGTGTATTATCGCTACCCACCATAAAGCAACAAAACTTGCTTTATTTTTATATAAAGGAAGTTTAACTGGTATAATGTGTGTTTATGAAACTATTGTGAAGAGAAATTGGAGTGCTTCTAACTACGCTGATAAATTTCTATTTACTGTAAGTTTAGTTTATTTCCTATAGGAGCTGTGCCGTGATACTAATGTAATTGAGGGATATTTATGTTTAAGTGTTCTTTCAATTTGTCTTCGTGTGATAAATATTAGTTATGAGAGGTTACTTGATAAACATAAGTTATGATAAGTATAAGTTATAGGAGGTTACTTGATAGATGGATGCATTTTGAAAAAAACTGCACTCAAAAGGTTCTCAAACAGCTGGATAAATTTTGACTTGCGTTATGCCTTAACACTTGTTTTAGTCATCTAAATACTGCTTAGTGTGAAAAGTGTCTTAAAATTCAAATCATTATGTAAAAAATTAGTCTGAAACCTATCAAACAAAAAAAATGGAATACCAATTTTGTCTGCAGCCTGGACCACCTGATATTATAAAAATATACTTTCACCTTATGTACCTGCCAATATATTCCATCCGCTAGAATATCCACCCAGACGAAATACATAGTAATCGGGTAAATATACGCTAAGACAAAAGAACTACTTTTAGAACTATTAAGCTGTCAATAACAAGTCAAAGCAACTTTAGTAGCTAAATATATTTACATTTGAAAAATGAAATTTATTTAAGTAAAGTTTTCAAATTTATTATAATAGTAGGGGTAAATAAATACGAGTAGAACTCTGACTATGAAGTTTCTGGTATACTCATACTCATAGGTATACGTAAATGCCTAATATCTCGTCTAAACTATTTACAAATATTAATGCTACATTTATCATGTAATTTTTATCTCTCCAAATATCTATTTATAACTATCTAATTATTATCATATATTGTTCAATTACCTAAAAACTGCTTGATTAACTCAAAAGTCTTTTTTGTATCAGTCTCAATGATACAAAATCACTCAAGTGAAATTACCGACATAAGCTAGTCGATATATAAACCTAGAAACTTGTCAAAGTCTCACTCCTTGAAAATATAAAATTATTATCACAATTGTTATTTGTAATCGTTCTTTAGGTAGATAAATCGTTTTGCAAATAATATTCATATAAATTTATGCCAATTGCTTAATGGTATAAAAGAAACGCTTAAAATATAAATGTATTCCTTCATCTAAATACTTAAATTTTATCAAAATATAAAACTCTCATATTCAAAGAAACTGACTAGTTTGCAATGGGTCTTTAATTTTAAATACCTGAAGGTTAGCCCTCTCTAAAAATAAAAGATTGACCACCAAACCTCATTGCAACAGGTTATTACTACAGACATACCATGTTCACTCAATAATTGTTCATGTTGTAAATTAAACATGGTTTCCTTACTTTCTTAGCCTAGTGACAGAAAAGTTCTTTTTTTACATGAGCCCCACTGAGTTAAGTGTAATCGAAGATGTCTGAAAATGTGTTGTAATTATAATTAATAAATTATTCACTACAAGTGTGTTTTCAAAACTTTTAAGAGTTTAATTCACTCAGCATTGCCCGTATATTTTATCCCAGTATGTCGAAATATTAAAAAAAGCAGAATAACTGGTACATAAAGAAAAGTAAAAAAATAATTTTTGTTGAAGCTACGATTTTAACTGAATCTAATAATTCACAGCAATAACTCTTTCAAATTTAAATGACTACAATTTTTTGTTGCAGTTGGATTTGCCTTAACAATAAATAAATTGCGACAAAATTGAAGGGAATGTAAGAACTGCTTTAAATATTAATTATTTTACTATTTTATACGGCATGTTCTTGTGTTCCCTATTTGAGTAATTTTCAGTAGTAGAAAATGAAAACAAAATCCAAATACACTGTGTAAAGACTGTGTAAAAGTATGTGTAGAAAACATAATAAATGAATTGAAAATAAAACATAAGAAAAAGTAAAAACATTAAAAACAAACTTAATAACAATCTTTTTGTTCTATATTTTTTTTAATTTTGTACTTATTTAAGAGTTTAAAAATATCGCTGTGTGTCGTCACCATGGTGTGTTTTATTAATCACAAGGTATATGGCTTTTGACTCCAGGCACATTACGGGGACCGAGGTTCGATTCCCGACCGCTCATCGAAACGGCGCTGGACTTGTGTTCTGGTTAGCTGCAAGAGATTACTCTCGTAGTAATAAGTCCGCCAAATGTTTTAAATAGATAAATTAAAGAAGTAGTATAGTAAATAAATAAACAAAAATTACCATAACCATCTTTGGTAATCGAGTTATTGAAAAAAAAATAAGATGACATATGAGAACGATGAATGATAATTTGCACCTTTTAAATTGAAAAATATTTTGATAATAAAAGTAATTGATCAGAATTTACAATCATAACTTATTTTGACTCCCATTACCTAATTGATAATAAAAATACCCGTTGTTTCATATCCCATCAGTTCATCATATCTATTATAATCTAATGTCAAATTCAAATTAAATCGATTATTGCAATGAAGTTTGGACTGTACACACGTACGTATCCCTATGTAAAATCTATATAATATATTTCATGAGTCACTCTGTATTTTTCACTGTAATTTTAACGCATTATAACGTTTCATTCCTAGGTACGAGTAGATTAGAAAAAATGGATGCGTATGATGTAATGGGAAATTTTAATAAAATGTTTCGTATTTGTTCACTGTCCCGTGATTCAAAAATAAACAATAATATAACTGTGAAGAATATTATGATGCAGGCTTCGATGACGGTTTTTTTTATAATAATTTTATCCATAAACATTTTGAGGGCATCCTTTCAACATCATTTGTTAACTGATTACCATGTATCAGATGATTTTGGCAGGATACATACGATCGTATCAAGGATTCAAGTTGTTATACTTATCATTTTTGCCGCTATGGAAAGTTGTCAACATGTTCAAATATATTTCGAAAATTATAAAAAAATTGACAATCTGCTGAAAGTAACAATTCCCATGTACATGAACGAAAGAAAATCGTTTAATCACTTATTTAGGATTTTTGGTTTCATATCAGTCTTTATTGTGTTTGCTGACATAATATCACAATACAAAATTTATGACATCGGAATGGTAGTCCACTATCAATCATATTTTATTATCCAATTCTTACAAGTGCAAGATTGGAAGTGCATTGTAAATTTGAGAATATTCAGACAGCGTCTATATATAATTACGAAAAGTGTTAAAAAGTTATCGGAAAGATGTGTTCACGTTCAAGCAGATGATACTCAACTGGCTGATATTTGGGTAATCGACGAAGAGAGTGATACGGAAGTAATAACTGAAATCAAACATCTCAGAGAAAGCTTCATGCTCTTGAGTGAGCAATGCAATTTATTTAATTTTGCTTACGGATTTCAGGTTAGTTGCATTCCTTTGTTTCCATATTTGTTTTAATTTAAACTTATGAGGATTTTAATCTAATATCCTACAAATTAAAAAAAAATTATAAATGAAGAGGTATCTCTCAAATCATGAAAGTATTGTGATCATAAACAAATATTAGAAATGTTTATTATATCTAATAAAACGCTTATTCTCATTCAAAAATTAGCAACTAAATTTTCCAATTTTCTTTTAAAAATGTGCCATAAAACCAAGTTTATATTGTGCATTCCAATTTCTGCATAAAAAAAGGTAGAGTTATTTTACAAAACAGTTTAACAATAATTTTGTATACATATTTTAAATATTCCGTACCAAATGTATTAAAGCATTCCGGTGTCTGCTCATTCCTCTAGGACAGAGATTCCCAAACTTTTTTTTTTCTCGTAGACCACTTTCCAAATTTTTACTGGTTTCGTTAGATCTCCTGCTGCTACATTTCTACCATATTCCTAAAACCAAATTTTTTTTCACGCCAATGTAGACCTCCATCGATTCCCCCGTTGACGGGGAGACGTGGGGGATCAACCCTTATCTAGGACAAACATTTTTCTCAAAGGTTATTTGAAAAACTGTATTAAAATTGATCATACTTCCGAAGAGTGGTGAGCCGATTAAACATATAGAAACATTTGAATTTTATTTCCGGGTTGATCAAGGGGATTCAAATGGGAAGTAAATTTTTTTAAAACGATCTTGTCAGGCATGATGGGAAGTCTTATTGAAATGCAAATTCAAAAACATATAATTTGTTTTTTCTGCAAATTTTTTCCACACTTCAAAAAGCTCTCAAAATCGGCCGTCCACTCCAAGTTACCTCCGAAATTATTGTTAAAAATAAAAAAAATTATGAAAATTTGAGGCAAAGTCTAGATAGATCAAAAATTGTGAGGTTTATATTGGCTTTATGTAAAGTCTAATCACATGAAAAAAAAATTCTTATTAAAAAGTCAATTAATTAAAAAAAAATTATCAGATGAATAATATATTTATTGTAACAATGCCTTTTAGAAACTTCCCCTTTTTATAGGCAACGATGTAAATTATTGCATTGTAAAACTTATTTCCATTAATGAAAACCAAAAATATTTATAATTGAAATTTTGCACCATTGGGTCGATCTGTAATGCATGAACGGTTGCGTGTTTTAGTACATTTGTAATGTGGAAAAACAAATTACGAGTTCTTATTATTTAAGTTTTTTAATATTGACTTTAATTCTTAATAATACGTACTGTCCGTAACTGTGATGGTAGCTCTCGTGACGTCGGTAAGTGACATTGATGCACGTCTATCAAACCATTGCCTTGAATTACTTCTGTCTTCAAATCGTCTAATTCAGAATTTCTTATTTTTAGGCCGGTTCAATAAAATGACTATTTTTGTTCATTCAAATCATGAGGCACCCATTTTCAAAATCTCCATATTTTATTAAATGACTCAATATTTTATTGAAACCAACATCGACAACTGTTGATGGTTCAAATGTAATATGCAATAAAGTCGCAAATACAATCACCACCTATTTATTTTGACCAACTTCAATCTGCAGGCATCCTTTAAAAAGTAAATGTCCTTTTTATTTAGGTTATAATTTCTAAAACGCAAGTAATTCAATAAATAGCATTTCCTTGTTTTATTATATCCACACACATACCTCATACATACCATTATATCCACACGGGATTAGTCTTATGGTAAATTTAATTTAAATGTTATTTTAATTTTGAATTTTTTTATACTAACAAAATTAACAAAAACCAGGATAAAGTAAGACAAATTGAAATAACAAATTTATAATATGGCCTTGGTATGAAACATTTTCTAACTTTCACTTGAAATTATGACATAAAAAGAAGGGAGGCAAGAGAAGTAAAGAAATATGAAATCAACGACGTCAATATTTCAGGTGAAATGTAAAATTATATCTAAATACAACATTTTGTTCCAAAAATTATTTAAATTTTGTTGTAAACTACTATTCCTTCAATCAATATTTGGGTGCTAAATGATAAACATGAACTTCTAATTCAATGAATAAGAAAAAATTCAAATATTCATGTTCTATTTGTTAAACACGGGTAGATTGTGCCGAGTGCGATATTTAGGTTTCTTTTTAGTTAACAACAAATAAAGAACAAGCAAAATACAGAAATTTGACAAAGTGCTCTTCTTTCGTGAATACCATTTTGAAGCAAACATCGAGTGAAGTAACGTGCAATGTATTCACAACTTTGGGTGAAGGTATGCTCTGGGTTGGTATGGCCAAGTATCTGTTCAAATATTTAAGAAGGACATTGTGATAATTCTCAAGGAAGATGACATCTTCCATTAAATTCAGAAAAATTAAGAAGCCCTTCTAAAATAGCACCCAGATTAAATTAGCATCATCAAACAGAGCTACCCTCATAAATTCATACCACAGCCAGAAAAGTCACTTCGTGCTTGAGGATGAAGTAAAAATGTTATGTTTGATCACCACATGAAGTGAGTTGGGATGAGACTTGTGCGGCGAGATGGTCGATTTATTAGGTGCTATCCTAACACTACTTAAGAACAAGGTCTTCATACTGTGATCAATAGTTACTAGGCTAGTAAATTTTATTAATAAGTATTGATTAATTCTATATATACTGTACAACATATATTGCGCATAATTTGCAAGATAACATCTCTACACACAGATACTATAAGTTTAGTAAAATTATTAACTGCACATATTTTCCATAAATAAAACACATCGAGCTTTCCTTTTATATATTTCATGGAAATTAATATCATTTCAAAATAGTGATGAACATATTTCATCTGTTTAATTTAACATCAAAAACTTTTGTATTGTTAGAAGTTATAAATATAAGTTATAGAATGTTAGAAACATTCAAGCAAATCGATGTTCATTAATTAATTTTTTTAAATTGTTTGTTTCAGCTGCTTTTCTCCTTTCTCCAAACGATTATGCTTTCAATAATAATTTGTCACCTTGTCATAATGTTTACCTTGGAAAAGCTGGTATGTATACATAAATGTTTAATTGCCGGGTTTTGAAATTATATAATTTACAAAATTACTCACAATAAATCTCTTACTTCTTAATTATATTCACTTGAATATAATAAAGAAGCAAGATATTTGTTTTGAGTAAGTTTATAAGTTATTTATGAATGATTTTATATTGTCCTACATTGCCCTACTTCAAAGTGCAATTATTCTAATTAACAGAGCCCTAAACCTAGCTTTTCCCGTCGCCCTTCATAGTAATTGTCCTAATGACACAATACAGTTGATTGCATTGGTTCATTCGAGCTATATATTTAATTATATATTTATTCTTCACAAAAAGAGAAATAGAGATGCAACCCAACTTGAAAGTATTTATAGATGATTGGTAATATATTACATACATTTTATATATACATTAATTATTTACAGCAACTGGAGGAGAATTTCAATTTTTCAGTTTGTACACATATTATTTGCTCTCATTTTTAATATCGTTGAACATCTGACTTGTAATTTTCCTGTAGTTTTATCTACAAAGCAGCACACTTGAATATTTAATTATTTGATATTGTTCTGTAGGGTAAGTTAAGGATAGATGGCAGAAAAATATTGGTACAGGGTCTATTATTTAAAAACAAGTTTGAAGAGTATATTTTTCAAACTTGTTTTTAAAGTGTAGTCATGTAGAAATACTTTCATGTCCTCACAATTCTGTAGCCAACCTAACGAGATACTCTTATAAGTTCCGCACGTCCATATTTCTGTTGGCATATCACAACCTCTCAGTTATTTCAGATTAATAGCGATTGGAATAAAATTTGAAGGGAAAACCCGTTGAATTACATGAATGTTTAGATAAAATGTGTTTTTTTATTTATATATCAAAAATCTGAAAAATATTAAGTACCTAGTGTGTATATTGTGACTTTGTTTTCTATAGCATATAGACGACAAATTAGTTTTACTATGTCTGCGCAAACTGTTTATACGTAGTATCAACCAAATGAAAATAAAATGTAATATCAAAATAATTTAACAAGGGCCATATAGATGATTAAATGGGTGACTGTCAACCAAACATTCATTAATATCCAGGAGGCAGTTAAATCATCGATTCCAGTTGTGGAAATTGAGTAACAGTCATAAGAAATATAACCATACAAAAATCTAGTTTTCTCCATGGGTTGGGAAAATTAGGTGGCAGTTGCTCGTATAAAAATGAGCACTTGGCTAAATCCATTGGCTTAGATATCGGATTCTAATTAAAAAAGGTATGAGATAAAGTTGAGCCACAGTGAGAAACTCGATTTCATTAAATCGGAAGTTTTGTGTGAAACCAAGCACACAGAGCCCCTTGTACTGCTAGTTTCACTTGTATTTAAAATGTTAGTTTAATTACTCATTTCTCCAAAGGTTCAAACATCGCTGTTGACTCTAAAATATGAAAAGGCGATCGACATCCTATAAATCTAATACAAAATATTTCATGTTGCTCTAAAAGACAGATATGTGTATCACAAAATTAGGACGTAATAAATCTACTATTTACATTTCCTAACTCTCTAATCAAATATTGTTTTGTCGAATATTAGCTGGTTATCCATAAATGTAATTATTTTATTTATAAGTTTACAATAACTATATTATTTACCTTGCCACTGCAAAACCTTTGATTCATTTTAATCTAAGATCATAAGCTTTTACAGAATGCCATGTCTTATGAATGGTCAATCATTATCGTTTTTTTGATACAATTTTTATACGGAGATATATTATTAATTCTTCTACTGAGGGAGTCTGTCATTGTACAGAGACTCAAGTCCTGTTTGCTATCAACAATCGACAGCAGCCGAATAACTAATAACTGTGGTAAGTATTGTAATCCCATTTGTCATTTTAGAGTAGAATATTTTCCAAAAACTATTAATTTTTCAATATCTTTTCCATCTATAACTTCCAGTACCTCATATGAAAGAGGATTTTTGTAAAAATTTATTCCGTCACTTACGAAAAATGAGCATTACAGAAAATTGTTTAGTAATCATTTTCACTATTTCAAGAAACAAAAAATCATTGCTGAAGTAAAATCTACTGTACTTAGCATTTCAATTGACAAATGGCGTAATAAAGAATTGTATGTGCAATTAATAACCGCGTTGGTTAAGTTCAAATGATATGAGGTTTGTAGTTACAGAGACTGCTCTTTGTATTCAGTGCACAGACATCACAATGGAACATAATGTAACATTAGATCAAAATATAAATAAATTTAGAGGAATAACATCTGATACGCGTAGAAAGGATAATTTGTGTTTTTTATTATTTAAAAATCTTTGGAAAACTATTCTGCATTCTTGCAAACCAGCAGATCTAAAATTTTGACTAGTATAATTTTTTTATTTTACGACACCCAAACGTTTACTAGTTCTGATGTAGTGACATGTATCCTGGTAGAAATTTAAAAAATGAAGTATTTTTTAACTTTCTCTGATTACGGGCCCAGATTTCAATCTGACTAAAAATTTTTTTTGCTTATTTGTGTATGCTTCTCACTTAAAAGGTTTGCTGCGGCATTTATGACGTGTGACTCACTTGTGTCTATATTTTGTGAGGTATTTTCTTTTGAACAATATCCTAATTTCATGTCCATCACGCATTAATAACCTCATTATGGTTTGAACTTCTTGCATTCTGACAATTTATCCGAATATAGTAACCAAATGTGGGCAAGCACAATAGGCCAATTTTTTTTTAATTCAAGTAGAGTTATCACAGTTTTTGCAACAGTCTATATATACGAATGCTATTGCTGAAAACAAAACAAATCCTGCTTCTTCTTTTCACGAAAAATTAACAATAGTAATTGTATCTCAATATTTAAAACACTGAAAACTGGGTTCAAATTAAATTACACAATGTCAACACCGCAAGTAAAAACTTACATTTTATTAGATATTGCACCATTGTGAATTGTCAAAAATTGTCAATTCCAAATTTGAATTTGTCAGCATATGCAAATATCATTTTTGATCTACATTAGGTCTTATCAAATGTTTGTGTATAGCTTTTATTGGATTATCAATGTCAGCAAATAGCACCGGATTTATTTACCATCTAACCTATCACTCTTTCAATTTATGGGTACATGGACAAGTATGGTACTGCATCCTAAAAAGAAACAAATCGAATTACACTTTCTGAAATATAAAGAAATTACTTACATTTTGACGGAAATATTGTATAGTTTATATTTTTTACTATTTATTTTCGCTCTTCACGAAAGATATTATTTTTAGTAAAACGAATAATTGCAAATAATTGTTTCCAAAATGTCTTCCACTGACACTATTGACTCTGGTTTCATTTGTATTAAATTCACTAAGCAGCTAAATTAAATCTATGTACTTTATCTTGATTTACTGTATTAATCTTGTCAGACTTTGTCTTAGATACATAAAATGGAAGTGTTGTATTGCTCTACAGTTACGTTGGTAACGGTAGTCACGTCGCGATACTACCGCAGATCCGGTGAAGCTAAATTAAGGAAAGACAACATCATTTTAAATGTGTCCCTTCAATTTTTTTTTTAATTTCAGGTTAAAATCTCTCAGACACTCTTCACGAATTCAGCATCGTGGTTGAACACCAGACATTAGTGTTCACCGCGAATGACTACGTCAAATTGGATTATTCATTGATTTACAGCATATTTACTGCCATAATTAGTTATGGAGTTGTGCTAACTCAATTTAGTTAGGAAAATAATTAGTTAATTGCGATTATGTTATCCTATGTGACATGAATTAATGTTAAGTACCAATATGACATGAAGTTCAATGAAAACGTGCTTAAAATTTAAAATTATAACATGACAGAATATATTTTTAATCATTTTAGCATGGATTCACATTCATTTCCTACACACTTACACCTTCTAAATAAAGAATTGATATTTTTATTCATTTCAATATAAATATATTCCTTTAATATATAGATTAATTTAGTACCAAAAAATACGTTCAGTATCACAAATAAACATTACCAATGTGTATTATTTAGATAAAAAAGTTTTATCCACATCTAGTAATTATATAAATGTACGCAAATAAATAAACAAATTAATTAAATTTGGAGCTTTATTATTTGTTATTACAATATATGACTATTTTTTTTTTATTGTCAATGTTAAATTTAAATCTTTTCTATTTGACAAACGGTAAGCGAGGTGCTTGCGTTCCATTGCTCTAAGTAGACGTCACATAAATTGACATCATATTTTATCATAAAAATTAATTCCCTTTAAAAATTATTTAATGTTCACACCTTTTTAAAATTTCAGTGACAACAATGTACATATACTTCTGATACAAATGACCATTTGGCTCAAAGATTTCAATCGTCCCATTAAAATTTTCGAATTATGCTCCATTTTAATCTGCATTTTTTTACGGATGGGATATTCTTCGTTCCAACTTTCATGGCTTGAAAAAAGATTACCACGACACATGTCAAAATGTATTATTTAAGGCTCCCCGTTGAAACAAAGAACCCTTATGATTTTGTCATGTCCTTATAAATCTCCCGTACATTAGTATTATCACTTTCTTAAGGAGTGTTTACACTTTTTACCTATTTCAATAGCTGTGATAATTCTCTATGCAACTTCTCTGTGCAATATTTAAGTTTATGCTTTTTGTCCTCAGACGATGGAAGTGTTTGTCCAGCAAGAAGTCCATTTTATTTTATTTGGGGTACTTTTATATTCAATAAAAAAGTTTGGAGATAGCTATTTTTATCTCACCGAGAAAAGGGTCAGGCAGTTGAAATTTAGTGTTGAACCATTATGTGCATGTGTGCTGTGTATGTGTGTGTGTATGTATGTATGGTGTGTGTGTGGGTATGCCGGCATGCATGATGCATGTATGCTTATGTCTGCACACATATGTGAAAGAAAAGCAGATGCAATAAATATGGAATGGACGCTGATGCCGTGTTGTGACATCCCAACATTAATTTTAGGTTGAGCTGTCAAACTAAGCATGTTTATTTTATTTCAGCTACATACTACTTATTTGAGTATAACCTCGCTTGTGGTTACTTCCTCACTGTACAGTTTTGTATTCACGAACCAATTGTATTGCCAAATATTCAATATGTGGCAGCTTCACTGGTGAATTACAATTTCAGAAATACCAATTAAAGTAGCAATAGGCTTACTAATTATTGAAAAATTATGAAAGCACTGAAAATTTCTTGAACAACGTCCACGTACCGGAAGATGCAAAATGGGATGGCTGCCCACTAGGTAGACAAATGACCTGGTAAAGTTCGTGCCAAGCAATCGGTTATAAGTGGCACAAATATATATCTTCATAAAAGGTAAGCCTATATTCAGCAGTGGACCTTTTTAAGTTATCATGATGATGACATGTAAAAAAGTGGGTGCATTTAGAAGGTGTTTCTTTTTGCTTTTACTACAATGTTCAAAATCATCACATAAAGCTTTATGCGGTTGTTTGTGTTAATTATTGTATATGATAATCTTACTGATGAAGATCTGTCAATTATGAAAAAAAAGTGTGGCTTTCAAAGCTCGTGTTACATTTGATGAAGTGATTTTATGTGACCTTTCATAAATTCATAGTTTATGTTTTAAAAGAAAAAATACTGTGACAATAATATTTTATAATATATTCTCAATATTATTCTCCATAAATTTTATAAGAATACGACAAGGGGAACTTATTATATTTCGAGTCCACATGCCATCACGCGCTCGCATTTTGCTTTCGCGCTAGCACTTCATCGTAATTTTAATCATAGTCACTTTCTCTTTCTTTTTAACATATTAGATATCTTTGCTTCATGAGATTCGCACTAAAACGCTTCTGTTGCTCGTTTTGTGGCATTACAATTTTCATGTCGGGCTTCAATATTTTCTCTTATTGTCCCTGAAGATGTTTATTTAAAAAAAGGAAGATATATTTATCCCCAGTATTCAATCTTAAAACTACCATGTATATATAGTTGGCAGTTGATGACTGTTTAAAGACAAAGCGTTTTATATTTCATGATGAATGTATACTGATCCGCTATTCACAATTAGCATTGACATCAATATTTGTGCAAATAACTGAGCCAAACGGAATTTAAAAATTCACAGAAAATTAGGTCTCTTTTATCAAAAGGTGTATATTATATATGTCATCAATTGGACCTAATATTCAAAAAATTAATAGTGAAATTAATTTTAAGAGAAAAGTTTACAAAAGGAAAATGCACTACAAGTTCCAATGCTTTCACTTATTTTTCCTGCAAAAAGTAATGATTTATCTCTTGAAAAATATATAAAAACAATTTATTTAACCGTGTACTTGTTATAATTAACACAATCTAATTCAATAAATAGTGAAATAATATGAAGCCATGTCAGTTTGTTATGTTGAGAGTGTCGAAAACACTTTGTAGGCAGTCCGCCCATCTTAACTTGGGTCTTGCTCTTCCTCTTGAGCCAGTTGGTTTGGCCAGAAAAATTCGTTTTTTCTATCTGTCTTATAGAGTTCAAATTTCAAGTCCTTAAACCGTTTTCCAGATAGTCGACAGAAATAGAGATCCGGGTATTTTCTTACTTGAGATTTCATAAAGAGAGGTTTTAATGGGGTGGGGTTGTAAGCCCTACGCCCAACACCTAACCTGGAAGACCAGTCCCTTGATATAATCAGGGTCAGGGTACCTGGCTATCCTCCCAGGCACTGAACACCTATGTTAGTCTCCTCTTATGACTTATTTAGCTTAGGCTACGTTGGGACGAATCTAACCCCCTTAGCCCCCCGGTCACCACACGGGGCATATAATACAACAAGTAGCACTGATAGTAAGAAATAGTAGTAAGGTTGACAGTTACTGATCTTTTGATTAATGGAAAAAATGAAAACACATTTTATCTGGAAAAGTATCATTATAGGTTGGAAAAATAATAAAGAAAGCATTTACTCTGTATTATAATATTTAATCAAGAAATAGTTTTTTATTCGTATCACGTCTTGCTCAATCAAAACACAATAGAATAGTCATTGCATGGGCATTTAACCTACAATTCTTCTATCGAAAACAATAAATTGTGCAAGGCTGGTCACCTAAAACAGCGTTCAAAAACAAGTCTTAAAAAATAAAAAAGACAGTAGCACAAGAAGTATATAATAATTCACCACGCAATGGAAAGCAATATCATTTTTAATTTGTCGTTCATTTGAACATTTAAAAATATAGCAAGAAATAATAATATACTTGATAGTGACAGGCGTTTATACCAACCTCAATATACCAACTTAAATAATGAATAAATCATTTAGAAATTATTTTAAAATCATAATTAAAATTACGTAAGTGTTATTACTACGAATCAAACAATCGTTCGTCTATTTGATTAATGACCATTATCATATTAATAATTATTCTAATAAGCTTAATTTAAAATCAACGATAGTAATTTTTTATGATCTTAAATATTTTGAGCTAATAGGTATGTTAAAGATTTTCAAATTGCAATGTTTGTATATTCAGGAAATTAGTAGTGAATTTCGTAATGCTTTATTCGTAGAGAATAATTTATCTATTTTAATAAAGTTAATTATACAGTTTACGAAAAAATGTTGATCGCAACTTCTTACCTGTTGCATATTGGTAATCTCCTTTCAGACTTTTTACTGAACGTAGATTGTGCAGTTTTTAGGTAAAATTCGATAGATAGTTTTGGGAACCTGGCTGAAAACAGATTTTTCCCTATACATTTATATTATTTTCATAGTCAAAACAATATCACGCTATGCGTATGCAGTAAAAAGATGGCTCTGGTATTACAGTGGCTGTTATTTGATAGTTGTGATTTGAATGTTAAATTTAAGTTATGTGATAATTTTGATCAGACCATGGATTTATTATAGAGACCACTTCACTTTCATATTCCGCATTAATTAAATCTTACTGTTTGGGTGTAAGTAAATTTAATACAGCGTAAGTTTGGTGGAGTTCACATATCAGAAGTAATATTGACGAATTTTGCATACACGTTTGGCACACCTGTAAGCACTATGTCTACTCGACAATGCGAAGTCATAAGGTGTTATCAGTTTGATATCAAATGTATGGAAAATTTGTCAGTTCCATGAAAAATTTTGCTGTTTATTAATTATGGTAAAATTATTTAGTATTTAATTGTATCTTAAAATTGTATACCTTTAAGTAATTTAAAAATGTAACTAGTAAAAACTTAACATATGATATCACTAAAATAATTTTGATTACTCTGCAAATTGTTATGAATGGAATAGTAATTTCTATGCCTATTTTATAATACAAAAAATGTGATTCCATTTCTCTATAACTTATCTGGGAAATGTGCATTTATCTGAATTATTTCAATGTATAGTGCCACAATCAAGAATAGCATTTAAGCACTGATCTAAACATATTTATATTAATAATATAATAAAGGGTGAATTCAACATAGCTAAATGCAGTAAACACAATTCACAATGTCACGTTAAGTGCTATATTCTACATTCCAAAAAAAGGTTCTAATAGTTTTTCATTATCTCTTTCTAACACAAAACATCATTATTATGTAAAAGTGACCTATTACTTATATTCACCTGTCCAGTTTATTAAATCTATGAATAAGACCTTACTCTCTATGTTAATTATTTGCTCGAAATGGAAATTATATTGATGTAAGTTAATTTTTATTTTCAGAATTCCGAATGACTATGTGTGTTTACACTGTTCTCTTTGACATATATGTACCCTATGATTGTTGCATCGAAAAATTAAATTTTTTTGCATTTTTGTGTTTCGAATATTTTATGACTCAAATAGAAAAATCACAACCGTTATCACCAGTCCGACTGGATAATTTAAGATTTTGGCAGTGGTATAGCATATTAATCCGTGTATATCTAACACTTAAGGATGTTTATAAAAACTTTAGAGTTAGCCAATTAAATACTTCATTACTTTTTCTATTCTTTATCGCATACAGTATAATTTGTCAATACATTTTTAAAAATATTTTTTACAAAATTTTAGGAAACACATTTCTAGAGATTTCCAACATTCTTTTTCCAAAACTATTGAACATAATATTATGGAAATACTAGTCTCTGAAAATTTACCTAATTTATAAGAAAACTGTAGCAATATTTCTAGTTCTAATACTTTTCGAGAAATTTGCTATAACTTTTCCAATTTTTGTGAAATATACTAGGGAATATATTTACTAAAATGACATGAATATTTGTGAATAATACAATATAAGTTTTATAAGTTCAAACTTTTATACGTACTTACGGGCACTGAACCCTCGTGGAGTGAGATCTATCCATACTTAACCGGCTTTATTACTTTGACAATGAATTACAACTTTCCTATCATTAGATGAGAGTTACCATAAGAGCCTGATGCAATGAAAATATATTACGACTTGTGCACTTATATCTCTCAAAAAATAATCGTGAAATATATGGTTTTGTACTTCATGATCTCCTATGATGGATGTTGTTCCTGCTGCAATCTAAAACGATACAATGGAAGTATAGTCCTGCATTAAAAGTTATGCACATAATTTATGAATTCAACGCTTTTTGAAATATCCCATCGTCTCTAAATATATAAAACATAATGTACGAACAAACTCTCTGTCTGTCTATTTGCTTCATTTCTTCAAGATGGATTCTGATACGCTTTGCACTGTCAAAATTAGTTTATGTATAAAACCCTAACGTAGATTTTGGATATTCTTTAAATCTGAAATTAATTTTTCAATTTTTAAAAATTGTAAGTTCCTTGATCGGTGTAAATTATTTTAGAGATACGAAATATTGACAAGAAATGTGTGCGTGTGTACATGTGCATTTGTACGCGTGTGCGTCTATCCGTGTGAACATCTATATAAATTTTTATCTCAATATTCGTAGTAATTCTTGAGAGTTAATACTCATCTTTTATGATGTTCATCAGGTTGGCACTTGACTGTGTAGTTAATATTTGTAAGGAAAATTATGTAAATTTGATTTTACTATTTATTGACTGATATTTTATATCCTGAATTCCCTAACCTGAATATTATTTCAATGAAAGAGCATACAAACCTTTCTCCCTCTTATCTTCATCACGGTTATACTACTAAACACGAACAGATGTTGAAAAAAGTGGGCTTTACTATATTGGCTTTATTACTGTAATCTATATGAATGAAATTGTGGACAGAAGCTAATAATAAATAAACTCAACGTAAATAAATTAGTAACATTCCATTTGTTTTGTTTATTTAAATGAAACAAAAAACATGTTAAACCTTAATGACACATTTGTGCAAATACTAATATTGTATCTCCAAATTCACAAAAATCGAGAAATTAATGTTCACATTTACCATGAATTTCTTTGGAAAACTTTATAAAAACCTGAAAATACCACACCGTAAAATATTAATTAATAACTGATACTATTAGTATAATATTACTCCTAATGGAATTGGTTCTAGAAAACTTTTATTTCCTTTTGAAAGTGTTTATGTAAAAATTACTTGTTAATGTGACTTTTACTTCTATGGATTAATGATATCAAATTTACTTAATTAAATTTATAAATAAAATGTATCATTTATAAGGCTACATAAAGTATTCATAATCAAATCCCTATGTTTACGATAAATACGAGGAGAATATTATATACTAAACAAAAATTCAATATGTGGTTGTATTTTCTTATCGCTTGATGTTCTAGATGTAGTAAATAACTTAATCTATCAATAGATTTTTAATAACTTTGAAGTCCTAGTTTGTTTATATAACTTCCTTTTGTTGAACTCAATCCGTTTGAATACATATATTTTTATTATTATATAATATCGATAGTTTTTAATACCAGTGTTAAATTGAATTATTTCTTTTCAGGACATAAAACTGAAATACTACTATTAAAATAGTGGTAGAAAAACTTAAGTAACCCAGCAGCAGTGATGTATTCAACTTGAAGAGACGATCCACTCTGAACGTACCTATTTCGGATACCGAGAGCATGTGGCTAAGGTCTTCTTATTTTTAACAGACAGTTAAGTGCTGGAAAAACCCAACTCGTTTTCGACATTGAATGTTTTACAAGGTCACTTTTTAGTAATATTTAAACAATTTCTCACTTCATAAAGAAGAATTATTAATAATTATTTTCATGACGTAAATGATGGACGTTTTCATATGAAAGAATCAATCAATTTATATTTTCCATCAGTAACCAGCTTATAATATAAGCGAGCATGCCAACGATACATCCATTCCTATGGAGCAGGTATTAGTCGACAAAATTCAGATCTGAATATTTATGTTTTAATCTTCTTGGATACAAGTAAAAATACTTAACCCTACATACACAATAGAATAAGGCTTCATGAGGCACAAAATTCTGAACTTAGTGATGGACTCAAAAAATTGCAAGGGTTTATATTCAAAGTAAGAAAAAGTTATGTTAAAATTAAAGTCGCATAAATTAATAATGTAAAAAAGGCACGAATAATAAAAAACAAACACCATTAAAAAAAGATACTATGAAAGCGTATCATATAGATATGTCTTTCATTTTGAATGACCAATACAACTCATTACCTATTTGTATTTCTGATAACCTCTGACTTTCTTTACAATATGTGTTTCATAAGTTATATAAACTGTATATGATTAGATACACCATTTTCTTACTTTATACATTACTTAAAGAATACTATTTGATTGGAAATTATTACTTTAAAAATATTGCTTAATTATATAAAAATTACATAACTCGGAAACATGGATTTTCTTCAGCCTTTTCTGAAGTCTCATAGAACATAAGAAGTATTGAAATCATATAAAATTGCCAACTTCTTTCATCCCATCAAAAACTAATGAGTTCGATCCATTATCTACCTTTGAAAGACAGTGATATGATTCATTGTGCTATAGATTGACTACTATAAATTGTTGTGCAATTATGATAATGATAATAAGTCTGCAAGTAACGTAAGCAAGAATTGAAGTTTGGAAATCATACAAAATTGTTCACTTATTTTATTCCATCGAAAACTGATATGTTCAATCCATTATCTATCCTTGAAAGACAGTGTTAGGATACATTGTATTATAGATTAATTATTATAAATTCACAAGAACTATAATTTTGTTTGTTACTACACAATATATTTGTAATTTTTTAAATAGCGACATAATAATATCTTTGTGAGCTAATAAAATCAAGTTTTATCCTAATATGTAAGATACACAATATATATAGATTTACTTTACTTACGCAATTGATTATGCACCACCAACTTTAAAGCGAATGTTCATGCTTCAAGGAGACGTTGATTCAGTTTTTCACAAGTAAAACAGATTACTACTACATATAGTAGCCTCTGAATACTCTAAAGAGCCGTGCTCAATATTATTTCAGTTCCACCCTGAAATTAGTAAAAGAATAAACTTAGTAATAAATGGAGTTTCTCAAAACAAATAACACTTTCAATAATTATTGTTTACCTGATGAACTTCCATGTAAACTAAATCTGCGTAGATATTGAATATGCTTCCAAAGCTATTGATAAATATCAACAGAATCTGAAACAAAAATTATTTTTAAACAAATATTTCTGCTTTATAAACTCTTGTTCAAGTCACTTTAATATTTTAAAAGAATTAATTTTTCTTCTTAAATGAAGAAATTCACGATGATCTGACTTAGTTGATAATTGAAGAACATACTTTATTTTAGGCGATTAGAAGTCCATTTTAATTTCCACTTAAATAGAAATATTTTCATGGAATTATACTTAATAGACCAGCAGTGACCTGGTCTTAAGGCTGGACATAATTATAAGCATTTAAATTTTCTAAACACATCTCCCTTTTCTATAACATCCAGCTTAATACGTCCCAAGGAGTAAATTAATTTAGACTTATTACTGTCGTGAATGAAACAGCAGAATCAGATAAATGTTACCAAAATAATGCTATGTAATAAGATATCTATCTTATTTACATAGCTTTATTTGGTAATATTTATTTGGTTCAGCTGTTTCATTCACGATGGTCATGCCTTCGCCATATGTAAGAAAATGAAGAATCACAATGCTTGCATCACATGAAAGTAGACATTTTTCTAGATGTAACCCACTTAACTCCTAATATTTTGATACATTGGCACGTTATCAGTCCAATTCAACCATTCAATTCTTTAACGGGTTCATTATTTGAGTAATCTAAGTAAATGAACTTGATAACTATATCCATCGCAACCCGATAAAATATTTTCAAAATCTGTTTCACTAGAATATTCTTAATGGTTTTGAGAATACTTTGTACATAGGTAAATCTTTCATTACATTTTATATGTTTAAGGAAAAATAAAATAAATTTAAAAACTGAGATGGCTGGTTTAGTAATAAAATGGCCTGTCTAATACAACCAATTATTGCAATTTATGCTTTTCATTAAAACATTTATTTATCTTTGCGGCTTTCCTGACCCGGGTTTCTTATTTATTGAGTAAAGTTTTCACAAAGATAATTATTGATTAAATGAGAATAGGCACTTCAGAAAATGTATTTTAAAAATCACATAGGAACAAACAAACATTTACGCAGCCTATGTATGTATACATATAAGTCATACAAATTTTGCTGTTTTTTTCACAATTGATTTAGTATTGGAGATGGAAGATAAAAAATAAGATTTTAAATATTTAAAGTTTTTCAGCAACGATGTTCAGACAATAAAACAGTATATCAAGTTAAAATGCAACACCGATTATTTAAGATACACAAGGAATTAAATTTATTGTTATCTTCAGTACCAAAATAAACACTACACCATTGCATAATATAGTAATTCAAGGTATTGGTTCTTTCTTTTGTACTTTTAAAAGGGATTTTTGTAAGAATAGTACTAAAATACTTATTTTAATTGGTAAACCAATATATAATCATGATTGAACCTTAATAGAAACGTATTCAAAACAATGTCTAAATTGTGGATTATCATTAGGATTTTATCAATTTAGGGTTATAAAGGGAGCAAAATAGAAAGAGAGAAAACTACATAAAATGCACTACGCTAATAACTTTTTCATCTCTTCTGGCAAATTACTTGATATTATCTAGATTTATAAATACGCAGTGATATCTTTTATCCCTATCACAGTTCGTAGATTGTCCTAGAGCAAAAATTAAGATTTCAATAATTATGAATGGGAAAAGTTCATTGAACAATTAACCTACATTCTTCACCAGAAAACATTTACATTAGAATCTGATTCTGCCACGAATTAGTTAATTCTCTCTATCTCATACCTGACTTATTGTCATAACATCACTCTGTTCATTTAATATCACATTCATTGAGTATTTATAATAAAATATTACTTACTGATAAATCGAAAACTTCATTTAAAATTGAAGCAATATCGATTATTTTTAAGTACAGCTGAAGAATGACTTCAAATTAGTATTGATTAGTATTGATTTATATTGCTCAAATACTAATTTTCCCATACTGAATCTATCTGTGATGTGGATGTCTACCATACTGGATAGCAAGTGACTAATAACAGCAAGTAATACCAAATATAATCTATACATCAGAACTCAGACATCCATTATATTAATGTCATGGACAGGTTCTATTTCCAAACTAATCACCAGTTAAAATGGAGAATAGTATCGAGGGATTATTTTCATCTGGCTGAAGTTTTTGCAACGGATGTCGTCACATTTAGGGCCTGGTGTTCCAAAGAGAAATACACCGGTATCCTCATAATATGAGTAGAACTCACATCCAAGTGTTCCGGTATTAGTAAACATTTAAATTCACATAATATTTCTGTAAAATTAATACTATTAGTATTGCATTTATAAATATTATTGTTGTTCGGGACTAAAATTTATTAACTATAATAAATAAGAATGGCAAGTTTGTTGTTCAACAAAAAATTAAAAAAATATTTTTTTAAATTTAAAAACTCAAAAAGGTGGCAAAGATTGGATGAGGTGGGAAGTTTGATTTAATATTCTTTTTAATTTCTTTCACAGGTACATGGACCACAGACAATAATGCTCATTTTCCGAGCCATGCTTCTTTAGCTGTTGTCACCAAGTAAGCATCATTCTGAACAAGTACTATTTATTTAACGTTCAAATAGAAGACATACTCCTTTTAATATCATAAGTCTATTAAGAAATATTGTCATAAAAATGTTAAAATACATTCACAATGTGAGTTTGGTGCTGCCATCTATGGTTTTTACTCTGTACCTTTATTCTGTAAAACAACAAAAAATTGTTGCATTTTCGTAGTGTATAAGTTTAGTGACTATCCATTACAATATCTTGCCAAAGTGCCCAAACTAAAGAGATGCGAAAATTATTTTGGGTGATCAAAATTATTTTGGAAAATTATTTTGCGTCACAGCACGGAATTGTGTAATCTTCGAAGGCGTATATTGTGTGAAGCTAGAAAAGGGAAATACATAGGAGCTGCAAAATGACGATAAATTTGCGAAGCAAAAAGCAAAATTTATTATGATATTCAATCTGTCTTTGTACATACATGTAAAAAATGTAAGATCATCGAAAGAATTTTTGGAAAAACTGAAAAAAATTCTTTGATGACAATGGTTATTCGTGAAGGCCAAGTTAGAAAGAATAGTAATGTTGGTAGCTCTGACTTGTTAAAGTCAAACATTGAGTTGGTGAAATATGATCAATGTAATCAAACAGGCCACTGTAGAAATCAGTGTACAAATAACAAAAGTAACCATCAAATCACAAGACTAAAGATGGAATGTAGTCAAATGCATTTAGTACTGTGCTATTGAGTGGTAGTGGATATGGAGTGGGAGTCATTGTGTTCTGGTGATGTAAAAATTATGACCACGACTTATAAATTTGAGTATGACATCATGGTAAAAGATGTGTTTCGTGTACCAAATCTGAAAACAAACTTATTATCTGTTAGCCAAATAATTAGAAAAGGCGATATAGTGTCCTTCTCGGACAATGGTTGTTCAGTATACAATAAGAAGAATGAGTTGGTATTCACAGCATCTATAAGTAGCTCGAGATATTTGTTGTTGTTTGTCGACAATCATAGCCCTAGGGATTTTTTTATTTTCTAAAATACAAGAACGAGAGATGATCCAATGAGATGAATGACATTAGTAAATAAGATAAGGTCCCTCAAAAAAATGTATCCTCTGGCTCGGACTCCAAATCTGAGGTTGATGCAAAAATTTATTCTTTTTATATAGTGGAGAAATGTCACCATCGTTAAGAGAAGCTGTTTTCTTTATTTTACATTTACGGTAGCATCTTTTGGTGTAAAAAAATATTCTTAACATTCTTTTGTTATAGGACTGAATGTCCTTATCCTTTTGATATAGGACTATAATGTCCTACGCCTTGACGCAGCATATGGTATAAGTAACACATGATGTTAATGAAAATAAAGAAAATGAGAAGGTTTGTTTTATACTGCACAGTATTATATAATCATAATTCATTCAAAGGGCGACTGTGTGTAGTAAAACTAATTTTTATTTTTTTTCAGATTGAATATCAACTGAGTAAAACAGTATATTTGTCAGGTTAATCAATAAAGGGAGATTTGCACTATTCAATGTTGCTTAATTATTATCAGTAAATACTCCAGCATGGTAAACAATTTCTACTGTTAATTGTTTTTTTATTATTTCCAGAATATTGCTATACAAATCATAATATTTTCCAATGGATATACAGCTCAGAACATGAATAACGCGATGACAAATGCATTGCTTAATTTTAGTATGCTTCATGGAAAGAGTACACATGAGGTGACTCCGTCCAAGTGTGTATTAAGAGAAAATAAAAAGAAAACAAAATGTAAATCTTGATGTTCGATGTTTATTAGTTTTGTGTATGAACTTACAAACCAGATATAGGATATTAAATATCAAATTTTACATAATAAAATTTTGAAGACGAATGCTTTTAAAAATATGTCTCATTTTTATCAAATTATGTCTTTTTCTTTGTTCATATGTAAAAACCATATTTAATTTTTTTTATTATAAACATATTCTTATGTATTGCAAAAATACTGGCAATATTCCTGTCATTATTAATATATACAATTACTTTGCATTTATTGCAAAACAAATCAAAGAAACTAATTATTGGAAACTTGATAAGCTATTGCAAACGCATAATTGATTATACAGGGAAAGCATGAAATATCTTCCATTTAGTAGTTAAATGCATATCTTTTTATAACTTTATCACAAAACGTACAATATACCAATTCTAGAAAAAATATTTCCCACTAGAAATATATAAAATTAGAATTATAGTTATTCCGGAAATGAGTGCTCTTTTCTTGGCGTAATTGAATAAGTGTGAATTCAATGTACATAAATCGAGTGAATTTGCAAAGTTTCGTAAAACAAGCATAATCTTCCATAAATGCAGATTATTTTGATATACATTACGTATTACGAAAACTTCGCTGGTATGTAATACATTTACTGTTTGTAGACACAAATACATAATTTCAAAATGAGCCATTTTAGTAATTACAATGAAACCGACTTACGAATAATGTCGAAAATGAATAATTTTCAAAATATATTACATTTATTTTACTCTACTATAATAAATGACATTTCACTATTATAATAATCAACTTGGAATTGGCAAAGTTTAAAGAGTAAATAAAATATTTTATTGGCGGTAGGATGTGATCAAACTTCTCTCTTTAATAGAGTTGTCATTTCAAAACTTTACTGGGTCTGGTTTCAAGCCAGCCAAACCCACACGCATTTAAAAAATCTATACCAAGTAAGAAGAGTTCATTGACACCTTTAAGTTTTTCATTAAGAATTTCTATTAACATTTATCTTATGAGGAGTCAATTTAATAGTTTCCGAGGGAGCTTTGTGCGTTGGGCTGCTATTTAAGGGCACTCGCAATTTGTAAAAGCAGAATGAATAGAAATTTTGTAATTCATATTCAATATATAAATATTATATATGCACACTTACATTAAGGCTCACATGCATGTTTGCAGACAGGCACACACACACATATGCACGCATTATGCAAAAATTGCAATTTCATTGTGATACCCACAATTTTCATGCATATTATAGGAGTTACTACTATCTGCAATAAAATTCTTAACTTCGAATTCTTCAGCCTTACCACTTAGCTCCATCTTCCCGTAATCAAACAAAATAATTAATGTACATTTTTGAACATAGCACTTTTTTACAAATGATTTTGTCTCTTATCCTCGACCTTCAGTTACAAAAAAATATAAAATTTTTTATCATGGGCATAAAAATAGAATAACTGGGAATAAGTTATTAACAAGGACTCTGTCATACTGAAGTGATTGTTGAAAACATCCATTGGATCATTCACACTTACTTTTCTAAAAGTTATAGTGCAGGAGTTTGAATATCGGTATTAGCTAATAGGCGCAGTAAAAAGTTGTTGATGTTTTTCATCTGCAAATCAAATATCAAAATGGATGTCAAATGATATATAGAGATATTCAATTGATTACGGGAACCGTAGAAAGTATTCCGGCTGAGTCATATCTCAAGAGATATCTTCTTTAAAAAATCAAACAAATTATGACATTAATTCAACTCACTATTCTCCGTTTTCAAGGCTGTGACGACTTCACTAAAGCTAAGTAACTAGGTTTCGATCGAAAGTGTCTTTACCCTTGAAGAATGTATTTATTAATATTTAATATCGAGTGAAGTGGAATGTAGCAATATAAACGGATCGATCATTTCATCAACTGCTTCATTGCCTCGTAACAAGCCGACTTGTAGTTACATAAGTACGAACTTGACAACATGGAAAAAAGAGCAAATATTTTGGAAAACTCAATTTGGATTATACTGGTTGTGCAATCAATTTTTGGCATCAATAGAACTTGCAGTAGAAATGAGAGTAAATCCATAAAAAGTGAACTTAAATATATTTATAGCCAGGCATTGCTCTTTCTTATATTTATTGTTTATTTCTCAAACAGTTCTCGACTAATATCTGTAATGTATTCTAACACAAAGGAGTGGGCTAATTATATCTTACCTCTCATAATTATGGTCTTTCTTCTTTCTTTCGATATTGTGTGGCTTAATAATGTATTCTGTGAGTGGCTTATCATTTTCGAAGAGCTTTCTGCTTATTATAGTGAGCGTTTCAAAAGTCAGTGCATTGATAAAGTTAAATTATTTTCAAAGATGGGAACCTTTTTGGTCCTGTTTATCACAAGTTTAGCGATTGCAGGACATTATATATTTGTACTGAAAAAAGAAGTTGATTTTGTAATCATGATTGGGCAAATCTCAATAATTGCAAATAGCCTTGAAATGGTGTTGATGTGCATACTCAGATACATCGTCACTGAAATGTTAAAAGTAATTAATGCCTATTTAAAACGCATCAGGGAACAATTATCAGAAAATGACGAGTTGAGTATTGATATACCGCTGGAGAATCCACTTAAGAGAAACATTTATTTTGACCTCACACGTAATCCAAAATACCTATCTGTCCTACCTAACACAGTCATACTTCTTTCAAATCTCAGTAACAAATTGAACACCATGTTTAACTTTCAGGTAATATAACGTTTTATAATTGTATTTAAATATATTTGTAACTTAAAGTAGGTTTGTACATTTTAATTAAATTTTACAGACAATGCATTTTGTATCCAATGCCTTCGCAGTTCTAATGTATGGCATTCAGAACGCTGTATACTTAAACAAGCAAGGGGTAAGTGCTGCCTACGCATATATAATAAACTCATAGTGAGTTATGTATGTACAGTAAATATTTCTCATTTAAAAAAATTATTTAAACATGTTTTTACAGTGAAATTTATCTTCTTGTGAAAAGATGCTGCACTACGTATTTGTGTGGTGAAAACTTATATGAATAATTGTAAAAATTGAAGAGCAGTACTAAGTACTGTTCAATGCTTATATGTGCTTAAGTATGTATAGAGAGTTTTACCAATGCTTAACAGGTTTATTGTTACTTGTTGTTTTATCTGCAAGTCAGTTTATCTATATGCCCAATTGCCTTTTGCAGATTCAAGCTACGCAGTCTGTCAGTTAATTGGTATATCATAACATACAGAATGATTTTATTGATTTTTACTTTAATTTGTACTCAGGAATCCATAGGAAACAGCCTGCTTTACCAATTCACAAACAGCCTATGTAAACACGAGTAAATGTATTGTAATGAGAATACTTTGTGTGCTCAGTTCACTGGCTAACACATACTCTGTGGTTGACATATCGTGACACTGTGTCCAGGTGCTGAGAAATTGCAAAAAAAAATTCCACAGTCTAAATCTAATAGGAATTATAACTCGCAATGATAACTCACAGAGCACTATATTGTGTCACTTTCAATTTGGAATCTCCAAATAAAAAATGATTTTTGATGTTTCAATATAATTTTTTCATAAAATAGTATTATAATTGTATTGTGTATATCTTTTGAAATGAATACATTGTTGTTTAGTTAAATTTGACAAGTAGGTTGTTAAGTCAAACGGCAGAAATTCCTTCGTATTGAAAAATTGTTCACTAATTCATCATTCCATGAATATGATTTTACAGTAATTGTTTTCAGATTTTCTTTATTTGTCTATATATTTTAACCTTTACTTCATCATCCAGATGAGGTAAGCAAGCAGATTGTGGAACGCATTAATCTCTTATGCTAACATTCTGCTTTTGTTTCGTTCATGCTTTCGTATCAATATTTTTGTTTTAGATCCTCCCTTTTTACAATCTTTTAGAAAAATTAATATTAAAGATTTTAAATAGTTTTATGAAAAGAATATTGTACATTTATATGTTTATTTGTGCCTGAATGTACCCTTGAATTTTTATGCCCAAGTGTTCTAAAATGTATATATATGCCTAAGTATATATGTATTCTTAAATGTTTATATGTGTTCCTTGTTTTAATTCTACTCATAGTTATCAAGTTTGATTTTTAATACTATTCTCAACATACAATTTAAAGAACGGCAGGAATTTATTACGGATTTGTTCAAGATTATCTGTGATGTCTAGGGTATGCAATCTGCAATTTTAAAACAATGGAATTTTGCTTTTATTTTTCCAACATTACAATAAAAATAAATTAATACCTTTTTTTGGTAAAGTGAATAAAAGAAATATGTAGTTTTATGCTATAATATTTTATTTCCTAGTCATTAAGATCTTTCTTTGAAAATAATAATTCAAATCAGAAATTTCAATGCACGCGAAACTAGGCATTGGTACATACATAAGCACATGGCATGCTTAAGAGGTCTTGGTGCAGCATTCAAGCGAAAATGATATGACATGAGAGATTTATTTTGATTTGTAATATATTTGATGGAGCTAATCCTTAAAAAGGCGATTGAGAATGTTGATTTACATCATGATTTTTCCATAGTAAAATATACATTATTTAATTTGTTTTTATTTCGAAACATAGCACAACAAGTTCTAGAATTCTGGAATTGAGATTCAATATTTCATGCTCTAATGATATCAATGCAATTGTTGAAACTCCCATTATAACATAGGTTTATTAAATGCAAAATAGTTTATTGGATTTTATTTACTGGATATTAAGTGGATACAAAAAATTAAAACTTTTTTAAAAACAGATAACACAAAATTATTCAATTGAGCAAAAGAAATATTGGTATTTGATCACACTAATTTTATGTTCACTGAGGAGAATTTTTGTTTGGATTCTGAGAAATTATACCTAATTGGTACTCAGTCATTACTTGTTTCAACGGAAAGAAAGCAAACCGGAAAATTTAATACTGAATGTCTCTGAATGAAAAATGTTCATTGTTTATTCCTTTTTAATGGGCGTATTAAAAGCTGAAATTTTTTTACTACTACAAATAATTTCAGACTATTTGTTTGAAATTATTTGAATATAATAAATATAAATTAAACGTACTGAAATCTCACAACTATATGTTTTTAGATTTTCCCTTACAGCTACCAGACGCAAACATTATTGCGACATTTATTTATGCTTAAAAACAAATATTTGTTGCCATTGATGCAAATATTTTTTCTAATTTACAACACTTAAAACCATTTTGTGGTCATATAATCATATAATCAATATTTCATAAATATTGTAATGTCTGAAAAACTGGTTTCCAATTTGGCATAAGGCATGCTTCGATGATGCCAGACAATAATTGATATGATGGTGGCTTAAAGTAATTTAATTATCGTAAAAGTGATTCTGAAGATCAAATTTACTTCTGGAATCTTTGCCGCATGCAATCTCATACAATTTGCTCAAATGTAAATTTATTTTTTCCATTAATGGTAATTGGACCCATTCATTTTGATAACAACATGAAAACAATTTTTTTTACTGTCAAACACATTTTTTATTAACCTATTTCAAAATGCTTACCTCCCATTGCAGATAATTTATCAGGGTTGGATGATAAACTGTGTACAATGGACTATACATTTCCTAATTATTCTGACAGTAGTCTGTGCAAGTTGTGAAAATTTGGCTACTGAATTTAATGAATTGGACATAAACATCATAATGCTGAAATTAACACCGGATATGCGTGAGTATGCATAGTTTGCATGAATTAAAAATATATTCCTGAATAACGTATATATTTAGCCACACAACAAAATATAGTCACTGAAAACGTCTGCAAAAATATATCCAAACCACCTTCGTCTCTCTACTAAACTTAAAATGTGAGTTATTAGAAGTTTCTCTATATTTTACCTAATAAAAAAACTATAGTGATCATTCTAAATCAAACAGTTCTGACAAATTTACAGCAGTTTATTGTTACAATTATTATTGCTGTCAATCATATTCGGATACATATTTACATGAAAAAAAATTATATTTTCATAAATAGCTTAATAGGAATATTTAAAATGTTTAATATATATATATATATATTTTACATACTTATATATATATATATATATATATATATATATATATATATATATATACACATATACATGTAAAAGTAAGTGTGAATGGAACCCTCACAATACAAGCTGTATATAACATATATTTTTTCGCTCTAAAGACTTAATTATTTTTTCTAAAAACCCACACACAACTGAAGAAAGAAAGGCTTTAGATTGCCTTCTTTTCCTAAAATCGATTACTTCGTCTAATAGATTTTAAGAATTAAATTGGCAGCGCATTCGACAAGTCTCATGTCATTCAACAGTCAATGTCTGAAGTATACTGTGCATGTACACTGCCTTTACATTTGTTTATATTGCTCAATAAAATTTCATGCTTGCATTAATAAAGAATTTGTCAATTTTAAGGTTCGGATCTAAACAATGCATTGGAATCACTTGAAGAAATTGTTCGGAGAGGTAACAAAGGTACTTTCACCGTTTGCCGTCTTTTCGATTTGAGGATGTCGTTTTTACCGAACTTCATCAATCTCCTCGCATCCTATACAATCGTTGCGTCACAATTGTCTGGATTGCAAGATTGAGTGCATTTATGTGTATATATGCATAGTTAAAATTTGCAATGCAATGTTAATATTCTTAATGAAAATGATATCTGGTTCTACGATAGGTATCTACGATAGGACTTTAGCTATATGGTAAAATATTTGTTCACAGTCAAGTCATTTGACGCATTAATTATGACACGTTTTAACACCTAAATTAAAAAATTTAACACAAATAAAAACACCTAAATAAAAAAAATTAGCAATGTTATTATTTGTGCAAGCAATGTTATTTATTGCTTAACTTGTAGGTGTGATACAAACAAATTAACATCACTTTAAAACAAAGCAAGGGCTAAAAAGGTCAATCAATACAATTAACAGATAGTGATGTTTTCAAATAGATTTTTAAATTATTTGTTAAATTACTTAAAATTGTATTCTTAATTTATAGTGTAGTATTATTTTATTTGATGTAATTTTTTGTCTTTTAATCGTGAGTATTTTGTAAATTGAGTTTACTGAAAATATTTTAAGAACTGTAAAGTCCAATAAAAATATTGTTTTGAACTTAAAGTATAGTTTATTGACTTTTTTCAAGTATGTGTTAATGCAAATAAATACTGATTTTTATTCAACACAAGGTATTATAGTGAACGTACTGATTAGATTAAAAAACAATTAAACATTAGTCTTACATGCCAATATTAAGTGCTCATTATTTAAAAATTTATCAAGGCTAATGTAAATTTTTTTAACAAAGAAAAGAAATATTACACAAAATGTTTGAATGCATATAATCTCATCATGAACAGGGAATCTTTTTAACTAGAACACCGATGCAATGTGAATAACTTTATTACCAGAGCTTGAAGCTTATTCATTTCACTTGTCATTAAAATTAGTTGGTAAATATAATGTTCAGATATATAACCTGGCTTTGTACTTGTTTCTGGTGACAACACATAATAATGATTGAATCCTAAATTGGTGATGGACATGGGCAAGGGAACTCCTTAGTGATAAATATTAAACCCGTCTAGTTTGTGCTCGTTTCATTTACTTTTATACGTTTTTTCCTTGTGAAGGTTGATCAGGTGCTATTAATGGAGACAGGTTCTGATAACATTGTTGGAAAAATAGGCAAAGAATCTTTTTAACCGTGAATGGTTGGTCTAACAAGTTTAGTCTAATTTCATTTGTTTTGATAAGTTCTTTCTTTAGATATCTTTCCTTTAGTACATACAAATAATTGGTTTTCTGAGAAAAAACATTTTTTTGTCAAATATTTTTTGGTCTAATATTAGTTCAGGGTGATTATCATAAAGATCTTTGCCGTCCGTACGTTTATTGTAGATGCTTTAATGTTTATTGTAACAAAAACAGTATTGCTCCTTTTGGTATTTTCTTTTATGCTTCAATTGTGAATACGATCATCAACACATGATGTGTTTTGTCCATTGCTCAAAATAAATTACGTGTTTTAAACTCATGATTTTTTTTATATGTATACTCCATTATTATTGCAATAATGTTATATTTTACCTCTAGTATTGCTTGGCATCCTGGGATTTCAAAATTGATTTTCCGAAATTTTATCAGATAGAAATGGATTAATCTGGAATGAAATAAACTAAGTCCAATTAAAAATTAATGACGTTAAGAAAGAGAAAACTGAAGAAACTGAGTAGCAAGAAACATGTTTTTCTAATATGACAATTTCTATAATTAATGATTTTCGGACGAAATCAAATGATTAAACATCGATTTATAAGCATTAATTTTTTGGTTAACTCGTTATTTGTGGCAATTTGGTGAAATGAGTATTTAAAAAAAATATTTCCCCTATATCTCTTTATTATATTGAATTCATTTCATTCAAAAGATAAAAAAAACAGTATCTAATAATAGTTTCATAAAAATATATTTTATAACTTTTTAAATAAATTTGAACTTAAAATGATTTTCAAAACCAGATATGAAAAATTTTGAAAATTTGTTGGTGTAATTTAGCGAATTTTATTGAATTATTGGCAATGAAATTGTTCTGGCTGTGGTTATAAAACAATATTCGATTAAAATTTTTCAGTTTTTTTCTATGATGAACAAAATTTATTAATTTCAAAGAAACCAAAAAAAATATTGTATGTTATTCATAAGAAATCTTATAATACTAACATAAAGATGCAAACCTTCACTTTTTCCATACAAATTCATCGCAATATTTCTCACATTTCATGACCTGACATAAAAAGATATACCATAAATATTGATATGCAAAATAAAAGTTCAATTTTAATTTATACACATTTTGGTAGATAAGAAGTACATAACGTACATTCGTAAGTGTTTTTCTTATTAGAAGTTTTAAGATATTACAATTTTTAGACAATATTTATATTGATAACTTTCTAGCAGTGTCGGGTATCATATTGTTCATAATGAAACAATCGGTGTGTGCATGTTGAATGAGGATTGAGAGGAATAAGATTTATCAAGCCACCCTCTAGAACACTCAGTGGATATTTCTTATTAATTAAGGATATAAATCTCAAATTAGTGTAATATTGACAAATATTATGATTATAATACAATATTTTAGAAAAACCACATATTTTCTATAAAACTAGCTAGAAGCCATTATAGTTAATATTTGATTTACATTATTTCGACAAAAATTGTTACTAAAGTCACAGAAAGCATAAAAAAGCAAGCCAGTGGTGATGTGGTAAGGTAAGAATCATTGTAGATGAATGAATGTAAACTTTAGATAATAATACTTTTTAATCTACTATCTTGTTTTCAATCATATTATCCTTTCTATGTTATTTTCAATTAAAAAAATAGTTTTTGCATTTGTGAACTTATCCTTAATTTAAATTTAAATTATAGTTTATAACACTAAAATATTCAGCACAATATTCTGCATATGTAACTTGATTATATATATCATAATTTAATATAACAGAAGCAGAACAAATTATTAATTTACATTGAAGTATGATTGCACTAGCATTGTTCATCAAATTTATCGGATAGAATGAAATTACGTGAGAGCGAATACGTAAGGAAAGTATCTGATTTGTCGTCGACTGTTGAATATCAACAAGTAATTGACTAAATTACAGAACATCTGGGAACAAGAAGATATTTTATGATAAATGATACTTCAAAAGTACATGTATTTTCACTCTGCGCAAAGAGCATAAATTCACAGTTGCGATATTTACAGTACACGCTGCTAAAGTATTTTTCTTAAAAGGTTTTTAAGAACCACCTTCAGTAAAGTTATGAGTATCATAAAACATTCTTCGTTAAGAAAACAGGATAATTTTCCATTAGACACAAACAATGTGAGACAAGTGTCCGCAGCTTTCAGTTGTAGCTCAGTAATATTGCGATGAGTGAAAAGCGATGTTGCTAATTTTTAAGGCAATTCAATGAAAAGTATTAAGTTAATTTTTTCCTTTCCATTGACACTTTTTTTATTATCATTCAAAATATGTAGAAATTGTTTCAGTATATATTTCACCAAATAACCTGGTGTTGTAATTCTTGCAATCTTTTTTAAAAACAAAACATTTGACTATTACAATGCCAGCTATAGAATAATTTGGTTACCTCATTCATTTTCCTTCCATCTATACAGTGTAAAATGTATAGATGGGATTAATGCTAATTCACTTTTGTTCCATCTATACAGTGTAAAATGAATAGATGGGATCTTTTACTCATTCATTTTCGTTCCATCTACACAGTGTAAAATGCTATTCCAATAACTATAAATTTATAAAAGTGATTTTTTCAACTTGCAATCACGTTGCTTTGAAAAATTATTGAAAATTTAATATTATCCAGTTGAAAATTTAGAGCATAACAAAAATGAAAACATGTAAAATTAAATTATTAAACTAAACAATATAAAATTATTAAAACATCATATATAGTTTTTGGATGCATTCAAATCTTCAAACTTCTTGAGTTTTTAATACTAAAGAATGTTGTTTTTTACGTTGCATATACATTTCCACTACATGTTGAACATTTCAGTGTTTACCAGATTTTAACAACATAAGTTAAAAGCTTTATTAATTTATCTATGATCGTTTTCAATCAAAACATCAATTGTTTACTGTTTGTGTATTATATATATTTCAATATATCCTTGCAATTTGAACTTGTTTCCGTGCATAAAAAATTAACAGATGTAATTTCAAGTATATACCCTCTATAATTTTTCAACTAATAGCAATGATACAACTTGAAATAAATATCGATTTAAATTTTGCAAGTACAGTTTCTATTTCTATATTATAAATTTGGCAAACCTAACAGTAAGCCGTCAAGTAATAGATAACACAACTTTCAAAGTAGTTACTAAAAAAATATGTTTGTGTGACAATTACGCTTCAGAGTCATCTTTTCCGATTCTTATAATTTTACTATGGGCACTAATAAGTTAAATATTTTTTAAGATACAAATAATTACATCAGCAATATCGTAAAGTAAATAATTTATTATTTTGAAAGAGATAAGGGGGCTACATATTAAAATACAAAGAATTATATTCTGCAATAAATTAATTTTTATGTTCAAGCACCACTTTTTTATTGAGCCTCATGTTATATTGTTCCTTAAAATAAATTCAAGTTACATAAGATAACAACACAAAATCGTAATTAACTACTTAATTTCCTAATTAAATTGAGTTAATACAACTCCATAACTAATTATGGTGGTAAACATGCTGTAAATAAATGAATAATCCAATTTTACATAGTTGTTTGCGCTGAACACTAAAGGCTGGTGTGCAACCACGACGCCGAATTCATAAAAAGTGTCTGACAGATTGGAACCTGAAATAAAAAGAAAAAAGAAAAAAATAATTGAAGTTGATGTTACCTTCCTGTAATTTAGACTCATCAAACTTGTGATATGATCACAATGTGAGCTACCAACGTATCCACAGAGTAATACAATGTAAGAACATTTTGTATGTAAGAAAAAGTCTATATAGTAAATCAAGATTAAGTACATTGATTTCATTTAGCTTAATGAAACCTGTGTCTATAATACTAATTGAATATATTTTGGAAAACAATTATTTACAATGTTTTTCTGAAAAAGGATATCACAGTTTGTCATCTAGAGACCCTTTGGTGCGGAAAGATAAAGATTGGAGTTCTTCATGTCATGACCAAGAACAACTACTAGCACAATAATATAAACTGAACATGGTTGTACACATTTAATTGTCCAGCTACTGAGCCCCGTGTAAGATACAAGTAATTAGATTGATCTATAACCTACCTCGCCTTGGGAAACATGTAGCAAGAGAAATTTGTATTGAGTAACTTGAATATTACTGTAATAAAGAAATCAATGAACTGAATTAAATATATATATTCTCTCGTGATAAAATCAAGTAATTTCTTTTAACTGCACAAAGTGTTTCCCCAAAAATATACATTTAAGGAATTATCCCCTTAATTTGATTCTTTTGTTTTCACGATTCAGTAAACTATGTTTGTGCATGTTGGTATACGAATGATGAATAAGTTAATCTCATTTAATAAAATCTGACATGGGTTAGTTTAGATAATAGTATATTTTGGCGACTTCACCATTCCAAATTGATCAATTTTGCTATTTCAAAATGACGGATATATGTAGTAATGGGCAAATTTACATTTACGGTAACACTGATGTTATTTAATTAAATTGAATCATGGTTTAAGTGTTTAAAGTACTTAGATACAAATACAACTTGTAATTTATCAAAAGCATTTGAAGCATCCAAATACATTTTCAGAAAACAAGAAAGTCGAAATGATTAAGCGGTGACTAAAAGTGCAATGGATATAAATTGGAATATTGTTCAAAACAAAATACCTCATGGAACATAAACCACAAACGAATCACATTTTGTAAATGCTGCGGCAAAACTTTTAAGTGAGAAGCATACACAAATAAACAGCACAGTTTTTAGTCACGCATATCATATCGAAATCTAATTCCGCAATCGGAGAAAGTGAAAGCTACTTTATTTGTTTAGTTCCTACGAGGAAATATATCATTAAATCGAGATTCATTAAAGTTTAATCTTTGTAAAATAATAAAATATTAGACCATCCAACATTTTATATCGGCTGGTTTAATAGTTTTCCTATGATTTTTAGACAATGAGAAATACAGATTTTTCTTCTAATGGATGCATCTTATGTACAGGTGATCATGTTCCATTTGATCATGTTCCATTATATTGTCTATACACTGAATATGGAGATTCGTCTATGTAACTAAAAACCGCATATTATTTGAATTTAACCTACACGGTTATAAATTACACATACACTGTCAATTCACATGCTCCGTATAGTAGATTTTACTTCAGCAACGATCTTTTTTTACATGAAATAGTAAAAATTATTGCGCAGCACTTCTCCGTCAGACTCACATTTCGTGAGTCGTGTAACAAATGTTTACAAAATCTTTTTTCACATATTTTCTTTCAGATTTTTGAAGGTTTTGAATCATTAAAATTTCCTAAGTGACTTCTCATATGAGCTATTATAGATTGCAAAAATATTCAAATATGACTGAGTTTGGAAAATATTCTACAAAAAGTGAAAAGTGTGCTTATGATACTTACCATAACTATTAGTTACGTGGCTGCTGTCGATTGTTAACAGCAAACAGAATCTGAGTCTCTGTATAATGACCGGCTCCCTCAACAGTAGAATTAATAATGTAGTTCCGTACAAAAATCGTATCAAATAACTTATTATTATTAAGTACTCAAAAGGTGTGGCATTCTGTAAGAATATGTCAGTTTATTAAAATGATTCAAAGGTAATAAGATTTCAAGAATGATTGCAGGGGCAATGTAAATAAAATAGTACTGGGTACATACATATACAAAAACAATATTTAATTAATTGATAAAAACTAAATATAATTAATATCTATAATATCATATATATCTGCCCTTTACAGCAACATTAGATATTTTGTATTATATTCATACCACGCTATCAATCTCTATGTATGAGAAATTGTAGTGAATGGCAATGTTTGGAATTTTGAGGAACTTAAAGAAATAGTTACCTTTGTTGTAATTCAATTAACATTTTAAATGCAAGTAGAACTCGCACAACGAAGGTTCTTGCACATTCAGGTTCACATAAAGGTTTCAAATTTTTGGAGTGAGTTTCTTACTTTGACTTAGCGTTATCTCTACTTTAATTAGGATCTATCCTTTTTAATTATTCACACAAACATACACATATACACATACACATATACATGTATAAGTTTATATTTAAATATATACCTAAAAACATATATGTATATATTGCCTAAAACATTTTTCACGGGCAATGGAAAAGTAATATGTCACCTATATTTTATAGGATAGTCAATATAGCCACTAGACACCTAATGCTTTTTCCATATGCAATATCTTATAACCTCCTTCAGACTGCAATACCTTCAAATTTGAATCTCATAAAGGAAAGTTTGTATAAAAATATTAGTAGAGGTTTTTGATTGTCTTTCGAAGCCCATGTGAATTGTATCCACCCTATTGGGTCTCAAAAAACCAAGAAATGTTTTTTATAAATATTCATGTAGTTGAACCACACCTTCCACCTAAATTTTATCACAATTGGTATAAGTCTGAAAGAGCTGAGACATTGTGGTATACATATGGATAGATGGACGTGAGGAATTTATACGGAATCCATATTAGCCCTTTGGCATTAATTCTAAGGACAAAAAGTATTTCTCCACAGAAGCAATTTGAAAAAAAGAAAAATTTAAAAATATAACATAGGGGGAACTGAAAGGGTTTTCAGGTTTTGATAAAATACCAAAAAAATAATAAAAGAAAGCCGGATTGGAGTTTCAGTTGTCTATAGTGGTCGCAATCTGAAGTTGGGACATAAATATTCATAAATATCCTACTAAATTATTTATAACAAATCTCTGACATCTTATTTATATTCCAATGAACGAAAGACGACATATAAACATTTATCTATATATGTACGTACCAGTTTTCCCAAAGTGAACATTATGGCTATGTGACAGATTAAAATTGAATAGATACTCGTGTGGAAAAGGCCAAAAAGCAGCTGAAACAAAAAATTTTAAAAATTTCATAAGCAAACATCGATCTACTCTAATGTTACCCATATTTTGTGTTTCTTTAAACAGATGAAAAGTGTTCATCCCTATTGTTAAGTGACATTTATTTACATAAAATAACTAAAAGGGGTGCTTACTGTGTTGAATATTCTGAGAGCACGAACTGTTTACTTGGATATGGAAATTGGTAATATGCAATTCCCTTCGTGAGGAAATAAATTGTTTTAAATAATAGGTAAATCTGTTACATTTTTAATGTTACCAAACTTGGCATTTGTGATTAAAACTGTTATCTTGAGTGGATGGAAAAATGGCCTGCCAATATTTAAAAATATTTCCTTTATAATACTTATTCACTAACCTAGTTGCTAATGACCAGGGTATAAGATTCTGAAGACCTTGTCTTAAGTAACGTCAGGTTAGCAACTAATAAACCCACCATATCACTCCATAGATAATAACTCATGTCATGATCAAACAAAGTATTTCTACTTCATCCGCAAAGTAACAAGTTTTTTTCAATTTGGGGTAGCTCTACTTGATGACGCCCATTTAATCTGGAAGCTATTTTAAAAAGTTTTTTTAATTTTTCTGAGTTCAAAGGAAGAAGTCGTACTACTTGAGGATTATTGAAGAAATCAAGATTTCCTTATCTGAATATTTGAACCGATATTTGGCCATATCAATCGAAGGTACACCTTCATCCAATGTTGTGCATATATTGCGTGTTGCTTAACTCGAAATGGTATTCATGACAGAAGAGCACTTACTAAAATTTTTATATTTTGGTCGTTCTTCACTCGTTGTTAAATAAAAAGGGACTCAAATACCATACTCGACTCCCCTCCTCCCCTCTTTGTACAAGTTATTAACAAACACAATGAGAAATTTCGGGTTTTATTTATTAATTTAATATAAAGTTTGGGTTTATGGTTCTCCATTTACATTAATTTTCATTCAATACAAATTCAAATAAGTTTTGGAACGATTGTTTTGGCTGCACTAAAATAATCGCCTCAAGTGTAATAATGTGGATTTTATATTATTTTAATTCTCTTGCCTAAAGCCTTTTCCTCTTTTACCTTTCAGTAAAAATGAGAACGTATTTTTACTTTGAAGCCAGTGCATTTATTTTTCAATCCAATTTGTCACACTGTATCTCGGTTTTTTTATAATTTTGCTAGTGAGAACTAATAAAATAATAGAAGAATTTTTTGATACAAATTTCCAGCAAGAATAATGCAGAGTGATATCATTTGATGACGTAGGAGGTGTATGTGTGGATAATATGAAACAACTAAAGGCTATTTATCGAATTACTTTCGCTTTGGAATTTATAACTTCAAGGACAAGGACACTCGGTAATAAAGGGGCACATGGTGATTGAGGTTAATTGAGATTAAATAGATGGTAATTGTGGTTGCAACTTTATCGAATATTACGATTGAATTATTAACATTGTTTGAAGTTTGTGTCAATAAATTATTGAGTAATTTAATAAAATATATAAATTCAGAAAAAGAGGTGCCTCGTTATTTGAGCGTACATATTTTTATTCTATTGAACACACCCAAAAGTGAAGAGATTCTAAATGTGATGTGGACCAAGACATGAAACCGATAGAACTTTAAAATTATGATAGTCGGACCCAGGTGATGAAAAAACATTGCTGCATACACATTAGTCAGAAGTAACTCAAGGCAATAGTTTGATAGACTCATGAAAGCTATGGCAATGATACGACATGAGATATGACAGTCACAGCAAGCATGTATTGTGAAGAATTAAAGTCGGTATTGTAAAAATAGACAACGAATACTGATAATTTATTTTCCTCATCGCTTATTCACTTTAACTCGCAACTATCCTTTGCAGAACAGATTGTTCCAAGGTTCAAAAAATTAATACACTCCCGGTTTTCCTATTTATAAATTTTTTTTTTTTTTCTCTTTTATAATCGGCAATCAGCATTTGCTTTTAGCGGATGTTTTGTGGGCGATAGGTCAGGTAGAGTGTGCCCTCCAATGAGAGCATCTACTCGTAATCAGGAGATTAGGACATCCTTTCTTTTGAGGCGCTTCTGATAACTACGAGTAAGTAGTTCAGTTGCGAGTTTGTTTTTGTGGCGTTCCAGCCTCTCTCTGTACCTTTCTGTCATTTGTGTAAACTCCGATTTCACAGTGTTCATACCCAACTGTTCATGTATTTCCATGTTAGTGATGTACCATGGGACTGTACCATGGGACATGTACACAGTATCATATTTTGCATTCGTTGCAGTATGGCAATGTTTGAGTTACTGGCACTTCTCCATAACTGAACGCCATGTAGCCAAACTGGTTTTAAGATGGTTTTGTAGATGAGTAGCTTGTTGTTTAGAGATAGTTTATTATTCCTTCCTAGGAGCCATAAAAGGTTGTTGTATCTTATCTTAAGCTCATCTCTCTTTGTTTTTATGTGTTGGCGCCAGGTTAAACGTCGGTCAAGATGTAGGCCAAGGTATTTTACGCTGTCTCATTGGGGATGTGTGTGGTTCTCCAGTTTCACAGCTGGACAGTTGCCCTTCCGCAAAGTGAAGGTGACATGGACGGACTTAGCAGCGCTTGCCTTGATGCACCATTTGTGAAGCCAATTTGTTATTTTGTCAAGGCCAGTTTGCAACATTTCTGAGGCTTCATTAGCATCTTACTGCTTGCCAGAATCGCCGTGTCATCAGCAAATGTCGCAGTTATTGTGCCCTCTGTGCTCGGTAGGTCACACGTATACAAGGTATACAATAAAGGTCCCAAGACTGATCCTTGGGGAACGCCCGCTTTGACTTCATAGAACTCGGAAGTGGCTTCAGCCTCTTTCACTTGGTACCAATTTTTAAAATATGGATAACTTTATACAATACAAAAGGTCAAATTCTTAGTATGTGGTGAAAAGAAGGTTGGAAAAGTTCAATGATTACTTTTCAGCCGGCTTATGATACCAAATACCATTGGAACATTAAAACTTCGTGAACAGAATAAAATTTGACTTTTCAAACACCAGATTTCGTTCAAAAATGTAAGAGCCTTAATAATCATGCTTAATTAAGAGGAATAGATTTTTTTCAAATAAAATGAGCACAAAATCCAAGCAAAACTATATTTGTTCAAAAACCCGGTTAAGTGTGTATCGGAAGAGGTACAAAAGAAAATTGTCTATATCTTTTCAAATTGATAACCCAAATTAACCGAAATAACTTTACCAAATGCCTATATTTTTTTAGGATTCTTCAGACCCAAGTGTGTAAAATTAAAGGGATGGGGATTCATTGCCTGACACTTAGTAGCTTAATATTTTTCAAACTGCATTTAAATCAGAAAATGGTAGGTGGAATTTTAGTTTCCTTTTTAAAAACCTTTCCATTGATACTCCATTCAACGAAATGAGCGGAGAAAGTATTTATGTCATTATGCTTATATGTTTGGGGAGGCAATTCATAAAAAAGTTTTTTTTTATTTTCTACTGTTTAATAATTTCTATCTCTCTATGGAGCATTTATTTCTGCAATAGAATATATATCATTGCGTAATGGCTGAAAGTATAAGGTTTTGAGAGACGGACAGGTAGGTGGACGGATATAACCAAATTATTCAGGTTCCTTGTTTCACTGCGAAAACCAATAAAAGGGCGATACATTAGACCATGTTCAGTTTCTAAATGGCATTGTTTCAATGAGTAAATTATTCATCTCAGTACTGTTTTTTGTTTAATAATTGAAATTTTAACAATTACTTATCGATTAAATCAGACTTTATTTTTAGTCAATATCATAATAACGATACGTGTTTACAGTTTTAAGCAAAAAACTGACTGGTGCACGTGCAAAATAAAATTTCACGTACAGTCAATTATATTTGAACACAGATACTCATATATTATAAAACAGATATTTTGAATGGAAAACTATTTGTTTAAAATAATTAAAACTATCACTTTTTTGTCTAACTCTGGGTTTCAGATGTATATAAATAGTATAGAGATATATTTCTAAATTTTCATTATCAGTTATCAACTTTCATCCCAATACGTTTCCACTTTACCAAGATGACTACAAGACCAAGGAGTTACATTTTTCAATGTTATAAGTTCTTGTCACTATTACTGACTCTTGTTCTTAGCAAAATACATTACTTTTTCATTGAACCAAATCAAGTTCTTTTTTAATTATTAGTCGTGTTCCTTCTTATAATAGATTGATAATCTAAGCTTAGACAGGATTTTTGTGAAAATAAAATGATATCACAATGGTTTTTCAAATCGGAAATGAATGTGGAACGAAATGTAAATTTCATAATTTTCTCCAACTTTTGCTTTCTCTCCAATTTTTCTATATTTTTTAAACCATATTTTCTGAAATAGCTTGGGGTGGACAGTGGTGTCTTGGAGCATTCGTTTTGGAATTGATAAAAAGATTTGGGAGAAAAATAAATTACACATTTTCGAATTTGTGTTTAACCACCTTTCTCTTCATATCTGATATGATAATTTAGAAAAAATTGCTTCTCGTTTCAGTCCCTTTAATCAACTCGAAAACAAATATTCAAATGGTTTATACATTGGATTGGGCCATTTGGGGAATAATATTAGTTTATATTCCTTTTAAGTTTAAATAAAGAAAAATATAGACCAAGGAATGGAACTAACCTGAAATCCGTATGCGCCATTAAATAAATTGCATTGCTCGCTTAAGATCATATAGCTTTCTCTCAATTTTTTGATTTCATTTATAACTTCAATATCATTATTTTCGCCGATTATTTCATTATCAGTGATATCTTCGGCTTTAACGTAAACATATCCCTCCGATAATTTATTAATACCTTTCAGAATAATGTTTAGACGCCGTCTGAATATTTTCAAATTTATGGTGCACTTCCAATCTTGTAGTTGTAAAAGGAATTGGGTTATAAAATATGATAGATTGTCGATTACCGTTCCAATGTCATAAGCTGTGTACCGTGAAATTATGTCAAAGAACACAATGAAGACTGATGTGAAGCTAAATATCTTAAATAATTTGTTAAATGATTTTCTTTCATTTATATACATAAGGATTGTTACTTTTTGTAGATTGTCGATATTTTTATAATTTTCAAAATATCTGTGAACACTTTGATAACTTTCTGTAGCAGCGAAAATGATAAGAATAATAACTTGTATCCTTGATGTTATCGTATGTATCCGGTCAAAAATGTCTGATATAGGAAAATCAGTGAAATAATGATGTTGAAATGATGCTATTAGAATTTTTGTGGATAATATTATCATAAAAAATATTGTTATTAAAACCTGTGTCCTGATATTCTTTACCATTATATTATTGTTTAATTTTGAAACACGCGATAGTGAACATACACGAAAAATTGTATTAAAATTTCCCATTACATCATAGGTGTCCATTTTTCAACTCCACTAGCCCCTAAGAACTAAACGTTACAAGGTGTTAATACTACAAAGTGACTTGTTAAACAAATTGGATCGATATTACATATGTCCTTGTATAAGTATATGTGCCCAGGACGAATTTCGTTGAATCAATCAATTTAATAGAAATTTGTAACTAGGTTATAGTAATTATGATGAATTGATGGAATGTAAAAACAAACTGCAATTAAAAATTTTAACCGTCTAAATTTGAAAGGAGTATTGCTGGGTGAATTAAATCTAAATGGCCGTTTATAACTCTAAGAAAGATAAAGTAATTATGACTAGAAGAGAGATAAAGTAATTATAACTAAGGTAATTATGACTCTGAGATAGTGCTATGACAAATTCTTGATCGGGTTGAATTTTCGCACTGAAAAATTGTAAATAAAAAGAATATACTAAATAAATTGCTAATATAATTTACACCAGTTCGAACTGTGAAGATAATTAGGTGTGTGCCGGTTTAACTTGTTCATAATGATGTTTTACATGTTTTCGATTGATTAATATATATAGAGAATTGTTTCCATGTATTTTAACTATTTTGTATGGACCTTTCCATAGAGAGGACATGGTTTCCTATAATTATAGTTGATTCTTAAGATACACATAATACCTACTCTATATTTAATAGGTTTAGTATAAAAATCGTAATATTCTTTTCACTGAGCGATAGTCTGTAGGGACTTGAGAGTATTTTAAACATTTTGACGAATAAGCAGCGTCTAGCTTTGATTTGCAAATAGGGTATATAAGGTTTTTTTTTTCAAAAAGAACTTCATGGGGAGAGTGGTCAGTTGTGCAGTGGATAATAGTGTAAAGCTAGTACGACTGTGTATATCTATATCGAGGTTAGTTGTCTTGGTTTTCGTTGATGTAAGACTTTAAAGAATTCTTTTGGTGTGAATTGACTACACTCTAAGATGCCTTGTGTTTGAGGATGGTACGAGGACGATCAGATCTGTTTGATTTCAAGGAAAAAGCATGTTTTTTTAAATAGTTCGGTAGTAAAATTGGTGCTTTGGTCAGTAAGCAGATGTTTTGAAATTCTAAAAATTTATATAAAATGGACCAGGCATTCACCGGTTTCTTCTGCTGTCACATTTTTCATAAGGCAGTCAACAGAATATTTAGTAAGATCACCTTGGAGGGTAAATATGAATTTGAGCTTATTGGGCCCTGATTCTGGGAGGGAATCAACAATGTCTAGAGAAATTCGTTCAAATGATGCACTGTACGTAATTGTTATTTGCATGGGTGTATGATTTATTTTATGAAGGGCTTTATTTGTTTATGAAGGGCATTTTTTTGAGTAATCTTCTACTTCAGTTCACATAACCTTCCAGTAATATTGTTCGTTTATACATTCTTGAGGAGCTTAGATGTACAACTATCTGAATATCATTATTCTCCCTCAATATTTTAGGGATTTCTCTAGGTTATTATGATATATATGTATTTCGATACCAGTGTTATGAATCAAATACAAAATTATATTATACATTTTTATAAAGGAGAAATTAGAAGATTAGCTATTGGAAGAAATGGAAAATTGTAATTTTCAAAAATAAGTGATCTAAAATTTCCAACAAAATTCCTCTTGGTAACCAAAATTAACATTATGATAACCCTCACTAAGTAATTATGGCTCTGAGTGGAATAATAATTTAAAATTAAAATGGTACTTTAATAACAATAGCACAAACTTAACAATTTTTCTTTAAGATCCTTAAAAAATTCTAAACACATAAATGATTAAATTGTAAACACAACACTTCAAACTCTTCTAAACACAACAATTCCTATATGTTTTGGTTGGTTTTCCGAAAATTGAAACATATTCTTTGATATTATTCCAGAAAAGTATTTAATAATACTTTTTTCTTTTCTTTCAACATTACTTTCACATTTTCATGTTTTTTAAGCTCAGGTAATTTTTTAGATTTCATTATTTCTACAGTGAGAAAATTCGTTGAATGTATTTCTACATCAAATTGTTTGCAGTAGAATACATCATAATGACACTACTTGATAATTACATCAACCTTATCATTCATACACGGTTTAATTTGATTAAACTTTCACTAAGAGGAATGATCCGCCTAAAACAAAAAGTCTTTATGTCATATGACTTTAACCTCAATATCTTTCAACACTCTTTCAATAACATTACAGGAATCATCAAAATCATACAATTTGTTTCCCATTTTACCAGTGACTCCTCAGCTCTATGGGGAAATTCATCTACAACATTAAATGAAAGCTCTGGTTCAAAGTACCTGAATATAAATTAGTCAGTTCAAGTGTTGTCACAATTTATTGTGTAGAAAAGCAGCGATAAAAGAGTTGAATTCTTATGTAGTGAAGCTTATGTTGTGAGTCTAATTCATATGTTGTGGCCGCTCCACAAGTTATAGTTAGCCCATATATATTTTATATCTCGTACACATATAGTCTAGCCCATGTATGTCACTTATATGTATCACTTATAGTCTAGCCCATATATATTTCTGAAAAATTAAAATCAAATATACTAATAATTTATTTGTGTTAAATAGCAACAAATACCAATTCATTTAGTGATACAACCTTCTTCCCAACTGGTTCAAAAAGGTTTTTAAGACACAACGAAATTAAAAGTAAATATTTGCGTTTAATGTTTCAAGCGTAGGTATCGTGATTACTTCCTCCATATCAGCCTAATAAATAATAGTATAATGAGAGAAACTGGTACATCAAAAACTGACATTCATCACAGGGCGTTACCCAAGTTATCCTCATATGATACCCGCCATAAAGTTAGAATGCTTCACAAATCTTATATTCTATGTGATCCAAAGGAACAATTGATGTATGGAGACTCTCAGTTACAACTCAATATTTTTCATAGGAATAATGATGACAGGAATGATGATGACTCGTCTATACCATCTCTGTATGAATTATATATCACTCAGTAAATATAACCTTCGAAGAGCATGTCCATTTGTACAGTGTTATTCCTGGTGAATCTCAAGATGCATTTACAATTTACTGTTTTATCCTTTTTATAATGTAGTGCTCTGGTACATCTCTTGTCTGGCGGTGAAGTGACTATTATATGAGGGTTCCAAAGCAAATTGAACAAAATTTTGACATTTTTCTTATGAAAACCAAGTTTTTGTAACAAAAATCTTATCTACAAATTGAAGTGTACTATTTACATCTTCTAACATATATCGTAGAATTTTAGCTCTACAGACATTGATGAATTATATAACATAAAGCTTCTTTTTCTTGTATCGTTTTGAAGCTACAAAGTTGTTAATTTGTAATTAACCATACAATTTTTCTGCATCCTTGGGTGCAAATATTCTTAAAAGAATGCTTTTCTACTTTTTCCCTTGCTTAGCTGCCTGTCTTAGATTTGATGATAATTTATGTTTCATTTTCTTGCGTAGACTTACCTTTTAACTTTGATTATTTCGAGGTAAGTCACAGTTTCTTAGCAACTAGATATACTTACTTGGTTCTGTTTGGTCATAGAATTAATTAATGGTGCTGTTGGCTGATTCAAGTATTTTATGGTCTTTGGTTGTAAAATTTGTTTTGTTGCAGTCTACTTTAATGTTTTCTTCTGTTTGATTTTCAGACTAAAAACATTTTGAGTTATATTGTGTAATTAATTTTGTTTGTTTTTTTTTCTGTTATACAGAATGATTCCTTTCATGACAAAAATATTCTGAAAATGTGTCAAACTTCACAAATTGTCACTAAAAAGTGATATTAATTCTGATTAAGATTTACCTCTGTGATTGACAATAAATCCCATATATCCAACAAATGTGTTTTTCTAATAAAATTTTGTATTTTGTTGTAAATAATTTGGCATACATTTTTTTTTACAAATTGGCATACATTACATTTTTTTGTTCGTGGAATACTCAATAATCATTATAAAACCAATGATTTGTAAATGATTCTTAACAAACCTGTACAGAAATCCATTAGTGTTTAAAAAAACTACAGAAAGAAACAAATTTTATCACCACTACCTTGATATTATCCCACAACAGACTCAATTAAAACCTTTGATTGACAGTAACAAGTTACTTGCTACGTACAGTTAGTAAAAACATGTCAAACTTACAAACTTGTCATTAAAGTTTCATTATATGTTTGTGTCCTTTAATAAAGATAGTCTTCTATCCTTATAAAACATGTGATAGCGGCCAATTGAAGGAAAGAATTATTTATTCATACATTTCTAGCTTGGAAAAATTCAAGGAAAAATAATTCTCTATCCTTATATTGATCCGCTGACAGACATATATATTTTGAGGTCCATCTCTCAGTATGTATCTGTTCTATATAATAAAATGTTGAACAATAAGAATGTTACTAAAATACTCCATACCAAGCGAAGTAAAAACAAAGAAAATAGTAGCCAAATGAATGTATATTTATCATAAATGTATTGTTTCATTTACAATAATCAATTTTGGATAATTTATTATCTACATTGCAGATATTGTTGTACTAATTTGATAATAAGTTTCAAAAATTTACTACCAAAAAACACACTACTAAAAAAGTTATTGTAAAACTATCGAATTTCCAACAGAATATTTAGGTACACATACTAACATTACTTATTTGCATTAAGAAATGAAGTAACAATTTTTTTACTTTCTAATTATCTTTACATGCACAGATTCATAAAGTACTGCACGGTCGGAATAATACATAACTCAGAGAAAATAACATTGAAATTTTTGATCATTCTAGATTTCTAATGGAAACAAACAAATGCATATGGAGAACGATCATGTTATAATCTGATAATTGGAAAGAAAGTTGACCAGTAAGGATTCCTGACAATTTACAATTGAATAACTACAATTAAAAACTAATAATGCTTATGGCAAAAGGAAGTTGAAAGTATTTTAGTTTAGAAAACCAACCAGCGCAAGCGTGTGGTATATTTAATTAATATCTCTTTTTGAATGACAATTTTTAAGTTGTAAAATAAAATTCAGTTTACTTACATCCTTATAAAAGAGTGACACTCTTTAAAATTAAATGTGTGACATTTCAACGTCATACAAAACTAAGTGGCTTTCATTTATCTGCCCGGGTTTCCATTTTATAGTATTTTATTTTCTTTCTGCTATATACTACGTTTATACAGATATGAATGTTCAAGTTTTTTAAATCAATATTAGAAAATATATATAGTTTCTGGAAGTCATATTTTCCTATGTGTATTTCCATATGTCTTCATTCACACAGGCTAAAAATTAGCTGCTGTTAAGGATTTTTTGATAATTAACCATTTTGGTAATTAACCATTCCAAAATATTATGTAATAATTATAGATTAATATTTGTTTATCTTCATCAAAATGATGATTTTCTTCCTAAACCTCTTTCCGTTCATAAGTTTTTAGTTTGTGAAAAGATAAAGTGAGAAACATATTTATGTATTAATATAAAACATGTATAGACACGTCGATTTGTCAAAGAAAAATTCTCTTTTGTTAATAGAACTTTTGACGGACTTTTCATTGAGAGATAAAATAAATTCAAAATTTGTGAAGGATGTATCAATGATTTAAAAACTTTGAAATAGTCATCAACACATGCAACAACATTTGGTTTATCCCTCATTTTGACAAATTTGTTCAAAATTTCAAAATATTTTACAATACTGAATAAATAGAAGTAACGTATTTATTTTTGAATAAAAAATCATTTTTATTAAAAATTAATTTATTATGTTCGTGCAAACACTGTACGGTGAAGAAGAAGACATATTCAAAGACAGTTTATTAATGAGAATATATATCAACCTGTGTCTATCATTTATGTGAATCAGAAAAAAGTGGCAACTTGGCATAAATAGGCTACTATTTGTAAATCGGAATGAAATACTAAGGTACCCAGCAACTGTTTAACCTTTAATACAATAATTAGGGACAAGAGACAGTATTTTAATAAAAACAATTTTCTTTTACCTCACTGCCAAACCAGACAACAGTAAGACATTACAAATAATTTGATTTCTTAAAATAATTAGTCCTCATAAAAGAGAAATAATTAGTCCTCACAATCTCATGAAATTGAATATTAAAGAAATTTGATGTGACGTTACTTGAAGTTTTCAACTTGAAAGTTTAATTTACTACAAGAAAAATTAGCAAAGAAAAGTCAGTAGAGGGCAACTGAGTTGAGAGTACAAATCAATGAAGTGTTTTGTCAATTCACAAAGAATTGACAAAGAGGTTGATGAATGTAGATGAGATAGTATTGTAATATTACTGTACTACTCAGAATTACCGAATGAATGTTGCCATGAACTATGAATTTGAGATAGATTTCATTCACAAACATTAAAGGATGTACAAAGTGATCACTTTGAAAAAGCCCAGCTTCAGTATAAATGTGTCAATATAGGAAATTTTATTGACCCAGAAAGATGTTGCTATTAACACATAGCAGGATACAGATGAACAAAACCAAAGTTAACTTTAATTAATGTTAAGTTAATGGCTAAGTTCAGTCAAGCAAAAATACCTCAAAAATTTCAATATATTTGACAGTTTAATGGAAACTATAAACAATCAAATGAAACTGCGTGATGTAGTATTACTTCTACTTTCTTTAAGTTCTTCACCCCGCAATTAGCAATCTGTGCTAATAGTTCACCTGAAGTTGTTGCAATACAACGAAACCTAGGTTGTGGTAAAGAACTTAAAGAAAGTATAAACAATACTACATCACGTAGTTTCATTTAATTGTGAATAATGAATTTCTACAAAATTAACGCCAAATATATTCAATGTTCAAAATATGAGTCATTTTGCAAAGTATCACCTCCGTCTTTTTTTGTAGTACTTTTCCTATTTTAATTTTGTAAACATGCATTTCTTCCACTAGCAATGAGATTTTCTTCAAACTTCCCAGCGTTTTTCAATCTGTTTTACAAATTTTACCTATTTTACAATATTACTCTTTGTAAATAGACAAACATTGCTCATTGCGGGACCAGCTTGGGTTTTAGCATCCATCTTATCAATACAGGATATTTGAAATATTGGAGATTAATTTCAGTTTCCTACATAATGCCCTTTTTCAATCAAACCTGCTAACAAAATGCATATAAAATAATAATTTTGATGATATGAAAAAATATTATTTTCAAAAAAACACATTTCTAGTTTAAACTCCAAGATATTTCCAATGGTATTCCACGTCTATATGGAAACAAAATCCCCTTTACTGATTTGTTTTGGAGCCCCTTCTTTTTTTTTTTAAGTAATTTTAAACATTATTTCTAGTTTAGACTAAAGAAATTACATTTTATGTGTTAATTTCGACTCTTTATCACATTTCGTTTAAATGTTAGAAGCTTCTGATATACTAAAGGACGAACAACGTTGTCACAATAATAAGGTTCCACCCGACATATAGGTGTGGAATACTAAAAATAAAAAACTAAATCAACTAAGGTATCGTTGATTCCAATAAAATACCGAAATAATATTAAAATAACAAATCCGCAAGAGCATATTTTAGGTACTTTTTTTTCAATTTTCTCTCTTCTCTTCTTTCTCTATACATAAATATAAAAATATAATATCTCAATGCATATAACTTCTTTTGCAGGAAAATATACTCATTCAAAGATTTCCGTATGCCTCTGTTGAGTAAATTTTAAATAAATGTTCCCTCAAAAAATAATATTATATTAAAAAAAAATCTGAAATAAAGCTATGATGTGGATAATGAAATTCATACAAGAACAGAAGTTCAGTTTTGTTAGGTATTTTAAAGGATATAATGTAAATATCTCATTTTAAATCAATTATAATAAAAACTGAAACAGACTTTTCTTTCTGCCATGATAAAAATTTTATAGTATTTAATATTTATCATATATCAATATTACATTACTTTGCAGACATCTCTAGATACCCATGCATCGCACCATCAGCCTACCACAAGTTGCCTTAAACTAGGAATACATTCAAACTTTTCTCAGCTTCTTAAGACTCGCTACCCTGCAAAAACCCAAAAATGAAAAGTCACCGTGGGCATCATGGTGGGTATTTCTTAAACTTTTAATACTTGTCACCTCTAAAATTGTAGTAAATGGTAACGATTCCTCAATAAAATATTTCTATGGAGATACATGTTTTATTTAATTAATCAACTACAACCCCTCCCCCCATAGCAGTCACAACCTCAAGATAAGTTATGACTCTTTAGACATAATCATTCTCCAAAATGATAAAGTTCTTTTTGCCTAGCACATGGATTGCACTTTCGTGTGGAGCTAATTAGCGTTATGTATTGATGTTTTATTATGGTACGTATCATTTATATGGGATAACACGTGGACTATAGTTTGTAATTATATTATTGAGTCTAATTTATCATAGAGAATATCAATATGTCCTTACAATTTGGTATAGCATATACAGTTTGAACTTTTTTCAGTGCATAAAAAAGAACAGGTGTAATATCAAATATATACACTTTATAATTTTTCAAGCAATTGTAATTATACAACTTGAAATAAACAGCGCTTTAAATTTTGCGAGTATAGTTACTATTCTCTATAACTAATTTAACAATCGAACTGTAAACCATCAAGTAGTAAGAGTCAAATTTATCGTTCTTAAAAGTAAGAGGACTTTCAAAGTAGTTGCTTAGAAAAAGTTGTTTGCCTGACAATTACGCTTCAATGTAATCTTTTCTGATTCGTGTAATTTTACTATGGTCACTAATAAGTTAAATATTTTTTAAAAGACAAATAATTACCTCTGCAATATTGTAATGTAAATAATTTATCATTTCGAAAGAAAAAAATGGCTACATATTAAAATAAAACATTTATATTCTGTGAGAAATTAATTCTTAAATTCAAGCACTACATTGTTCCTTAAAATAAATACAAGTTACAGAGGATAACAACACTGAATCGTAATTATCTAGTTAATTTCCTAATTAAATTGTGTTAATACAACTCCATAACTAGTTATAGCAGTAAACATATTGTAAACAAATGAATAATCCAATTTGACGTAGTCGTTTGCGCTGAACACTAAAGGTTGGTGTTCAACCACGATGCCGAATTCATGAAAAGTGTCCGAGAGATTGGAACCTGAAATAAAAATAAATAGAGAAAAATTAGTTAAAGTTAGACGTTATCTTCCTATAATTTAACCTTATCACACCTGTGATATGATCATAAAGTGAGCTAGCAACGTATCTAGAGTAATATACTGTCAGAGCCTTATGTATATAAAAAAAGACCATATATAGTAAATCAAAATTAAATACATTGATTTCATTTAGCTTGTTAATAAATTTCATGTAAATGAAACCAGAGTCGATGGCATTAATTGAAGATATTTTGGAAAAAAATATTCTACAATTTTTTGTTTTTTCTGAGAACGATATCACAATTTACATCCATCCAATCACAATTTATATCACAGTACATCGTCTAGAGACTTTTTGATGTGGAAGTAGAAAGATTGGAGTTCTTCGCGTGATGAGTAAGAATAACTACTTGTAAATTTTATTATAATAGTATAAATTTATAATATTATATATTATATATATATAATTTATAATATATAATATATACATATATATATGATATGAATTTTACATATATACATGAATTTATAATATATATATATATATACATATAAAAATATATAAATATATATGAACAGTATCTTGGCGCTCGTGCTAATGAGTGCGGCTGCCACTCACTTTGACACATGGACTGCCCCACGCATCACCCCTCTGCATCACGAGGGCCTCCAAATACAAATGTATGCATAATGACTGGCAACAAGCATCATACGAGCATGGACCCGTCGCATTCTTTGAATTTATTTAGTTATGCGTTAGGTATAGGCAGTAGGTATGTGCTGTTAATTTAACCAATATTTTAACTTCATTTTTAACCTCAAATTATATAAGTGCTGAAAAATTGTATACTTGTATAACTTTTAGCATTTAATCACATATCTATTTATATATTTATAAAAAAACCTTTCAAAGATCATGAAGCATTAAAATTGCCTAAGAAACTTCTAAAATCATTTTATCAAATAAGCTATTGAAAATTAGAGATTGCAAAATTCTCGAATATGATTGGCTTTTGGAAACTGTTCTACTAAAAAGTGAAAAGTGTGCTTATGATACTTACCATAATCATTAGTTACCCGGCCATGGTCGATTATTGCCAGCATACATAATCTGAGTCTTTGTACAATGACAGATTCCCTCAATAGTAGAATTAATAATGTAGCTCCATACAATAACTGTATCAATAAAATTATTATTATTAAATACTCAAAAGGTGTGACGTTCTGTAAAAGCGTGTCAGTTGATTAAAATGAATCAAAGATTAATAAGATTTTCAGAATTATTGCAGTGGCAATGTAAATAAAATTGTACAAGCTACATACGTACACAAAAACAATATATTATTAATTAAAAAAAAAATAATATAATTATTATCTACAATATCACATATATCTGTCCTTTACAGCAATATTAGATATTTTGTATGAGATTTACAATGCGATCGATCTCCATATATGAGAATTTGTAGTGAATGGCAATGTTTGGAATTTTGAAGAACTTAAAGAAATAATTACCTTCGTAGTAATTAAATAAATATTTTAAATGCGAGTAGAACTCGCACCACGAAGGTTCCTGCACACTTAGGTTCACATAAAAGTTTGTAATTTTAGGAATGAGTTACTTACTGTGACTCATATCTCTTTTTTAATTCCTTTTTGATTATACACACACACGTTATATCTTTTTTACAAATTATATCTTTATACAAAATATTTTTCATGGGCAATGGAAAAGTAATATATAGCCTATATTTTATAGAAAAACCAATATAGGCACTAGACACCTAATAATTTTTTCATATGCAATACCGTATAATCTCTTTCTGACTGCAATACCTTCAACTTCATATTTCATAAACGAAATTCATATAAAAATATTACTAGACATTTTTGATTATCTTTCAAAGACCATATAAATTATATACAACCCCATTGGGTCTCAAAAAATCAAAAATATGTGTTTTATATATATTCATAAACGAACCACACCTTCCATTCAAAATTTCATCACATTTGGTGTTACTCTGAAAGAGCTAAGGCGTTATGATATGAGGACGGAGAGATGGACGTGAGGAATTTATGCAGAATTCGTATTAGCCCTTTGGCATTTAATTCTAAGGGCCGAATATACTTTCACTTGGTAGGAACAAAAAAAAAAGTTTTAAAATATAACATAGAGGAAACTGATATGTTTTTCAAGTTTCGATATAAAACCGAAAAAATAAATAAAGATTTGAGTTTCAGTTGTCTAGATAAAAAATCATTATTCAAAACTATTCATGACAAATCTCTTACATCTTACCTATATTCCTGTGAATAAAACACGACATATACAATTTTATAGATATATGTACATACCAGTTTTTCCCAAAGCAAACATTATAACTAGACTACAAATGAAAATTGAATGGATACTCGTGTGGAAAAGGGTGAAGAGCAGCTGAAACCAAAAAATTTCATAAGCAAACAACGGTTTACTCTAACGCTTCTAACATTACATATGTTTTATTTTCTTTAAACGGAGGAAATGGGTTCATCCCTATTTATAAGTAACAGTTATTTACATAAAATAACTAAAAAGGATGCTTACTATGTTGAACGTACTTGTGTTGTGTGATAAGAGTTATTAACGCATTTGTGTTTAAAACTGTTATCTAAAGTGGATGGGAAAATGGCCTGCAAATATTTCAAAATATTTCCTATCTAATAGTTATTCACTAACCTAGTTACTAATGATCAGAGTACGAGATTCTGAAGACCTTGTTCTCAAGTAATGTTAGATTAGCAACTAATAAATCTGCTATATCACTTCATAGATATTAACTAATGGGACGATCAAAGTATTTCCACTTCATCCGCACAGCAACAAGTAGTTTTTTTTTCAATTGGGGTATTTCTGATCGATAATCGCCAATTTAATCTGAGATCTATTTTAAAAATGCTTTTTAATTTTTCTGAGTTTAAAGGAAGAAGTCGTCCTACTTGACCATTATTGGAGAAGTCAAGATTTCCTTATCTGAATATTTGAACCAATACTTGGCCATATTAATCGAGGGTACATCTTCATCCAGTGTTATGCATATATTACATATTGCTTAACTCCAAAGGAGAACACTTATTAAAATTTCTACATCTTGATTTTTCTTCACTCGTTGTTAACTAAAAAGGCACTCAAATACTACAGTCGATACCCCTGCTCCCCTCCCACAACTTATCAACAAATATAATGAAAAAGGTGCAGATTTTATTTATTAGTTTAGTAAAAAGTCCGAGTTTATGGTGCTTCATTTACATTAATCTACATTTACAATAAATTCGAATAAGTTTTGGATGCACTAAAATAACATTTAAAGTTTCTGAATGTATATTTTTGTCGATTTCATATTTGTTTACTTTTCTTGCCTAGAGTCTTTTTCTTTTTTACCTTTTAGTGAAAATGAGAATTTATTTTTATTTTGAAGATAATGTACTTATATTTCAATCCAATTTATCACACTGTACCTCAATTTTTATCATTTTGCTAGTGAAATCTAATTAAATATTAGAATTAAAGTTTATGTTGTGTGTGCAGATTATACAAAACAAGCATAGGCTATTTATTGCCTTAATTTCACTTTAGAATTCATAATTTCAAGAATAAGGGCGTTCGGTAATAAAGGCGCACATGGTGATTGAGGTTAATCGAGATAAATACATGGTAATTGTGGTTGCAACTTTAAAGAATATTATAATTCAATTATTAACACTGTGTGATTTTAGTGTCAATAAAATATTGAGTTATTTGATAAAATATATAAATTCATAAAAAAGGGATGCCTCGTTATTTTAGCAAATGTTAATAAGTTTTTATTTTACTGAACATGGCCAAAATGAAGAGATGCTAAATAAGAAATGGAAAAAGATATGAAACCTATGGAACTGTAAAATTATGATAGTCAGATTCAGGTGATAAAAAAAACAATGTTGGGTATGCATTACTCATAAGTCAAAGCAATGATTTTATAGACTTACGACAATGTCTCTTACAGACATCACAAAAGCTAACACGACAGTTATGGCTAGTATGTATTGTCAAGAATTAAAGTTGATATTGGAAAAATAAACAATGAGTACTTGTAATTTATTTTTCCTTATTGCTAATTCAATATAACGCGCAACTATCCACTGCAGAACAGATTGTTCTAAAGTTACAAAAAATATATTTATATACACTTACAGTTTTCATACTTTTGGAATGTGAATAACCTTTCACAATGTAAAAGGTTAAATTCTTAGCAAGTGGTGAAAACAATCTTGAAAAAGTTTGATGATTACGTTTCAGCCGACTTTTGAAATCAAGTGCCATTGAAATATTAAATGTCTGTGAACAGTATAAAATTTGACTGACCAAAACACCAGTTTTCGTTCAAAAATGAGAAACCCTCAATTATTGCATTTAGTTAAGAGGAATAGATTTTCTCAAATAAAATGGGCACAAGATCCAACTGAAACTATGTTTGTTCAAAAAAAAACGGTTAAACGCGTGTCGGAACAGGTAAAAAGTAAAATTGTCTTTATCTTTTCAAATTGATCTTTGAACCGCTAATTAACCGAAATAGCTTTACCACATGCCTATATTTTTTTAGGGTTTATCAGACCAAAGAGTGAAAAATTAAAGAGATGTGGATTCATAACCAGACACTTAAAAGCTTAACATTTTTCAAACTGGATTTAAATTTGAAAATGGTAGGTGGAGTTTTAGTTTCCTTTTTAAAAACCTTTCCAATGATATTCCGCTAAACGAAATGAGTGGAGAAAGTATTTTCACCGCAGTGCATATGTGTTTGTAAAGGCGCTTAAACAAATGTTTTTATTATTACGGCTACTGAATAATTCAGATCTCTCTATGGTGCATTTATTTGCATAATGCCATACATATTATTACATAATATCTGACAGTATAGAAACAATAAGAATTTGAGAGAAAACCAGACAGGTATTACCAAATTATTTCACTGCGGAAACCAATGAAAGAGAGATGTGTTTGACCATGTTCAGTTTCTAAAAGGCATTGTTTCAATAAATAGATTATTCATCTCATTACGGATTTTTTGTTGAATAATTGAAATTATTAACCGTTTTATACATTGTATTATTGTATTATAGGCATAAATATACTATAAGTAGAAAGGGTCGGTTTGGCCAAGTTGTTCTTCACAATTGTATGCGAACTTTGCGAAACACTAGGCAAGTTTTACGATAAGTTTAATGTTTCAGACTTATATGTCGTTTTATTTATTGACTTCAAAATATAGGTTCTTTTGATGAAGTATTTTGCATTTTCTAATAATACTTCTGTAGTTATCTCATTGTAGTTGAAGTGACCTAAAGACACCATGGTAAACATAGCCAAAAATGATTAAATTCATAATTTATTTGTTCTAAGTCTGTAATGTAATAAAGCGCCTATCTTCAACAAATATTTCATTTATCTTGTACTTCGTATTGTTGTGTTTTATGCATAAATACACTATATCTTATCCTTCGTATTGTTGTGTTTTATGTATAAATACACTATAAGAAGAAAGGAGGTAGCCAAAGTAGGGTATGGCCAAGTCGCTAATTACAATTTTTTTTTAACAACGAGATAATTCATAATTTAAAAATATTTTCAACATTTTCTTTGAATGAAACGTTAGGAAATTCACCAATAACTTTTCAAAATAAATATATCTTTCTTTATAACATTTCTAATTAATTTAGAAGCCATGTTATTTTGAGAAAGGCACTTTCGTATGATGGGAAGTACTGTTATAAAAATATTTATTGCTACACTAATCTTACTTCTAATATAGTACCATTATATAAATTTAATTGAACAAACACATAATTGGTAGACAGTTTAATATCTTCAATGAGTGCTTTTGGCAATTTCTCCAAGCAATAAGTCATTGGTCGTCTATCAAATTTTATTATTATACAGATATCAGAACTAATAGTGCAATACACGCTATATGTTTGATGAAATAAGATAGACTTTTTTTACGGCCATGCCGGTACAAGTCTAAATTTTGTTTAATTTTTTTTTTATTTTCCAAGATTTTTTAATATTCTACCTTATCTGTTTAAAGGAAAATATTAATATCATTTCACTTTAACACAACTTTTAAGAAGTTGGTTTTTCTTATTTTCTAACTTTGTAGATATTTCAAGATATTTACATATTTGCTTTATTTTCTGTATCTGTAAGGGTGGGTTCTGAAGGTTAGGGGTATGTGCGTCTAAATTTTGTGTTAGGTCTTTTGAATTAATAAAACAAAATTTAGGAAGAATTTAGATCCGTTTAAAAGTATTAAGGGTATTTCTCTCTTGCAGTCGGAAGTACAGACAGAAGTAAAATAATTAGGAGTGGGTTCTGAAGGTTAGGGGTGTGTTCCGAAGGTCCGAGGATATTTGTGTTAGGTATTTAGAATCAATAAAAAAAATATTTATAAAAAATTTAGATGGGTTTAAAAGTATTAAGAGTATTTTTCTCTTGCAGTTGGAAGTATAGAGAAAAGTAAAGTATTTAGGGGTGGGTTCTGAACGTTAGGGGTATGTTCCAAAAGTCGAGTGTGGGTTTAAATTTTGTATTAGGTCTTCAGAATTAATAAAGAAAATATTAAAGAAAAATGTAGATGGGTTTAAAAGTATTACAGGTACTTCTCATTTGCACACGGAAGTGTAGACGGTAACAGAAAAAAAGATATTAAAGAATGGGTTCTGCAAGTTGTAGGTGGGTCTATATTTTGTGTTAGGTCTTTAGAATTGATAAAAAAATAATTAAGTACAATTTAAATGGGTCTATAAGTATTAAGAATATTTCTCTCTTGCATTCGAAAGTTTAGACAAAATTTAAATATTTAGGGGTGGGTTCTGAAGATTACGGGTATGTTCCGAAGGTAGGGGTGGGTCTAAATTTTATTTACTCATATACTTAAAAATTCCCAAGAAATATTTTGTTTTCGATGTCATTTACCCTTGTCTCGAAAAAAACTGTATGTCTTCCAAAAATTATCCAATTTTAATAATTTTTTCGGTGTTTTCTTAATAAAAACTTATACAAGAATAATAAAATACAAAGAAAGGTGTGGAAATATACATTGTGAATAAAAACTATAACAAAATTGAAATCAGGGTCACATCGTATTTTCGCAGTCCGGTACATCCTCCGTATCGTTCCGCTCCGTATCTGTTTACGCCAAATTGTGAATGCACCACAATGTCACTCCCACTATCACTTTCTTCACAATTTAAAAAATGATCATTTTTACTCGAATTATTTTCATATTCCGACATTATGGGTTGAAAATTTTCTTTTCCTGGGTCCTTTTTATATTGTAATTACTAATAATATTATAACTGGAACTTTATGTAACACGTAGAAAGATAAAAAATCAATGATGCAAGCGAGAAACCTCCCCTACCGCGAGCTAAACAGCAACTGTTTTCGCGAAGGCCATCGCGCTTGTGGCAAATTTAGTTAGAACGCGCACGAGCGTGATGGGACTGGCAAAAATATTTGCGAGAAAAACAAATTACATATTTTTGAAATTGTGTCTAACAAACAACCTTTCCCTTTATACCTGGTAAGATGATTTAAAAAAAGATTGCTTCTCTTTTCATTCCCTTTAATCAACCCTAAAATAAATATTCAAATGTTTTATAGATTGAATTGGACCATTTGAGGAATAATATAAGTTTAAATTCCTTTTAAGTTAAAATAAAGAAAAATATAAACCAAGGAATGGAACTAACCTGAAATCCGTACGTACCATTAAATAAATTGCATTGCTCACTTAAGATCATATAGCTTTCTCTCAGTTTTTTGATTTCATTTATAAATTCCATATCATTATTTTCGCCGAATATTTCGTTATTAGCAATATCTTCGGCTCGAACGTAAACATATCCTTCCAAAAATTTATTAACACGTTTCAATATTATGTTTAGACGCCGTCTGAATATTCTCAAATTTACGATGCTCTTCCAACCTTGTACTTGTAAAAAGAATTGGGTTATAAAATATGATTGACAATCGACTACCATTCCAATGTCATAAGCTGTGTACAGTGAAATTATGTCAAAGAACGCAATAAAGACTGATGTGGAGATAAAAATCTTAAATAATTGGTTAATTGATTTTCTTTCATTCTCATACATGGGGATTGTTACTTTTAGTAGATTGTCAATTTTTTTATAATTTTCAAAATATCTGTGAACACTTTGACAACTTTCTGTAGCAGCAAAATTGACAAGAATAACGACTTGTATCCTTGATGTTATCGTATGTATCCGGTCAAAATTATCTGATACGGGATAACCAGTGACAAAATGAAATAGAAATGATGCTATCAGAATTTTTATAGATGAAATTATTATAAAAAATATTGTTATCAAAGCCTGTATCGTGATATTCTTTACCAATATATTATTGTTTAACTTTGAAACACGCGACAGTCAACATGCATGAAAAATGATATTAAAATTTCCCATCACATCGTACGCGTCCATGTTTCCACCCTACTAACTCCTTAGAAAGAAATGTTACAATTCAATAACACTACAGATTGACTCGTGAAGCGTGTTGGATCGATATTACGTATGTATATGTTCCGTACGAACTTCATTGAATCAATCAATTTAATTTGAATTTGGAACTAGGTTATGATAGTTACGATAAAGTGATGGAAAATTTATTACTTGAAATAATTGAAATTTCAGTGCGATGGTCAATTCAGAAATGACTATAAAAATAATTAGTAACTATAAATATTTACATCGTTATAAAGAAAATTTTTTCCATCATCGATTTATCTTTATTGAACAAAAGAGTAGCAAAATTTATTCTTTTTTGACATAATTTATCATCTCACTTTCTTTCCACTTTTGCTCGACCTTCGCTTATGATATTATGGCTCCATAAATAAGAACTAAACATAAGAAATATAATTAATTCTGTCTGGTTTATGTTTCTAATTTTTGATATGTATTTGCTTTTAACTCATTTACAATGTTTTTATGAACAATTTTTAATTCATTTTTAGTTCCTTTAAAAACTTATTATTTCTATGTATGTCGTATTTATTATTTTTTAATTTCCTACAAAGAGTACTTAATATTATTCAAACACATGAATATAAATCAACACATTAATGTAAAGCCAACACATGAATATAAATCAATGGTTACTTTCCCTGTGGATTTGCTACAATATTTTTATGTTTATAGCGAAACAAACCGCAAACCAAAATTGGTGGTGTCCAAATTTGAAAGGCTTATTGCTGGGTATTATATGGATTTAGAAAAATTTTGATAAAATTATAATTTTTTTTGTATTTTCCCGGTGTCCCCTTTTTATTTATTATTTCGACACGTGAAGTTAAAACAGGCTGCAAAAAGTAGGGAAAATAAATCGCTAAACATTTTGTGGGCTCATTTCTAATAAAAATGACATGTACAAAAAAATATTTGCTAAATTCTTGTTACGCTGATGGAATTGGGTATGTGATTAATGAGATATTCTTTGATGAAGAATCCAGAAAAACGGACACCGCAACTCTTAATGACTTCAAACATAGAAAAAGAAAGTACAACAATGGAGTTGCGGTTTGTATACTCTCCACCATAGACCATACGGGTTTCATGTGCAAGGGTGACATTACCATTAACTAAGGTATTTAAACACTCCCCCTTAATTAGAATAGATGGAAGCTTCTATACTATTTAAGCTTATATTGTGAGCCTTGTTCTATGTTTATTTATGATTGATTTCATTTTCCCTTAATTAGCAATTTGCACATTACATATTTCACACATCACTGGACGTTGTTGATATAATTATATTTAGATGCTCTTTCAATTTGACAAATTTTAAAAAGTTGCAAGTACCCAATATGAGATGGTGAGCTTGCACACCACAAAATTAAAATTATGCTGTAACTCTTATCTCAAATTTTACAGAGGCATGCATACCCTTTGCAATTATAATTAACATTTTACACTTTACTTTTCACATTTAACATTCTCCATTTTTTCATTCTACTATCTTTGTTTTGCAATTTCTATTAGAGTTAGTCGTTCATTCTTATTCTATGCTTATGCGGATACATTCCTGTATAATTTACATTACAACAGAGAGTTACGTATTGACTATTAATTTTGTATCTACATGAACACAGGTGGTCATATACATATGTTTTTCAATTTTATCTGAATTTTTTTCTTCAAAACTTTATTGCATATTTCAAAGTCTACAGGAAAAGTTGAAAACGTGAACATTTATTTACACTGAATTTACATATGTACATGAATTCAGATACAGAGCTTCATAGCGTATATTAAAATTAACTGAATGTTAACATTACTCTCGCAATTATTACGTTTAATATAGACCTTTTAAATATAGACAATTTTGTTACAATTAACATTAATTGCAAATTGTAACATGATTATTTGCCGTTCCAATAGCTTCTTCTGATAATGTAAATTTTGCTCTTGTTAAGGCAATTTTGCTCTTGTGAACATATTTGCATATTGACTGTACACAAAATTTTCAACTCCATAATGTTTTCAAGAAATTTTCCCGTTACATATTTATATTAAATATTTAAATGTTGGCATATTTTGTTAAACTCACTGTTTTGATTACACTTATAGCACTTTTGTTATTGACGTTTAAACACATAGTCCTTTGGTAAAACTCAAACATACACACACACACGTATGCACGCAGGAAGCCTGCCCGCCTGCACGCACTCCGGCCCACATGCCCGTATGCACACACGCACGCACATACACTCATAAACATATATTTCTATATATATATATATATATATATATATATATATGTATATATATATATATATATATATATATATAAATATATATATATTTTTTTTTTTCAATCCCCCTGTCCTGTCTGTTTCCAAAACTACTAAAATCAAAAAGCTGAATGAAATAATGTTACAAGGAATTTGGGTATTTATCAGCAAATTATAGCACTGTCGCTAAACTTTATACCTTTTTGAAATAATAAAGTTTTTTCAACCTGGTAAAGTATATGCTAGAAAATATATTCACGTGGTAAATATTATCATAATATGCATAAATAGTTTAAAAGGAATCTAGATACCCTTTAATGCTGTACATTTCCCAGTGTGTACAAAACAATCACTTGAGTTCTTGACAGATTTGATTCACATGCATCGGAAACTCACACGCGTCTAACACATTTCATTCATATGCATCGGAAACTGTGGAATTATGGAAAAATTATTTTCCTTTTCAAAAATGCCAAATCCACTTTAGAATAACGATCATGATACCAATTAATCAGAGAAAATTAGGGTAGCGCCAATTTATTTATATATTGATAGCTCTCATTTGTAGATTGTGACACTTTAAAAATTTTACAAATGTTTTCCATAATTCTTATATTTCCTATTTGGTAAACATTTCTCCTGCTTACAATATGTCTAGGCACACAGCCAAGTTTACTTCTTTCCGATAGCAGTATCCGGCTGACACAAACCAGCTTTCTACTTGCGTCAACTATCTTAAGGTCTACTTCCTGTAATTCTTTACTTCTTGTAAGTCTTTAGTCTAGTTATAATGAAATGTACATGTTGATAAAACAAGCAGTTTTAAGATACTGTTTACTATTCAACCTTATGTATATGAATCATTGAAAGGTATTGAGATTTCAGTAAATCAGTATTTTGGAGAGCATCAAACAGGTTATGTGTTGATGTAAATTATGGACAATTTTCTGCATACATGTAAATGTTGCTAAGAAGTTATCATTATATCTTGAATTGCACATATATATCTTAATGCGCTACGTTGCTGTCAGCCTTCAACACTCACAAAGATGATGAAATAACACGGTTTGGTAGTTTGTGAGATTAGTTTTAATAAATACGTACATCAAATAATATTTCTTCTGTAATGGAAACAGTTTTGATCGAGAGTGCAGATACACAAATTTACTATTCCAAATATTAGGACTGTATGAACATTTTTCCATACTTTATTAATTTTTATCTACGAGCATAATAATGTTATTAATTTCCTAATAATTACGTATAAATTAACTGCATATGAATGCATATAGCAAATAAACTTCTATGAAAATGATATTTCATGTATTGCGAATTTATTAAGCATTAGTCATTTTGTATTTGAGATAAACAGCAACAATCATCTTAGAAATGATGATTCAAATGATGAAAATTCCTCCAGAGTTCACAATGCGCGACTTGCTCTCTTTAAACTTCAAGCTACCTCATTTCACTGCCTATTCTCAGTTACCTCAGTATCTCAGCTACTTACATCATTGTTCTTGTCCAACTCAGTAATATGAAAATAACTTTAATGAACTATTAATAAATTTTTAATGTTAATTTTCGTTGTCCATTAACAGTATCATTTGTATTTGTAGAATGAGATTTATTATATTACGTTGAATTATTTACAATACTTTAAAAATGTACACTGAAATATGGAGGAGGAAAAAAATCTACGATTAGTTCAATGAAATACTATTTAATAGACTTAATATAGAAATTACGCAATTCTAAGTTTTAACGTTGCACCTTAATAATTGTAGCCATTTATATTTGGAATACAAAAGGAAAAAACAATTATGTCAGAAACAATAACATTTTGAGTTTTAAATCTATTTAGAATGTCATCTAATCGATAGCAATATTTTTCAATTAATTAAGTAAAATAAAAATTAAGAATTTTGTAAATATATTAAAAGTAGTATTTGTGCAAGATATAATTTCTTATAGATTAGTGAACAAGATAATGTATTGAATATTTATTTACTTTAGCCCACAATTCCATATATAGACAATCATATAAATTTAAATGCAAACATGAAAGTGGATTTGGTTTTAATAAATCGTAAACTGTCTCTGAGGATGAAAATAAGTGTAAAAAATAAGTGTAAGTGTAAAAAATAATTTAAACGGACGAAACAAATCTCAATCTCCTCATTTTATGTGTTTTTATATTAAGACATTCATTTGTAATTTATATTAACGTTATATTGAATGCTTGTTTTATTAAATGTTTCATATCTTCATACAGTTTCATATCAATATTTGAATCAGTACATTTACGAATCTGAATCGACGTGTAATTGAAAGTAAATATATAAAAAATAATTAAAAAAACATTTTGTTTGTATATTAAATAAAATTATAAGTGACTATACTGACATACTAATCGCATATTAGTAATTCTAAAAGAGGTCTGCAATGTATGCTGAATGTATAGTTTAAAAATTGTGTCTTTTTTATTCAGTCTCTTATAATCACACAAAGTTATCGATTCTTTCGATCTTTTCCAAAAAAGGTATGAAATTTGCACGTTTAAATATTTTTTTTTCTATAATTACAGTTTTGTTTACAGGAATTAGAAAAGGCACCATATATTCCTTTTGTTTCTCATTAACACAAGTTCTTCGTTGCATCAGCTTTTTCAAATCCTTCTTTTATTTTCCAAAAAATGCAATTGGTGTTTGCTTTCATTGGCTCCAATTCTTATAAAAACTTTGACAGTAAAGTCGCCGCATTATAATTCTGACCGTTATGCAGCGATAAAAATATACAACTGTTTTATTTTCTTAGTGCTCTACTCTACATATGAAATAAAAAATTGTTCAAATATAAATCTAGTTAGGGATTTTGCAAAAAAATGTACCAAATTTTATAATTTGAATATAATTTTTTTTCGAAGTATATTTAAGTTTGATTTTTTTAAATTTTATCAAGCGCCTCATAAAATTAATAAAATTTTAGTATGCGCCTGCTATATGCCCTTAAAAAATTATATTAATATAAGCTTAAATGTATATATAAACTGCTACAATCATCAAATATTTCGAATTTAAAATTGCTATTTTTCATATAAAAAAATGTCTCTTAAATTTTTGTCAAAATGTTATAATCCAAAATTTTCTTATCTGGAAGCTTCAGTGTTTTTAGGCATTTTTAAGGCACTTTTTGTCAAGATAGGTGGGAATTGCTAGATGTTTTGAAGAAATTGAATAAAAAAGTATATCTCGGAAGACATTTCTGCATCTAATAATTTGGGCAGTAGAATATTATTGTCCGGGACTTATTTTGACTGAAACTATTCCAATGCTAGTCCGGCTTCAACAAAATCCACCCTACCGATAGAAAGATAAGCCATCCTTAATAGCAACCCTTGTCCCCGTTGTAAAATCAAGCCTTGGCCCAATATTCAAAAAAACTTCATTAAAATACTCAGCAAAGGTGTTTGTAGCAGCCATATTCGAGTAGGTTGTAAATCATAATTTTGGAAAGTTGCCTCTCTGAGTGCCTACATCCGAATGTACTCGCGACACAAGGCACTGGATATAAATATCTGGATGATACACTCGTTAATTTTTTTAATAAAATTATATTTTTTGCATATCTGCGATATCTTGTTTCTTAGTATTATATAGATTTTCTAGCAGGCAGATTTAGGGTTCATTTTTTGTCGAGATTTTGCATTTTTTGTTTCGGAATGAAACAGTAATGAGAACAGGGAGCGGCTTTAAACAGGTTATAAATTCAGTTTCAAAAAGGTCACAAATGTCAGAAGTGAAATTATCCATCATATCATTCACATTGTTCATCCAAGAGACTGCACTGCAATAAATAGACTGTGAATCCTCAAGTAAAGATGATATTTCGATGACATGTTATTTTGGATGAAGAGTTATACCTGTTAATTTTGGAGGAGATATAAATAAAATTATAATCGGAAGTCTGTAAGAGTAAGTTGACCGGAGTTAAAATAAAATTTGAATTTCAACACGATAATTGAGTCGAGAAGGAATGGCACAATTCTGAATGTATTTAGCTCATATTACTTAAATTATTGTTCTTCTGAATGTATGTATTTCATTTTACTCTACGAAATTTGTGCACTAAAACAAAGCTGCTTAGAGCCTTTTTGTCGTATCTTGTTCACACTAGCGTTGTCTAGTTTTTATTGCTAAGTGAGATATTTTGGTTTTCTTATATAAATTTATTTTTATCATACAAAAATAATAAAAATTTAGAATAACTTCATCTGGTCTGATATTTCTACATGTTCACTTCCAACTTTTTACCAATGAAGGAATCTTCATGAAGTATAATTTAGCATAAGGAGAATATATAATTCCAGGTACATATATAATTTATCTTGTTCCAAAGTTCTCTGAACATTTTGCAGAGAATTTTGGAACTGCTCATTCCGTTATATGAAATGTCTCGACAATACATAATTCCTGATTCAATTGCCCGAAGGACAGATATAATTTCTTATTTATTATCTAAACATACATTATCATGAGCAAAAAAATTGTACGTATTTCTTTTTGAAAGGTGTCACAGTGTGATCTCATAAAAACAAAACATCTTGTTTTATTTACAGTGGTCTCTGTTCTTTTTATTTTGAGCTAGGATTGAATTAAAATTTTTAATTTCTGGGCTGTAAGTCTCTTGTTATACTGGGTGTCAATATTTTAATATAATAAAATAATCCTCATAGACATTAACATTAAAGATATATTAAGATTGAAAGTAAAACAAAATTTATTGCTTAAAGTGTGATGTTATTTAATCTAAATTTTCCACCTAAATATGAATAAGTTTTTATTTTTCTTCTTTAATATAAAAAGAAATGTTAATATAATTTTAACCCGCAATGAGAATCATTCTTCTATATCTTGTGGAATAGTCTTCAGTAATGACACAATTGAATACAGACTGATGGTATATTAATTTATTTATGCATCATTTATACAGTTTTATATAAGATTACAAATTTGCTTATAGGAACTAACATAAAGAGCCATGAATATATACACCTCACTATACAAACTCAAATCTTTGATTTTGCTGCAAAATAATACAGTTGGGTTTCACTAACCTAATAAAATGTCAATAGAAAATATTTGGAAATATTTACTCATTTTGAGTTAAATTAAAAAGACTAATTTTTCATAAAATAAAACTGAAATAACACAAACAGATTAGTGGTAAGAAAATTTAAAAATTGAAGAAAAGTCGATGCATTCACAGCAAAAAGGCGAGCGATCTTGAATTCAGCAACACCAGGTATTGACAAGAGTTGAGACAAATCATTCAATTTGGGTTGTAGTTCAGCGGCTGTAAATATTTTTTTCATATTCGTGTAGTAAATACATGTTTTGAATATTAATAACTTTAAATGATAATAATATATGATTTTCACGTAAATATATTAATATTTTAATTGAAACAAAAATAACTATAAATGAGTAAAATGTGGCTTTTGCACTTTTGTTAATTAACGATAAGTTTTGAGCAATTTTTTTTGGTAACAATTTTAATGTATTTTGTAAAGCATACAAAACATTTAAACAGTCTACACAATGCAAAGCGTGGTCGAGATGGCCTCATATCACTATAATGCTCTGGAGTACACAGATCTTCCTCAAATTAGTTCTTTCTGTGATTAATTTGATACAATTTTATAATATTACGCCTTTCTGAAATACCTACTATTGTATTATATAACCTATTATATAACGCCATCTAAAGTGCAAGTAAGGAATGAGGGACTAGTGACTGCCTCGCAGACGAATTCAATTTAGAGTGGGTGTCACTATGACTCCATAACAATACAGGTACATGTTGTGTATTATTTGTGTGGTGCATTTATTTAGGATAAAATACGTGCGTTTTTACGAATTTCTTTATTTATTCTGTTATACCTAAAGCTTTTATATACTTATATGATATATTGACTTAATATTATTTATTGTCGAATTTTCTTCAGAGCGCAACACAAACCATTGTATTCAACAAATAAGACAATGAATGATAAAGTAGATGAAGCTCTAGCAAGTGGTGGTAACTAACTGCAAGAGATTAACATTGAATTCTCCAATCACGCCAAAAATCTTAACACGGGACTTCATTATCTAATGATTATGAGGAGGACACTAACCCTGACCTTTATCTTTCTTTATGTTTCAAAGAAAACAAAAAAAATGGTATAAATATAATTAGTTATATAACCTTGTTTCAAACAATAGATGATCGTGCCATTGAATAAAGATATTAATAAGGACAACATCCATTTAATTTATTACCCACACTAGAATATTCGTACATTGTATAACTCTTGAAAATATAATAAAAACTATTAATGTAAAACTTGGGAAAACCCACTCAAACCCCACTTCTCTTATTGTTTTGTATAATAATTAAATGCTGTTGGAAGTTTCTATAAGTTATTCTATTCAAATTGTCTACCTAAATATGTTGTCATACAACGATACCTAGGTTGTGGTTTTTAATTTAAATAAAGTGGATAAATACTACATCATATAGTTTTATTTAATTGTGAATAAAAGTTTAGTTGTAAGGAATTTCTTCTAAATTAACGCCAAATGTATTGAACAATTAATCATGTAGCTTCAGACAAAAAATTAAAATTATCGCCAAGACAAAGTATACAAATAAGACAATTGATAAACTCATTATGTATGATAAATTGACTTACGTATTTTTTATACATTTTTATTTTTAACGTAAGCATTCGTGTAAAACGTAGTCGCTGTGTGAGTTTCCCACATGTGGTACACATGATAAGCAATCCTGTTAAGTAATATGACCAAAATATCGAGGAGTGCACTATCAGGAAATATATATTGACCTGAAATAACAATGCTTGTGAAATGAATAAACTGGTATTATGGTCATTAAATAAATTACATAAATTTGGTGTTTTTTGCCTTTTACTTACCTCTAAATAAGCACCATAATAAACAAATGCGACAGAATATACCTCCAAAATAAATTAGAAATACTAAAAGGACCTGCAATGAAATAGCTTTAGTTACTAGGATTGCATAAATTTATTTTGATATTAATATAAATATAACATAGAGAATTCGAAGGCCTACAACCTATTATTTTTTTATATACTGATCCATAGATGACAAAATTTATGATTATTACTGATGGCAGCGAAATTTTGAAAACCAGGTAAAATTTCTTAATTTGTTTAATATAAAACTAGTAAAAATAATACTCTTTCTTATCTAAGAAATTTAGTTATTTTAATCATTAAACACATAAAAATACAACTTCAGAATTAACTAATTAAATAGTGTCTTACATGTAAGTAGAAGGCTTCATATAAGAAAAAACAGACGTCAAACAATTTTAAATATAATTGAATTTTTTTATCAACATATGCATTCAAATCGTGCATTGCAACTGTTATTATGTCATCAGCACTGAGCAAATTAAGATAGTCATTGACATTGAGTAGAGCAGAGAACTGTAAATTTCCATATTAAATTCTTTTCAAAACATCATTGAGCGATGTGTAAAAAAGGGGACGTTCAACATCGCTGTACCAAAATATGGTATTTTGCTTCCATGTTTTTTCATACAATGACCTCCTAAAGCCATAAACCAAATATTGATCCAGCGTTCCCATTTCAACAATGAATTGTAGAAATTTTTCAATTAATAGCCACTTTATTATAAAATAAGTACAGACTTAAAATAAAAAAGAAATATTTTAATAAAATTTCAAAAATTTATAAAGCAGAGACCACTGGAAATAACACCAGGTACATTGTTTTGTTTTCGACACCTTTAAGAAAATTACATAAAATCATTTTTGCACAGACGAGCGCGTTGTATATTCACTTTTTGAATTTCATGAAGGATTTTCTGCACAACTAACAAATGGATAACTAAACATTCAAAAATACTGTAAGTAGCGTTTATTTGTCCTTCAGGCAAATGAATCTGGAATTATGTGCTGTTAACTAATTTCATAGACCCTTAACACTCTTTTATGTAAAACACTATTTAAATTTAATAAATCTGTGATTACACTTTTATAATAAAGAAAATGTTTATAAAAGTCTCTAGTTATGAATGCCTTAATTTAATACTGAAAAGTGTTGCAATTACGATAACTACATTCACGTTATGAATCTTCTCATAATGAATCAATCTAATGCATCCAGAGGGCTGGATCTGCATAGTTGAATATAAATTACTATTGTTTGTCTCTTCATTTTTGTCCGTTGCTATTGGCTTTGAATATATTTGACTATATTAGTTTTACAAGCCTAGTAAAGAAAGTTATTTGGAGTGGCTGACGGGCTCCAGCAGAGAAAAAATTTTGTCATAATTTTTTATCATTTTTATAATAGGAATATAAAATATCAATAAATGGCTATGTGTGTAATCATATAATCCTCATAAAATATATTTCATTAAAACTTAATGGGTTTAATACTTTTCATAAGCTCCAATAGTTACTACTGCATTCACTACTGTCTTGTCAACAGCCTGTTTTCATCCACGGCTATATATAGGTCTATCCCGAGGGGCGGATCGTTGGAGATAATGCCTATATTGAGAGGTGTTTGGCAATTGTGAGGTCTATCAAACTGTTGATAGCACCATGAAGGACTAAAATTAATTATGTGCATAACAATTTATATATATGTAAATATATATATATATATATATATATATATATATATATATATATATATATATATATAGGGCTTTGAATGTCAGCTTTTTCAATTTACATTTTTTAGAAATTTTTCTGTACATGTCTATCAAATAAATAATTAGATTGCAGGATAAATATGTTTATTATCTACAAATCGAATTTTTACAATTATTTACTATATGTTTAACAAAAACTTTGAAACAAGTTCAATTATCTCCCTCAAGATACACAATTATTTGTTCAAACTTTTTTATTAGACTGTATGTGGACATAAAATAAGGTCATCGATTGTCTGGCCTATATTTTTATAGCACAATATTTCAGGATTGTATAAGGAAGTGTTTTGTTTTTGCCCTATGCCACTGGATTGCTGGAAGGGTTTCTCAACATAATTTTTAGCATATTTGAAAGGACACGTTAGTACAAAAATTGCTTAAATTTTTTTAAACCTACTACATCCTTCATTCTAATTTGTTTGCCCTAGTGTGTAGATTTAACATATTACTTCATTTTTGTACAAGTCTTGTATTCTAGTACCAGAAGTCATTGAACCCATGCTAATTGATACCATGTATGTAAATATCTCATATTCTAGGTGAATTAACATAATCACGGTAATGAGACGTACTTTTGTTTCACTGTTTAATTTTATATTTTCTTTAATTTGTTTTATGTCCTACTATTACTTCATTAAAAGTCTACAAAAAATTATTGCTGATTACATGTGCATTATCATATGTATGTGTGTAATGCTCGAACCCAAATATACATTATGGAGAGCACATCCTAAAATCATGGATATAGTACAAAGATTTTTAAACGATTCAATGATATAATGAAACATATCCTCATTCATATTCCTACCATACATTATTTATTTAAACAAGAGAAAACTATTACACAATATTTACAAAAAATTTGTCAAATTATTCGAATTGAAAAATTTTCAGAAAATTTGTTTGACATATTTAAAGAATTAACATCTATATCATTTGACATTAAACTTTACAAACAATGTAATGACATTTATGTGAAACTGATAAAGTGAAGCACAGTAAACATGTGTCTTTATTTAATTATTTTGTGTTCATCTCAAAATTTAGTTTTTTTATTTCCTGTCGTGAACCATGGAGCCTTTTAATTACATCATGTTTGTTCCATCTGACCTATCTGTCTGTTCTTAAAGTGTTAGGCCTAATACTTCAGGTGGAGATCTGAAGTAAAAACTGGTGAAAAATTAAAATCTAATTCATGCACTTCCCCATAAATATAAAGCTGTTTGACATATTTCTTCAGCATCCCACATTGGGTGTTTTTTCTTTAATTAGGTCGTCCTACATAAAACTGAGATTTCATTTATCATTATTCATTTCTAAACCCCGCTTCCGGGATCGCCTACTGATCTCGCATTTGATTAAAACCTCTAATTGATCTATTTTTATTTTATTTCTTCCATAATTTTAAAAGATATAGATAACTACAGATATCTATTTTGTACTCATTGTGATATACATTTAGCAATTTTTTTTAGTAAATATAGTCAAGTTCATTTCCTATAACAAACCATTTAGAAAATTTAAATAATTAGTAACCACATGTAAAAGTCATAATATCTCTTTCACAAATGTATAGAGCTGTAAAAATAATATATTTTATGTGAACATAATTGGTATATTGTATATAATATGTAAACGTAATTTACTATTGACATGATAAAAAGCAAAAACAAAAAACAATAAATACAAATTATGAGAATTACAATAAAATTTTATAGCTCATCATACTTTAAAAAATTGTTTGGATAAGGGAGTTCAAATTGTTCATGTATATCGTTAATTTGTTGTATTAAGTTGTCATACATATTTTTTTAACAAAAAACATTTAAGCCTATTAAGTATACTATATATTTAATCCTCACAAAATAGTATAACAATTCCAAGTCCCAATATTCTAAATACTTTATATGACAGATCGACATGATAATTAACATAATGCAAATCCTGATGTAGCAGATTATTCTGCCTGTAATTAAGCAAATATTTGCAAAACAAAATGTGTTAAAGTGTATCTTTAAAGATAACATTCTTAGTTTCCATGTAGAATATTCTTAGTTTCTATATAGTATATTCTTAGTTACTCTGATAGCGTACAAGTCTAGATAGCAACTAAGTAGTTAAGATAAAATCGATGGTCAATAAATGTTTGACAACAATTTAAATGAATAAGGCTATATTAATAATTTGTCAACTGACCTTAATTCATTGCTTTGACGGATGACTTGTTATCTGGATGTGCTTACTAGATTTTATCATCACTTTATGGGTCAAAATATAACATTAACCTTCATAAAATTAAGTATTATGTAAATCAATATTTATTTTTTTAGCTGGCCCCATTAACTCACTAACGTACGTATGAAATTCTAAGAAAGAAAATACTTGCGTTTTATTTATGTCTCAATTTCATGTATCACTATGGGTAACTGCAATGTAAAATTTTTTTATATTTGCATCAACTGGTCACAAGTTATCTGCCTAATTTTTAGTGATGTTTTTGAAGTTTTTGACTCTTATTGTTGAAGACGTTATCCACAATTATGTATGACAATGATTTATGATCTGGTTCATTAACTGAAATGATGTTTTTTCAGAACAAACTTCTAACAGCCAGCTACAAATTTTTGAAAAAATTTTTTGAAATATATATCATTTTACATAACTTATGCATTATAATTTTATAGCAGTAAGTTACAAACTGAAAAGTGGTCGTGTGCAGTTGCATATATAGGAAGGTTACATAATAATTAGCCAAACATTAAAAACTGCAAAATTTGTGAAGATGTCTAATTGTAATTTTTAAGTTAAAATAGATTATCCATATTAAGAAACTGGATCAAAAGAACAGCGTAACTTGTAAAGAGGCCTAGAAAATCTAGCAGCAACAAAGCTCGCAGATTGAACGAATGAAAAACTGTAAATTGACCCAGTTTGCTTGTTTCTATCATATTATTAATGAGCTTCATATGGCGTCGGACAGTGGATGCTGAAAAAAGAAATAATGTATACTTATAGCAAGGTATTGTTAATGAATTTAATAAAGAGGTAATAAATTCTCAATTAAGAAATTATATTTGAAAGAAGAGAAAGTAAGAGATGTTTACAAGATAAAAAATGGTAAATATTCACTACAGTACATAGAGTAATCGCAACCAGCTTTGTCTGGAATCAGTAAGAATATTCGTCATAAATATACATGCATGTAAAGTATACCTATATTATGTGCGTATATGTACATCTAAATAAATATAGTAATAATGATTTTTTTTTAACCCTTAATTACGTAGATAGAATTGAACGAGAAAAAAATGTCATCTAGTTTATGAGCCATAATCAATGATCTTGAAATTAGTTTCCCTCAAAGTGACAATTGGTTATTTACAGCTTACATCTACTTCTAATAAATGTTTAAAAACATGTTTATATTTAATATAATTAATCACACGTTGCGTTGATTATTCTATATGAACGAATTTAATAAAAGGAAAAAAAATCACTGAAAGAATATATAAAGTTGTGTGGTAAATAAATAGCATAGCACAAGATGTCTGTAGTGTTAAGGGAATAAATGTTTTGAGTGTCCACATTATGAATATTTTTCTTCGTATTTGTTTTATTGCTTTAGAATTATGTTTTAATTTGTTTCAATAAATTATTTTCTATATCTTATTTAAACATTTTGTCTTTATTACAAAAACCTAATACAGCTTATTTTAGAACAACATCAAAAAGAAATCCCCGAAAGTGTAATGTTATTATTGTGTATAGCGAGTCTAGTAATAAGCACAATTGTTTACTTAGCTTACGAATATAATATTAACTCTGTCATAATAACGTTGACAACACCTTGTCCGGAATTGAGTAAATAACTAATTTGAGCACTTATATTAATACAAATGGTGAACAAAACAAACACAAAGAAAGTACTACAACCACGCTTTGCATTAATATGTTATGAATTATTTCTTTATATATCCTGTCATAACGTGTCTGCAAACTGCTTATTAAAATCATTTCAACATAATTGTCATTCTTATTGACAAGTTATTTTCAAAATGATTTTTTTTATTAAAATCATGGGCATTATTTTTTTATTAAATACATTGTATTCTATTAACATTCTTTCATTTATGGAAGGAAGAAAGTGAAAGTATCGTCAAGCCCAGTTCAACATTTTCTTCAGAATACAACTTCCGGTTAACCGCAAATATTGTTTGGTAAAATGGCAGACAGCACATTTATTAGGAACGTGTAATTTTAAAGCTGGCTTCAGTCTACCATTCACAAATATATAATTTTTTCAATAAAGAATAAATTTTAAATCACACTTGCACGACAGTATATATTACACTATTTCAAATGTTTGCAATGAAAACATGCAATAATAAAGTAATAAAGTGAAAACAAAGAGAGAACAGGCATCACAATAATTAATTTAATAAATTATATTCACTGACAAAATTCGATAGGTTTATTTAGTAAAAAAAAAGATAAAAGTAGATATTTTTACAAAAAAATATTTTCTTAAAATTTATTTACTTCAGCTTGATTCGATTTGTGTGAGGGTTGTTTCACTCTGAATATAATTAAACACAGGTTCTTTCACTCGGAAAATAGCCAAAGGTAAGCTAGCAAGTTACAGCTTATTTTCTCCCTATAAATTGGCATTTGAAATTAATTGAAATTATTGAATAAATTTTAGTTTCTTATAGAAAACTTTTGTAATACAATGATCCATGTAAGTAGATAGGCAGGAAGTGTATACGTTTTATCTGTTACACACACTGGTAACATTCGAGTTATCAATTTGGGCTTGCCAACTTTGCATGAAAACCATAAATTAAATACATTTAAACAATCGTAAATATATGATATATGCACGTCAGATGTGCAGAGAAAGCTACGTGTAATTGGTTACATAGCACTGCACACCATTGTGGACAAATGGCAAAATTTAGGTTGGATTAAGAGGATCGCACACTTAGTTCAATTGCTAAGGGCATTGGCAGATTGAAACACTTCAATGTAGTTGTTCATTGTCGGGTGTCAAAGATAATTAAATAAGAATGTCAATTATGGATTGAATTTTATATATGTATTACAAAGCGCTTTAAGACATTAAGATTTAAGACGTTACATAAATTTATAAACATCAAATTATGAAACTTTGATGACTTTTATTGCAAAATATATTTTCTTTTTGTAGTGGAAAGAAAATTTGTCAGATTCAAACAAAACAATCAAACATTTCCCTTTGGCTCTGCCCACTACAGAGTAGTGTGAGAGTTAAAATAATTGTCCTTCCTACGAAAACACGACTGTTCTATCACTTCTTTAGTTCTAACAATTAGTTCTATCACTAATTGTTCATTAGTGGTTATTCAATGTCTTTTTTCTTCTGATGTAAAATAATTCTAATTCACATCTTATATAACTTCCTAAGGAAGATGATGTTACTTGTGTGGTTTCCTTCAGATTACATTCTCTCAAACAAATTCAAAAATTTTCCCATTTCCATTCAAAAAAGGTACATATTTTTTAAACTCTATTTCTGCTTATTCTCAATTATGGAGGTGTTAGTATTAAAACTTAATCAAGGAACTATTGAATAACTTAGAAAGACTTCAAAACCTGTGTTGTGTATGCAGTTCATCCTCAGTCTCATAAAATCTAACCATATTTCCGATCATTGTTCCTTACTAAAATTGTGAGTTGACGACGGTTGACAACGGGCAAAATCTACATATCACTGATTCAAACTCAAAAACCTATCGGATCATCACATTGATTGGCTTTATAAAGATGAGAAAACTTGCCTAAACCATCAACACAGAACTGTACTTTATGGAGAATTATTTAAGGCACACATTGTGAAATAAAAATATTTACACATTCATAAAATACAATTCATTAGCACTGACATTGGAAAAATATCAAACAAACATAAAAATATTCAACAAACATATAAAGAAAAAATGTTAACTTACGTAATTCTTCATCGACTTGCATTGACGTCAGAAAGAATTTTGTAGTTTCTATCTGCAAGTACATTTTCTCACATATGAGACACACAGCCATCAACCGCACAATATTGAAGCTTGGCCATAACAGGAAACCCACCGAAAATGATGTCCGCAATTTCTGAAATATTATCGTTATGAATGAATGTGTGGTAATAAAATAATGAGATTATTTGAAAAACAATTTTTATTTCAGGCAAAATTGAATTCATCTCACTTATTTAAGGGCAAAGTTTGTGTGTCGTTCACACAATTTTTCAGGACTACTGCAGTTTGCGGATGATTATGCATTAATTAACTTTTTATGCCTCAGTCTCTTTCCCATTAATTAGAAAATTTTAAATAGGAAATTCCAAACAAATACGTAATTAAGAGTTGGTCAGTTCACTATACATTTAAGAACGGTTAAAATTATTTATAATTAACTTTCATCTAATATTTCTAGATATGGCTATATCATATGTAACTCCACAACATTATCAGGGATGCAGCAATTAGTGGAAATACCAGAAAAGTTGAAGAGAAAACAAACTGAAACTGATTACCCTAATTTAGTTGCTATAGAAGTATTTTAATAGTACTATAGTATTTTGCCTACTAATTAATTTTTTTTTCCTGAAAAACTGTAGATCGACACTGGTTACCATCATATTTTAAAATTATATTGGTGTATAAGGCACACATAGTCGTTTTAGAGACACCAAAACAAAACAAAAACAAACAAAAAATAAAGACAAATTAGAATCCAGAGTTGAAGATTGAAATATATTGAGGATTGGGTGCCACAATGATATGAACAGGAAAACAAATGAAATATAAAATGTCAATCAGGGGCATTATCAGCCCATTCTCCGAGAGGATGAATGAGAAATGAAATCTCGGGTCTCTCCTTGGCCTTAATTCAGTTGCTGCTAGATGTAGGTTTAGTTTTTCACAATAGTACTATTCTTGTGAGACTTAGCTTTTTTATTTAGATTTTCATCCATAAAAAAAGGCCAAATGTGTTTACATATCTAAATATATTTAAATTATATTTGAGAAAACATACACATGTTGTTTATAATAAAACGTGTACGGTAGTTGATCAAAGACTGAATTTATTTCTTAATATTAACCTTAGGTAGGTAGTTACAAACGATACCACATAGAAGGCGCTAGTAGTACATTAAATACATTATTTTGATATTAATTCTAACATCTCCACTTAACAAAATAATCTGAACTTTGTAACATATAAATTATTTTTAACAAACTAATAAAAGCAAAAAATGTTATTAATTTACAGATAGTCACCTATTAAACAATGTTTTGAATACCTAACTTTTTTACAAAATAGTTATGTTTAACACTATCTAAACCCTTGGTCAGCAAGTCTGCTGGCATTTCAGATGTTGGCATGTAGACTATCTTTATAAGATTGTTAGCAACTGCTTCTCTAACAAAATGATGACGCACATCTATGTGCTTAGTTCTTTTATTAAATAAAGAATTTTCAGACAGCTTCTGAGCGCCTTGATTGTCATTATACAATATAATTACATAATCACAACTGTTTACAATTTCAGAAAACAAGTTTTTTAAATAAATAGCCTCTTTACAGGCTTCGGCAATTGCCATATATTCTGCCTCTGTACTTGATAAGGCTATAGTACGTTGTTTTTTACATTCATATAAAATAACAGTTCCAGAAAGTTTAAAGTAGAAACCTGTATAGGATCTCCTATCTAGTGTGTTTGAAGCCCAATCTGCATCAACGAAACCCTCTAATTTACAATTATCTTTGATAAACCTTAGGCCATAAGATTTAGTTATACATAATTATCTTAGGATGCGTTTCGCACGCTTCCAATGAGTATAGGAATATGAATTATTAAATTGGCTCAAATAACTCACACAATAGGAAATATCTGGGCGAGTCAAAACACTTAAGTACATTAAGCTTCCTATTAGTTGTTGGAATGGATATTGTTTGCAAACATCTACATTTTTCTCTAGTTTTAAATTTTTCTCAATAGGAGTACCAACAACTTTACAGTTTGTCATATTAAATTTACTTAAAATATGGTCTACAAACTTTTCTTGATCTAAGGAAATATTGCCATTCTGATACATTTTTACTCTCATACCCAAACATTGTTTTAATTGCCCCAAATCCTTCATTTTAAATTTTGACATTAAATTTGTTTTTAACTCTTTAACCATATTACTACTGTTTGAAAAAATGAAAAAATCATCAACAAAAATTGCTATTATGATCTGCTCCTTTTCACAATTTTTTATATACAGACATGGTTCTAACTTTGACTTAACAAAATTTAATTTTAATAAAGAATCATTTACTCTTTCATTCCAAGCCCTGGCTGATTGTGTTAGACCATAAATTGCACGATTTAATTTAAGAACACTATTTTCTTTACAGTCTAAATTATGGGGAACTTGCATATACACTTTTTCATTTAAGTAACCATTTAGGAATGCTGTAGTTACATCTAAGTGAGTAATTTCAAGGTTAAGTTTGACACTTAAAGCAAATAGAAACCTTAGTGTAGAGTAACGAAGCACTGGTGAGTATGTGTCAGCGTAATCCACACCTTCTTTTTGGGTAAAACCTTTTGCCACCAGTCTTGCTCTATATCGCACACTATTATCACTTTCGTACTTTTTCTTGAATACCCACTTGCACTGTATCACTCTATCAGCTTCTTTCCTATCTACAAACGTCCATGCTTGATTATCAGTTCATCTTCCATCGCTTGTCTCCACTGTTCCTTGTCTGGTCCATTTATTGCTGCTTCATAACTGAGTTCTTCATCACATGATTCCAGATTATCCAGAAGACAGAGATTGGTCATCCCATATCTTTGTACTGGCTTTCTTTTACGCTTAGCTTCAATTTGAACTTCATTCTCTGCAAAAGACTCTTCTTCAGTAACAGATTGATACGAGTCATCTTGGGAAGACGATGATTCACAAATATATGTTGAATCATTTGGATCTGAACCTGGATTTTCTATTAAACTTTCATCTTCTTCTAAGTTTTCATCTTTCTTTGACTTATTTTCACAATCGTTTACTACAATCTGAGCTTCGTCCAACTCCATTTTCTCCATAATGATGACATCTCTGCTCGTAGTAACTTTTTTAGTTCTTGGGTTATACAATCTATATCCTTTCACATTATCTGGATACCCAACTAAAATTAATCTGTCAGCCTTCTTATCCCATTTTTGTCGTTGTATTTTGGGAACATGCACCATTACTTTACTGCCAAAAATTCTAACATGGCTGAGGTCTAGTTTCTCACCTGTCCACCTCTCAAATGGTGTCATCATGCCTAAACTGGCGGCTGGTGTTCTGTTCTTTAGGTAAACTGCAGTATTAACTGCTTCAGCGCAAAAACTTTTGTCGAGACCTGCTTCAAACAATAAACATCTTGCCCGTTCAACTATAGTTCTGTTGAACCTCTCTGAGAGTCCATTCTGCTCTGGAGTGTGAGGATTGGTCTTCTGATGGACAATACCTACTTGTTTTAAGTAACTTTCCATCTCACGTGAACAAAATTCACCTCCATTGTCGGTTCTCAGTATTTTTATCTTGTTTCCAGTTTGATTCTCAACTAAACTTCGAAATTCTTTGAAATGCTGGAACACCTGGTTCTTTTCCTTCAAGAAGTAGACAAAAGTAATTCTGCTGGCATCATCCACAAACAGAAGAAAGTACTTCGCCAGACCAATTGACTTGGTCTCCATCTGCCCGCATAAATCTGAGTGTACTACATCCAGTAGTTTTTCACTTCTATGGTTTGCTGATGGGAAAGGGAAAGGTGATTGTTTTCCCTCACAGCACACTTCACAATTCTGTATCTGTATGTCAGCTTTCTTGTGAAAAGAAACTCCTTCTACTGCTCCTTCTTTCATTTTTTGTAAGGACTTACTATTTATATGTCCTAACCTTTTATGCCATGTTGACATTGCCGATAACGAGTTCTCGAATTTTTTTTGTGTTTAACTTGTACACTCCATTTCTCAAATTTACTGTACCAATAAGCTCATTCAAACAGGTATCTTTTTTGAATACAACTTTATTTCCTTTAGCTATAAGTTGGCTTACGGATAATAAGTTTGCCGTGAGATTCGGTATATACAATACGTCCTTCACAATCACGTCATACTGAGAACTGTTCACGCATGTCGTTATCTGTGTTTCACCAACACTAACTACAGGCACCGTCATTTGATTTGCCACTACGATTTCTTTAGGTTCGTATACTGGTCGAGTTCGGAGTAAACATTTTTGGTTTGACATCATATGCGCGCTTGCGCCTGAGTCGATGTACCAGTCTTCTGTGTTATAATAACCGTTGAAAAACGCCGCGCTAAAAGCATTCAATTGTTTATTTGCTTTTAATTCAGGACACTTATTTTTGTAGTGGCCGATCTTCTTGCAATTATAACACTTTATTTGTTTACTGCTGGTTGACTTTGACATTTGCTTGTCAGTGTTGCCTTTTTTATTTCGCTGTTTTGACCAAAAGGCAGAGTCGATTCCAGTAGTGCCAACCTCCGAACACATATCAAGTAACTTTGTTTTAATGACGTCAGCGCTAATGGCTATTCCAGAGTGTTCTATTGCCATTATCATCGGTGAATACTTATCTGGAAGTCCCGCCAAAAGTAATGACCCAATCCACTCGTCTGTGATTTCGAAATCTGTCCCTTTCAATTTATGTGCTGTCTCAACCACTTGAGATACATAGGATGTCATGGATTCGCAGTTATCGAGGCGTATTGAAATCAATGTACGAAGCAAACTTATTTTTCGTTGATACCCCGTGTCATCAAATAACTGTTTTAATTTCTTCCACACACCGTTCACTGTAGTTTCACTTTTTATATGCACATATAATGAACAGTCAATTGTCATAACGAGTTTTGCTTTAGCTTTTTTCTTCTCAGATTCACTGATAGTTGCCGGTAGATTTTCAATGTCAATGCCTTCAAGTAATAAGAAATTACTTGTTGCAAACGCCCAATCGTCGTAATTTTCGCGTCCTTTGAGTTTCGGCACATTTACTAAGTACCCCGACGTCGACATAGTTACTTTCGCACGAGAAAATCAAAAAGATTTTAGCAAATGTGGGTCTGGGCCCATAACCTAATAAAACGTGTACGGTAGTTGATCAAAGACTGAATTTATTTCTTAATATTAACCTTAGGTAGGTAGTTACAAACGATACTACGTAGAAGGCGCTAGTAGTACATTAAATACATTATTGTGATATTAATTCTAACAGTTTATATGTTTCATTGATTGTGTGACACGTTTCTTTATAAGCATATTTATTATGTTTTTGTGATATTTGTGTGTTTAAACAATAAATTATTTGTCGGTAGTGGGCATTGAATGTGATTTGGCTTATTATTTTTTAATTAATTATTAATAATACTTTATTAGTAATATATCAATAATACTTACATCATACTTTATATCCTCAAGAAAACCATACATTGCAGAGAGCATGCCAGAAAACGTCAGAGTGATTGACATGAGTAGCTGAAAAGTCAAGGTTAGTTCATAAGGATATTTGTATTGACATTTTTTAAAACATTATTTAAAGATAAAATGTTACTTCAATACTTTTATTAAAAATTACTAATACAAACCTGAAATTCAAACACTTTTTTTAAATGGTGGCTGAGGTCTAATAAATTAATATAGAACTGAGATAAACAGTAAATGGAATTTTCTTTTAGCGGCAATACAAATGTAAAATGGTTGCTGGAACTGGGATTATGTTGTGGACTGCCAAATACGGCATCGACAGGTGCCACCATATTTTGTCTATTGTTAAATGTGAAAGACATATTCAACATTTCGACACGTTTTATTATACTATGTAAAATGAAACAGAACAATGTGACTTCTAAATTAAAAATAATGGGTATAATAATATTGAATACAATAAAAAAGGAAATATTTAGAGAGTATTTTATTACTACAAATACACCAAAAGCAGTAATAAAAATATGAAAAGCTGCAAGAAGACCCATAACAATGAGGTTTCGACATTTGTCACTTCTCAACAAATTTCTTTTGTGCTCTGGTTTGAAAAGATTGTCTACTTTTTGAAATCTCAGGATCAATTCTTTAAACATATTTCTGTCACATGTTATATCAATTAACAATAAGCGTAGAATGAGAATCATTTGAAGTGTCCTAAATGCCAGTATAACATGCCGACCATGTTTGATTAAAAATGCCGTTTTCAGCTCCATCAATGTTACAATTATTAGCCAAGTGTGTTGCACCATAAATATTCCAATTATAAGTAATGTGTATAACATTTGACACCATAATGTAATTCTGGCAGGAATTCGATTAGCAGTTTTTCTACAAAGTCCAAACATATGCTGGTTTATTAAAATTGGCCACAGTGTATTTTCAATTGACTCGTCGCCCATTTTAACTCTTTTAAAATGTTTGCGTCCAATTGAATTCCAGCACGACTATTTTATTCAGTGTTGAAGAAACAACTGACACTTTATTGATTGAATGCCTTTGAAATTAATAGTCATTAGTTTATCATCGTGTGGAATCTCTCGAGTGCCTAACACAAGTAACAAAATATAATATTGACCTTTTTTATGTGGAAAATTTATTGAGTTTTGTTTAAACAATACCTATTAATAATGTTTGCTTAAATAAAGTATATAGTATATTATTAACACCAAATATCAATAAACAAAACCAGGTGGCCAACATTACCATATATTTTGGGCTATTGTTTGAGACTTTGTATTTTGAAATTTGGTATAATAAAATGATTTTGAATACTATTTATCGCAGATTTTTTAGTAAAGTAACTTTTTTTATCCAATTTGTATCTCGCTTATATAATGAGAGTATGAGGGCATATAAATGATGTTAATTGTAAAATTTTCTACACATTTCTTTCGGTTGTTGATCTTGTCGGATGATTTAACGAAGACACAATGAGAACAACTAGAAAATAAATGCATTTATACATTTTCAACCTCAGATAATTTGATCAAGTTTCATGAAAACAGGGAGCAAGAATATTGTAGGCTGAGAATAAGTCATAGAATAAAAAGCAGAGAATAAGTAGACTGCTCCCGCACCGAATATATATTCACTGCGGGCGCATTCTACTTACTCTGTGTCTTCTTTTTAAATTTAAATATTTCTACAGCCCTGTTAACCTTAGGTCTTGGTCCTCAGCCCTAAGTGTGCATAGCCTTGGTCATCATTCGGAAAATCTCCTTACTGTACTTATTCCCAAGCATGAGTCAGACCAAGCCTACTTTATTCTTTCACTGTTCGTACTGTGGAACAAGTAATACACTGATGTCTGGAATGTGCCACAATTGCCACATTCAAAGATCCTCAGTAAAAATTCCTATCGTAAGCCCCATTCCCCTTTGTCCCCTCTCTACTTTTCCTCTTATTCCTGTCCCTCTCATTATATATGAATATATATTACATCTATTTTTGTACAAATAATTTTGTGGTCCGAAGTCACCCACTTCAATAGGATTTGTAATATTGGAATGAAAATAAATAATAAAAATACTACGAAGCTCCCGGTTATGACCAAATAGATACTACTCTCTTAACTAACCTACCAAAAAAGGGATTAATGTACCTGGTAGTACTATTCAACGCAAGTCTAAGACTCTGTCATTTCCTCTGCCAATGGAAGCTTGCCCAGGTCGTAATGATCTTGAAACCTGGTAAAGAAGCAGCTGAAGTTGTATCATACAGGCCAATCAGCTTACTCCCTCTGGTCGGCAAACTTTTCGAAAAATAATCCTGTGTCGATTGCAACCCAAACTGAATGAAATAATTCCCGACCATCAATTTGGCTTCAGGCAAAAACATGGCACAATCGAACAAGTTCACAGATTAACAAACACAAATAACGAAGCCTTAGAGAACAAAGACTACTGCTCCGCTGTTTTTCTTGATATAAGTCAAGCCTTCGTTAAAGTCTGGCACATGGGCCTCTTATAGAAAATAAAGAAACATCTATCGTACTTGTTCTATCTACTTCTAAAAAGGTACTTAGATAAAAGATGGTTTGAAGTAAAAGTCAACACTGAAACGTCAGAACTTTACGAAATCCACTCGGGTGTCCCTCAGGGCAGTATCCTCGGGCCCGTATTGTATCTGATCTACACTGCGGATATTCCTAAAAATGTTGACACAGTAATGGCCACCTATGCAGATGATACTGCTATACTGTCCGTACATTCTGAAGCAATAACCGCATCTATATTTCTTCAAAAACACCTTACTAAAGTTGAAGCATGGCTTGCAGAATGGAAAATAAAAGCGAATAACAGTAAATCCGTTCACCTAATATTCAGTCTCAGAAAAGGAGATTGCCCAGCAATTACTTTAAACGGGCAACAGATACCGCACTCAGATACTGCTAAATACCTCGGCATGCACTTGGATAGACGATTGACGTGGCAAAAACACATCTGGAATAAACGTAAACAATTAGATGCAAAATTGCGAAGCTTGTCCTGGTTCATCGGGAAAAAATCACAACTATCTAATGAAAGCAAAATGGCTATCTACAAAACAATATTAAAGCCAGTGTGGACATACGGGATCGAGCTGTGGGTGTACAGCATCTATCAGTAACATCGAGATCTTGGAAAGATTTCAAACCAAGACAATGAGATATATGTTCCAAATCCCTAACTGTATAAGTAACAAATACATACTCCGAGATTTGAACCTAACAGAAGAAAATCTGAAGCATTTAAATAAAAATAGCTGCTACAATTGAAACATTGAATTTATAAAAAGTCAACTTCATTTTTATAAGACCAATGAAAAAAAAATTTAAAAATTGATATCTAAGTGAATAGTATACTCCTCTGAGTGTATGCAGCAAACTTGAAACTATTTATGATAAGGCATTAAAATAATAAAGAAATACTATTATGACATATACTGTGACGTTTAATTGTTATTAACTTGTACAAACGAGGCACGCTTTCATCGAATTCAATAGCATAATCTAAGGGCAAAGCCCTTCATATTAGTCAAACCTGTCGAACATTTTTTTTGTTTCCACACTGTACAAAGATGACCGGGGTTTTTGTCGTCTTTCAGTACCAAATTTTGTTTTTTTTTGTATGAACCACGTTTGGCAGACAGTACATAAGGCAACGGTGAAATTGGCTATGATGTGTGTAGTACTAAATCACTGTTCGAGAAACAGTCATGAGTAACATAGACTAGGTATGATTAGTATAAGAAAGTACCCAAAACAAAACTTTCTCTGAAGAATATGTTGTTCCAATCTCTGTTAAAGTTCTCTTTCGCCCAAGTCATATTTTGCAGTTGCAATTTCTTCTCCTTCACATGAAATATTTACATCCATTTTATACAAAACTATCTGCTCACCACCCAATATTAGATGAGAATTCTTCTGAAACACTTGTAAAATCAGTCTACTCCCCTTTTCATTATTTTCTGTTCAGAGCCATTTTAGCAAGGGATTTACATTTTTTATATGGGAAAACTATTTCACTCTCTTAGTTGCAAATGCCTTCAATATCTTCAATCATATATTTTGTAGCATTGACTCTGTATGGTATTTTCAGTTCTTCTGGATGCAAACACAGAAACATAATTTTGTAACATTAAACAGAAACTGCACTCATATTGAAATAAGTCCTGTGACTAAGACCAAACGACAGCTGGGGTTTTTTGGCACAAAGCGTCCTGGAGGAAAGATTCTGTTAATTGTTCATATTTGAATATAAAAACCCATAAAAGATAACTAGATGGTTTTGTCCACCAGATTGTACTGCAACGTTTTTTATTCAAATAGGTAAGAATGGAAGGTTCCCAGTTAGATGTTTAAAAATAATCATTGTGTCTAAGCCACTAACATTACCGAATTGAACTTTTTTCAAATGTTCTCTGTTATAATTTGAATGGGTCATATTATATATTAATTCTTTATGGTCTTAGAGCTTCGGTTTTTTAAAAATATCTTAAAAATTCCTAGAAATGGGCCAATCTTTTTCCTTGATTCCTGGACATTTTAAAACAAAATTAAATATAATAATGATATTCTGTTTATTTACATAATAGAATTAAGGTGAATTTTTATTGAAAAAACCAATTGAATTTCTGCTAGAAGTAAACTAGATGGCGTTGTGTTTTTTTACAGAAATAAGGAAATTATTTTCATGAAATTTCCTTCTCAAATCAAAATGTCAAAATAGTAGATTTTTAAACAAACCAAACACAATTTTCATTGCATTTGTCCCATCATACCCTATTTCCTATTATTATATTTTCATTAACTATACTGATAATATAGATAATCAAAAACTCTACAAAATTTATCTTTGTACTGTCACCTGCCATCAAAATACTTTCTTCACTTCTCGACTATGTGGCAACCCTCGTCAAATTATTTAATATTTTGGTATTATATATATCCTTGAATGCAGGTTTTACATTTATCAAACAGTACACCAAGCAACAGCATTTTGCTTTACATAGCTCAATAACATAGTTACTATCATCACAAAGTATTAGTAATGTACATAGCTGATTCACGTCAATTTTCGTAGTATTTAACTGATTCACATTGAAATATTGTATTTATATCTATTGATTGAGCAATATCTAAATTGAAGTATTTGATGCAATTGCACCCTGAAGGAGTTGCAGCCGCATCTGTTGAATTATCTCTCAATTGTTTGATTTAATACTCTTTTGTAAATTTTTAAACTCAGTATAATCTGAAAAATTCTGCAAAACCTACACTTTATATTGGTCATTATCTCAATGATAAATCTCAGGAAATATATTTTTCTACCATATTGCTGCCTCACTACCTACATCTTCTCAGTGGTCTTAATAACACGTCATTACTTCATAGGTTCGATACAGTTATCAAAACATGATTTTGAATTATTTTCCAATAAATCCCAATGTCTCAACATAGAAAATAATTCTGTGATGAACCTTTTAGTGTGCATGCAATTAGATTAGGAATTGAGTCGATTCATGTGTACATACTGAGCTCAATGATTAGTGTAATTACTTATAAGGCTTTGGGTGTATTAATTATTGAATTAATTATTCAACATCATCTCCGATAATATTAAAATAAATTTGTTAACAGATTTGTTGTATAAATAAAGCGTTGGTGAATCTTTACCTAAAATCAATTGCTATTGTCAACAATAACTTGACTTTAAAATTTTTTTTTTTTTTTTTTTTTTATATCCTGCTACTTAGCGATCTGTTTGTTTCAAACAATAATCTAATGTGTTGTCAGATTTTCATCAGCTAAATTATTCTTAGCAAAGACATGCACCCAACGGTGCAATCCTCATATTTTGTCCGCGAATCTTGTCGCAAGTTCAGATACGCTATTCCTCTTAAGGCGGGAGAATCTTAGACTGCCCTCTCCTTGAAGTTCAGCAGCTAGTTCGTTCATATGTTGGTCCAGTCTGAGTTGATATTTCTTGCTGTTTATTTCAATTTCGTCCTTCACAGTTCTCAGATTTAAATCTAGGTTCACATATTTGTTGCTTATGTGGGATGGTATATTAAACATGGCTCTCATTGTTTTACTTTGGAACCTTTCAAGTATTTCGATGTTACTATGGCTGGCTGTGCCCCAAAGCTGAATGCCGTAAGTCCATATGGGCTTCAGTATCGTTTTATAGATAGCCATTTTACTGGAATCTGTCAATTGTGATTTACGGCCGATTAGCCAGTACATGCTGCGGAGTTTGCTGTCTAGTTGCTTCCTTTTAGTCCATATATGTTTACGCCAAGTGAGTCGACGGTCGAGGTGCATACCCAAGTATTTGGCGTCATCTGATTGTGGGATCGCTGTATCAAAAAGTTTTACAGGTGGGCAGGTTTTTCTTCTAAGTGTGAAAGTTACTTGGGCTGACTTATCTGTGTTGACTTTAATACGCCACTGCTGGCACCATGCTTGGATGAGAGAGATATGGGATTGGAGGCTTTCAGATGCGGAATCGGGATTATCATGTGACGAAAGAAGTGCGGTATCATCTGCGTATGTCGCTGTGGTAGTGTTGGCATAAGTAGGTAGATCTGCTGTAAATATCAAATAGAGTACTGGTCCCAGTATACTACCCTGTGGAACTCCTGACTTAATTGGGTGCATTTCTGATGTTTCGGAGTTATATTTCACTTCGTAGCATCTTTTTCCAAGATACGATTTAATCAACGGAAAAAAGGAGTGCGGTAACATTTTTTTAATTTTAAAGAGAAGCCCAGTATGCCATACCTTATCAAATGCTTGGCTAATGTCTAAGAAGACTGCGGAGCAATATTGTTTATTTTCCAATGCTCTACTTATGACATCAACCAGCCTATGCACTTGCTCGATAGTTCCGTGGCCCTCTCTAAATCCAAACTGATGTGTTGGTATTATATTTGCTAAGTGTTCCCTCATTCTGTTAAGTATTATCGTTTCCAGTAATTTTCCAATTACCGGAAGGAGACTGATAGGTCTATAAGATGACACTTCTTGAGCAGGTTTACCTGGTTTCAGTATCATTATTACCTGTGCTATTTTCCACTGGCTTGGGTAGTAGGACTGTCTTAAACATGCGTTGAAAATAGCGAGTATGAACAGTATTCCTTTTTTTGGGAGGTGTTTCAAAAGTGTCGCGTCGATAAGGTCATAGCCAGGGCATTTGCCTTCCTGGAGTTTTAGGATTTCCCGCCTCAGTTCATTTGGTGTCACATGCTTAAGTGGTAAGCACATTTGAATAGGTGTCTTTAAGTACTCCTCTATTTCATTGTCCAGATATTGATTACTGCTGGGAAACGGTTCAAAAACTTCATGTAGGTGATCAGCATATCTGTTAGCTTTTTCACTATCAGAGCGAGCCCAGGATCCCGTTTTTGTTCTTAGCGGTGTGACTTGTTGTTTGGGACGCTTTAGGTTTTTGGTAGCTTTCCATAACGAGTAGTTTGTGTCACTAGTATGTGTCAGTTTTGTGAGATATGATTGTAGATTCTCATTTGCCAATTCTTTGATTAGAGTTTTAAGATGTTGTGTGGCTTTATTTAAGGCAGTCTTGTCTCTAGGATAGTGAGTGTTTTGCCATACTCTGCGGAGTCTACGTCTTTCGTTTATACAATCCTTGATGAATTCAGGGTACACATGCTCTATAGCAGTTCCCGTTTTGTGATGGGATGTAGCCCTGTTTGCAGCGTCATGAATCAGTTTGTTTAGTCCTTCTATAGCCCGTTCTATTTGGTCAGACGTTTTCAGTGAGATCCTGAGCTGTATTTCCGTTGTGATGATATCCTGATATTTTTTCCAGTTAGTATTCTTATTGTAGATTTTAAGTGGTACTTCTGTTAGTAATATCTTACTATATACCCTTAGAACAATAGCAGAGTGGTCTGAGATAAGGTCAAAGTCAGGTTCTGTTTTAGTGTTATTTATTGCAATGTTTCTAGATATGAAAAAATCCAGCAAATCGGGTATTTTTCGTGGATCTGTCGGCCAATAGGTAGGTTCTCCAGTGGACAAGCAATCAAGATTGAGATCTTTCACAGCTTGATAGAGCGACCTTCCTCTAGTTGTTATAAGTCTAGATCCCCAGAACAGGTGTTTAGCGTTCCAGTCGCCCCCACTTATAAAGCGATGTCCGAGTATAGAGAAGAAATCTTTATATTCTTCTTTTGCCATCTGGTGTTTAGGAGGGCAATAAACTGCAGCAACGGTAATGTCCGAGCTATTGTCATACACTTTAATAAGAGAGGCTTGTATCTTGTCAGTTGAGAAAGGTTCAAGCGGGTGATGTTTTATATTTGATTTTAAGATCACTGCCGTTCCTCCATGCGCTTTTCCCGATGGGTGGTTGGTAGCATAAACTGTGTAGCCCTTTATTGAGATATGGCTTTTGATGGTAAACCTAGTCTCAGATATTAATGCCACGTCAATCTTTTTCATGTGTAGAAACATTTCCAGCTCTAGTCGTCGAGCGACCAGTCCGTTGGCGTTCCATGTGACTATTTTAAGATTTAGATTATTTCTTAGTCTGGCTGCTAATAAGCTGGATGAAACGATCCATCATGTTGTCTACCATGGTTAGCATCATAGTTTGTATTCTGTTGAACATTTGTTCCAAGATGTCACTTAGTTGTTGCGTTTGAGGTAATTGGTCTGGCTTAGTGATGTTTTCCATTCTACTTTTAGTGATTTCAGCGTAAGTTGAGGTTGTTCTATTATAATTTTTGAATTTCCTTGGCTGCAAATTGTCCATTTCAGGCATTCGCTTAGTTTGGTTTGTATGTTTATATGTTTGTTTTGGTTGGATTTTCAATAAGTGCTCTTTATATTGCTTGTATTTTAGGCATCCCCTGTAACTAGCTGGATGTTTTTCTAGACAGTTTGCACAAGTAGCTTCCGTTTCCCTTGTTTTGGAGCAGCTGGTGGTTGGGTGGTCGTCTCCACATTTGACGCATCTGAATGGTCGGTAGCATTGATTTTTTGAATGACCGAACCTTTGGCATCTTTTACATTGTAGAATTTCCTGTTTCTTATAAGGTGCTTCAAAAGATACTTTCATATGATTGAGGTATTTTATTTTAAAAATATCTTTATTGTTATTCTTTGGCTCCAGGTCTACATAAAATAGGGGTAAGGGTTCTTTTGTGTTTCGATGACGTACATTTACGAGTTGCCTTACTTCGTGTCCATGTGCTTTGAGTCCTTCTTTTATTTCAGAGATGTCTTCTGAGCTATGGAGGCCTCGCAGAACAACTCTATAAGGTCTTTCACTTTTTATCATGTAAGTATAATGGCTGATATTGTCTGTGATGAATTTTTCTCTTATCATTTTGTATACTTCTATACTTACTGGCATTACTTTCACAACGTGTCCTGACCTGAGAGTGGTCATAGTAAAATTTCCTTCTGTTGTTATTCTTAACAGCAGGTTTTTAAGGGAATTGATATCCAGGACCCCAGTTACAAAGATTGGTTCTGGTTTTGGTGGCTTTTCTGTTTCTATTATATCCGGATTATATTCCACTTCACCTAATATTTCAAATTGATTTTGGGTAGATATTCCGTATTCAGTCGTGTTGGTCTTTTTCTTTAAGTTTTCTGTCTGTGGTGATTTTGATTCCATTCTTTTTCTTTTGGTATGAGGTATTCGGTCTTGTTGCCAGGTGTTTTTGTCTTTGTCAATCGATTCAAGAATTGTTTCATGAGCATTTACCATTTGTGGTATTGCTCCGATAGAGTTGCTACGTGTTTTTGTAAATATGCTCTTATGAAGAGTTTGTTGGATCATACTTGGGTTTGTGTTTGTTTTATTTTTTAAGTTATCATTCATTTTGTTCCCACGATAATTGGACGAAATAACAGGTCACTTAGGGGTAACGCCATTCCCTAAGAAGGCAGAATACAACTACGTTTACCAGGTCCGTAGAGGTTGGCGCTAATGCTGTTCATCCATACAGCCATGCATCCAGTTGGCACGTTTCCCACCATTGGATTTGGGTAATTTTTGAAGAGGTTTTCCTCCTCGTGGTCCGGGCAATGAAGCCAAGACCGCCGCTCTTGAGTGGTTTACGGATTAGGAAGGTCATTTCCTACCTCCTTATGTTATCTGCTGGCTAAGCGTCGCAGTGTTTTGAGTTATTTACCGCCGCTCAAGACTCGGCGTTGTCATTCATTTAGCGCCACCCGGGGGACACGTGCAGGGTGATGATTAGGCAGCTCCTACGGACGCGAATGACTTTGCCCCCCGACTTTAAAATATAATATTTAAATTTAATTATGTTAAAAGCAGAAAACAAAAATTAGAGCTTCACAATACCTACAAATAACAAGGTCATAGCTTTCATTTATGATCTAAAATTGTACTAAAAATACTTTCAGTCTAGATGGATAAAGTTAATAATTGATAACTACTTTAATAGAAGACAAATGGTCTTGTTTATTTCAAATCAAGGGAGGCCAACTCATCTCATTTACTTAATTAGGTTACGTGGGAGTGGCAAATAGTCTCAATATTTATTCGACTCGAATATTTGGAGGTTGATGATGAACTGGCTCGCCATTCACAAGCGACAAGCCAAAATGAACTGCATCTACTCCCAGCTGGCATAGCAATCGCACATATCCTTCACTAAAATCATCACAAAGATTTTAATGAAAAACTATACACACGTGAGATACACAACTAAAGGTAGATAAACACAATCAAATAACAATGGTATATAACTATAAGTGTACCCTTAAAAATATTCTAAATGACATACGCAAAAGTAAACAAAAGGAATCAAATGCTACGAACTATGCAGATAACAAGTTAAAATAATAAAAATTAATTAAATAATAACGATAATAAAAAACTAATGCATTAAGATTATGATAAATCAGAAAACAAACAAGAAGAAACAAAATGTCAAGCCCCTTTTTATTAACTGGTGGTTTTAAGAAACCCTTTTCCATTTTTAAGGTAACAACTCGAATGTGGTTATCATGAGGTTACCATGTAATTAGTGTACTCTACTAATAGGCCAATCAAGCGGTTTTCCTAAGTCCAATTTAAATATGACGATATCACCAATCTTTGTCACTACTATACTGATGCCATTACACTCTCTGTTGAAGAGTATGCAAATAGTCATTTGCCCATGCCTTCTAAACGTTTGAGAAGAACGCTGAATATTTTGCCAACGAATAAATTTACTTAATTTTATATCTTCGAGATTTTACTCTAATACGCTTAATAATGATTGCCTGGTAAGTAAATGCCTGGCAGTAAGTACTTCACATTTGTCGAGATTGTCAGAAATGTGGCAAAGAGGTGAATTTAGATTGATCCTATTTTACAAAATACGGTTGAAAGCTCCATAAACTTGAGTGACTTGTCGCCTACCCTACGTTGTAAATGGTACTTGCCTTATTTAATGCCAGCTTCCCATAGGCTACCCATGGGTGATGCACTTGCAGGGTTAAATTTCCACTCAATGTTACGGCGAGAACAACCTTTATCAATAACGTCACTAGACAATCACAAAAATTGTGAAACCTCATTTAAGTGTTTTGCGGCAACGACAAAGTTTGTATCACAATCAGAATAAATGCAAGAGCACAATCCGTGATGCGACACAAACCTACCAAGTGCGGCAAAGAAACATTTGCTGGTTAAATTACCAATTACTTCGAGGTGAACTGCCTTAGTAGAAAAACAAATAAATATGCTTTATGTATTTTAGAATTTTTACACAAACATTCTTTTGTATAAAACGAACCTCCAATATTAAAGCCTACATGATTAAACGGCCTTTCATGATGCACACGAGCGCTAGGTAAGTTGGCCATATATGCCTCATTCGAAACCGGTTTACATTTAAAACAAATTATACATTTGGATAATATGGACCTAATTACATTATGTGCTAACAAAATCCAATATGTTTTCATAAGGATGCTATGTAAAGTCTGGGGTCCAACGTGAAGATACTTCTTATGATCATATTCAATAAATAAAATACAATTTTTCGGCAATAATAAAGGTATTCACGATTAAAAGATAAATAAGATTGTGACAGCCTACTTCCCACCCTGAGGTACCCGTCGCAATCAATAAATAGTGATAATTTTTTAAGTTGTAAATTACGATTATTTTATTTTAATTATTTTTGTGTTAAAATAAATATTTTGAACAGCCTTTATAACAGCGTTATGTGTATATTTTAATTCATGAGAGGATACATTTTTACTATAATTATGATTTACTTTTAATGATTTACAATTATTATAAAATCTAAAGCACCATTCTATTACGTTATTTAATTTATTAAAACAAGAGAATTTAAAAAAAAGTTTTCTATATAATTTGTCTCGGTTTGTGACGATAATGCAAATGTATCAATATTAGATTTTAATTCTAAAACGTATAGAAGTGTGATAGGTTCTAAAACAGGCCATGAATCCACTCGCGAATACAAGATACTAGTTATGTTGGCCACGCCCCGTGCGAACACAAATCGGCCGCTTTGTTTTAACTGTTTACATGAAACCAACATAAGGGAGGTACAATTTCAATAACCTTAGCTACTCGACTTGCTGCGAAAGTTTTAAGTTTAAATAGTGGTGATTGTAACCACACAAGTACATCACTTTAATCAGTGAGTGCTATTTCATCGTATTGGAAATCCTTACAATTATTAGTAACAAAACAAAATAATTTAGAAAGCAGTACGGCTGTCAATGCGGTATTGACTGTGGCTTCATGGGAGCCATTTTTGTTTTGCTGACCAGTAACTGAACCTTGAATTCGCCAGTCTTGTTTACATTATGAGTATAAATACAAGCACTGTAGCCTTGTGAAGATGCGTCACAAAATCCAATAAATTGTATGTTTATGAATTGATATGTTAATAAATGCTGTTAGATTTTTAAGCTAGATAATTTGCTAAGTTCATTTCTAAATTTTAACCATTTGTTTTTATTTTCTATAGGTATCTGTTCAACCCATCTTATGCTAAGTTTCCAAAGATCTTGTAAAATACATTTTGCAATAAAAGCACGAGGTAATATAAAGCCAACTGAGTCGAAAATACTAGCGAGCAATTTTAAGATTGATCGTTTAGTATACACGGTGTCATTAAATGAATATTTAAAATAATTTAATCATTCTAAGCCGAGAACCTTGTGAGATGATTCGTCGTCAAAATTAATTTTTTTATTTTTATTAGTTAATATCGCTGCTAGCCCATTTATTTCAAAGGAAGCCGCCAAGTTTTAATAATAAAGTTACCTCATTCTGTAACTCTAATTCCTCCTCACTATCAACAGACCAGCGTAGATCATCCACAAAGAAACCTTCATAAAGCAAGCGACTTACAGCTGGGTGTTGCTTCTCCTCATCCGCTGTACAATTATTATGTAAAAGTGCATGATGGGTTTTAGTACTAATAAAATATTTAAAACTCCTTTTACATTGTGACGAAATATGGTTTGCTTTTAAACGATTGTGACTTAAATGAAGTTCATTAGCACGGCTCATGCGTTGTGATGGAGTTAATTTATGAAATAACTGTCATCGGTAAATCACAAGATTTTTTCACGTGATTTATCAATGTAAGTCATGCAATAAGTACATTATTTCCAGTGGTTTGAGAATACGATTTACTACTGAACCTTTTATTCGAATATTTCTTATTTACTCTTTTATTATTACGAAGTGTTGTTCAGGTATAAAAAACGAAGTATCGTTTTTATTTATATTAGTGGAATGTTCAAGTACATTACAAAACTTGTAAAAAAATTCTTAATTGTTCAAAGGTAGGTATTGTTTTTTGACCAATTCCTTGTTCAAAAAATTTATTAACAGCGATATGACATGGGATGTAACTAGATAAATTTTCGATATTTAATGCTTCATGGAATTATCGAAAAAATTTAAAAGATTAGATAGATTATGAGGCAACTCTTTAGTGAGCAGTACAAAGTCTAATATTTTTTCCTAATACTGTCCGGCTAGAATTCTCTGATCATTATATTTGTCTAACAAGGCCTTCCACATGACTTCATAATTATTCAATGTGATTGGTACGCTTTTTACTGTATTCAAAGCTGTGCCCATTGTGCAGGATATTAAATGAAATTTATCTATGTTTATAATATTAGGTTGATTATGTACTAATGAGCTAAAAGTTTGAAAAAACCGTTTTCTACCGACAATTTTAAAATGCGCAGTTTTATATGATAATATAACTCGCCAATACCCTCGAGCTCACTAAAATTCATAATGAACTCAGGGTAACGCAACTTTCTTATTCTAAGATCTCATTTACTATTTTTTGAATTTATTACGTAAATCAATAATTTCCGCAGAACACACCAAAAACTCATTAAGTTTTTACTTAAATCATAAAACTTTTGCATTTGTGAAAATATTCTCTATTTTATCATTGTTCATTTTTTAACCTGTTTTTGGACTGCAAGTTCAGCTTTCGATAATCTAGGCTCGTCACCTTGTGACATCATTTCATTTTTCTACCACCATGGACGAATGTAGAAAGTTTCAGATCCGTCGTCGAAGGACCAAATGTGGGGGCGGTAAATAGTCACAATATTTATTCGACTATACTCACTTACCCCTAATATAATTTCAACAACTCAAATATGCGCACAATAAGGGATATGCTATACCTAACTAAAGGCAAATACAATCCACTGACCTGTTCACGCACTGATCGGTTCCTCTCGTCCAGAGTCCGATGGCAGCTCTAAAAAAAAAAAGAATGTCACTGTATTTATCAATGAGTATGATTCAAATCTTCAGAGATTGACAGCCAATTGGCCTGCTGCTCGCAAGCGCGATAAGCCAAAAATAAAAAGCATCTACCCCCAGCTGGCATAGCAGATCGCACGACGACTATTGTCTGAGTTTGGTTTAAAAGACATTTTATCACTGGCTAACATGAAGAAGAGAATTATTCATACGCGTTGGAGTTTCATAAAAGTCAATTATAGTAATTGACATTTATAATGCCGTCTTCATTAATAAATCTTTTATTATGAAGTTCAAAGAAACATATTTTGTATTTGAAAAATTGTTCTGTAAAAAAATTAGGTATAGTGAATTTGTATTAATTTGGTCTAGCACCATTGTGTTATGTCAATTTATTTCGCTAATCTGTGGTTTTTTTGTTACAACTTTGACAATATACGCTATATAACATAACATGTTTGCAACAAAAGACAAAGTATACAAATTTTTTTTCATAATTTAGTTGAAATTTAATTAGAAATCCATACCCCCTAAGTAATGTTTATTTGTTGGCTCATAATATTTAATGTTTATTTAACAGAATATTTACAATGTATATAGTATTTAATATTAATTTACGCACACACGTCATGAAATACTGTTTTTTTATAAACACTGTCAGTGTCTAACACTTGTCATCAATATATAGGCAGAGCTGAAATTCCTTGCTTGTAGAAATTTTTGGGCCATTGACTGAAAAACAGGTGAAATTCAATTTTTATATGATTTTCGTTTCTAAATTTTATATTGCATAACTGATTAGATAGAGAGCAAAGCAGATGATAATCAGATAGCAAAAGATCTGGAGAAGTAGGGTGGTTGCGGTAGCATACTCCATCCAAGTGAAAATAGTTTTTTATGCGTTATTTTTGGTACATGTGGTTGAGCATTTTCATATAAAAAATAAACTTCGTTTTGATTTGAAGGAAGTTTACTCGCAACTTTGCCCAATTGTTTACAATAAATCTTTGTGATGTATGCAGTTGAAATTTATCTATTGCATTCATATGTTATCTTTATGTTAGGTTTATCATTTACACATAGGTACTACTATGTTTTACCATCTTCATCATTCCTTGTCCAGTTTTTATGATGCATTAGTGATTTGTAATGTGTTGATAAATGTATGACTAATTAATACAATTGCATTCCATCATCACCACAGTCTTTAAGTCATTATTTACATGTTTTTTCATCAGAAGCACGTATCAGTCATTACATATAAGTAGCAAGTATCAAAATATCCATATTTATATTCAAGAAGCAAATTATAAATAAGCTTGATTTTATATGAAAACGCTAATAATGTCACTTTTACGATACATATAACGGGAGACGTCTAGCACTACAGTAAGCAAAACATGTGATGCACTCTAGAGTATCAAGAAACTTGAGACATGTGATTGTTCCTGTCTTAAAGAAACAGAGTATTAGAAGATATTCCATACAAAATTATTAGTTTTACATTTTTGTAATAATTTATCAGTAATATAAAAATATTATTTTATTATATAATTTTTGTTCAAAAATAATTTCTTCATATATAATGAACATAATAACATGTTGATAGTTAATGAACATAGTAATATGTTCAGAGTTAATGAACACAATAACATATTGATAGTTACAGACGGATGGTATTGTGTCATCAAATATGGATACAAGGTAAACTTGTACTTATAGATTTATGTAGATTTGTAAGCAAAGACAAATTTATTCGGATATAGTCGCTACAGTATATAAAAATTTAGTATCTACTTTTCCTTAATTTTGTAAGGAGTCTTTATAAATAATTGAATTAATATAATATTACCAATATCGATATTATATTGTATTTTGGACCCAAGAAGACGGTGACCAAGGTGCAGCTTAGTATTTCACAAAGAGTACCTGAATTAGGTCAATTCTAATAATAGATTTATGACTGTCGTTGAGGTAAATCAATTGTGAACATCATGCTCTGAAAAATACATCTGTCCCGACCAGTGCACGTTCACGTTACGTAATCGAATAAGATATATGTACTCTCATAATATTATTTTACAATTATTTGTGTAGCAGAGGTAACCATATAATGGTTGCTATATAGCCGTCGTAGTAGGTCACTACACAGCCGTCTAACGTATAGATGCAGTTGCATCTATATGTTTGTATTGAATAGTTCCTTCTGTGAATAGGATAATTAAAAGTCAATTAGGAAGCAGTCAATTAGTTGTTTTATTTTGAAAAGAATGTTCAATGTTCTCCAGCTTCTAGACACTTTAGCCTCTCATTGGTATGATAGGAACTTGTAGCTCCATTACCTTGTAGCTCATTCCCTACATTAGCTCTCCTTTGAAGTTTGTCGTGTCAGCATATTTAGTAGCCAAATGGAATATTTCCACCTCCTGTTCAAAGCATGAAGTTATTTTCCACTGCAGTACAAGAGCACGTAAGTAGCTCTGTGAAATAATGCAAACTTAATGTGGGTTCTGTTTCAATTAGGTCTTTTAATATTTTTCAAAAATTGTAGGACGTTGACTTAGACGAGGTTTATCGGACCGATCAAAATTCCATTTTTGAATCTTTGGACCCAGTGCTTGACTGTGTCATAAGAGAGCATAATTTCACCCATTATTGCGCATATATTGTATGTGGCTTTGCCGGTCTTCGCTTTTGCTCGAAACGAAATTTATGAAACAAAAGCACTCTAAGTTCACTTCGAGATACATCCATTTTTTAAGTTATTTTTTTCTCGCCGATTATTCAACTGCAAACTAAAACAGAAGCTGGAATTCTGCACTCTTTATACACCCTACAACAACACATTACATGAGGAATGTTGGAAACAGCTTTAACCAACTGTTAAATGCTTACTAACCTTATGCTTGGATAATGCTCTAACTAACAATTTGTCTGTCAGATTACGAAATATAATAACAATATTTATTTAATTAGTTTTATTTTTCATAACAAAAAACCTTACATAGCAGTCTTATTTATCAGACTGTCAAATTACTGAATAAAGTAATTACTTATGTTACTGTGTACAGGTAATACAAACGGAAACAGTGTATTCGCCACATATGGCCCTTTTCAACACACAGAAATATTTGGTCATACAGCGATGTGGGTTTATTGGAAGGACGATAGCTGTAAATTTTACGATTTCTCAGTAGTTCTTGACAATTACTTTCTTGCCTGTCTTCAATTTACAGAATTTCTCTGGTTATTTGCTTCAAATTACGCAGCAAAGTGACAGTATTTTATCTCTCATGAACTAGGGTTCCATTAATTCATCAGTCATTCGCAATGCAAAAGCTCTTCTTTCATTGAGTTTCTTTGGTTCTGTATCTCTTTTGTTATGTGCAAGACGTAAGCATTTAAAATCAATAAATTCAAAGTACCGTAAAACAAGCAGCACGATGGTCACCAGTTTGTTTTACTGTTAGTAATAATGATTGAGCGCATATTATCCACTATGTCGACTGATACTTATTTGAGCAAATGTTAATCGCAGGTTGATCTTGAGTCGTCGAAAGAATATGCACGGCCTTATCAGATTTAGGTTCATATAAAACTAACATCATGTTATTATCATAACTAAATATTGAGGCCCCTATTTGTCTAGTCTTGATATTATGCATTTGTTTGGAGACTTTCCGTCTAGTGATTCGCAATTTGCCAACAACTGTTAATTTATAGGATAGATTCAGCAATTCTGTAGCCAGAGAAACTGATGTAAACCAATTGACACATGTTCCATTCTGGTTTGACCTATGTATCGGTTTAGTTATATCCTTCACAGAATAGCTTGACAATGGCTTGTGTCCTGTGTTCGGTACTTTTTCATAGATAAGTGATAGCGTTGCACATATACTTCGTGTTAGAATCGGCCATCATGACCTATATCAGACCATATTTATTCGGCTTATTAATATATATATATATATATATATATATATATATATATATATATATATATATATATCTTGATTGGGCAGTGTCTAAAACCAACTAATTGCTTTTCCACCATAACATAAGAGCTAGGCTTGTATCATTGCTTGCAATTATCGATAAAATTTTCCCAGTTGTTTCTGATAGATGCCAATTTATAAGATTTCCTTCTTTCTTGTCTTGTGTTTTTGTTGTCAAATTTTAAACATCTCAACAAAAAATCAAACTTAACAGCTAACACTTTTTTTTGTATCAAATAAATTCCTTGTTGGTAATTGGTTAGTTTTGATTGTGGCAGATTTTGTGGCAGATTGGATAAGTAGACCCAGTAATGCTTTCATTTCACTGGCCAATGTTTGTACTCAGATAGTTTGTACTTAGTGTTTTTTATCATCTATATCATTCTTGCCGTACATGTTATTCTGAATCAGTTTGATGACTAATGGATATATTTGCTGTGGTTGTATATGAGAATGCTCAAAATTCATCTGATATGTGTTGGGTATTCCATTATTGGAATCTATAACGAACCTTCATCTCTGATCGAAACGTGGAATGACCAATTCATCATAAGAAGAAAATGAAACTTCCTCTTCAGATTCATTGGTATTTATAGTATATCTGTTTCAAAACAGTTTCCTTACTTGGAATCTGATGATAGAGTTTTGCACCAGGTTCCTTATCCAATACAGCTAACCATTCTAAAATATTTTCCCCCTGACTCCTCAAATTCATTTAAAAAATCAAGAAGAATATTGAAAATAATATTCTTCTTAATGAAAATAATATCGTAAAACCTAATGTAAATTTTAAAAAATAACGCTTTCTTCACTTTCAATTATAAAAATACATTACGAGTCATTATTATGTGGATAAATAATAAAAGAAGCAAATTTTTTACTAATAGGTAATGATAATCCCAATGAAATAAAACATATACATAACTTGGATAAAAAGTTGCACACCTTTCGTGTGTCATAAAGACTACACGATATATTCTGATGCAGTAAACGTGCGCCCGCAACTGGTGCGTGCGGTGACTAATTTCACTACTTTGGAAGTTATTAGGACAGGGCGACTCGGCGGATGGCGGGAAGTTACCAAAACAGAAAACATGTGGGTTGCCAGTAGTCTATTAGATGAATGGTTAGTGACCTAGAGTTAAAGTTATTATTAATGAAAAATATTTGGAATTAATTCAGATCTGTTGGTAGAAATATATCAAGTGTATAAAAATCTGTATGTTCTTAAATTTATAACCCTCATTCACACATATTTAAAACCTTTTTTCAGTTTAGGCGTGTTCTTATAAACACGTGCATTTAGTACTTGAGAAAAAAGTATTAAATCATTTTTGGTTTTGAACATTATATGCGAATATGAAATCATAGTTACAAAATTCTCCTCAATAACTAACATTTAATTAGCCTGTTGAAACAGTATAGATAGATCAGAATAGGTTGAACGCAATTAAGTGCATAGGTACAGACTTTTGATTGTCTATTACATGAGACTTTAATGCAATTTTCATTGAAACAATGAGACAATTACTATCATTGATGCTATCATGAATACAAAACACTATCATTGATGAAACAAAAGAAAAAAAAACAGAAATGGTTCACACATGATTGGAAATTATTTGAAATCTACACAACAGTAATAACTTTAAATCGTTTGTCAAAAGATAGAAATTTCTAAATGTTTCCCGACCAAAACGTTTGATTTTAGCCTTTAAACAAAATCTAAGCTATTGTTAATCTCGGCAAATACACCACTTTCATTTCATCTCCTACTATTCCAGTGATATCATCTTCAAAGTTCCAGCAATACAAACAGTGGATGCTGTGTATTGTGGAAACTTAACACATTCCATCTACCATTAATTGAAGTAAATGACTAAGTAACTAAGAAAACAAAATATTCAATATCAACAGCTGTAATCAGATTTCAGAGCATTGACCAAACATTTTATTATAGGGATAGATAATTTACTTCATTCTTAATTTTTTTCTTCATATAGTTTATCTCGTGAGCTGTATTGCTTTTTCATATAAACAATATTTTTGTCACGAAACACTTGGCATACAAATAACTTAAATTTTAATTATCAGAGTGTTAAAAGCAACTTTAACTGGGGCTAGATGTTTACTTCTTTTTGGGCTATGAAGCCCTGAATGTTATGACATCAATCATGAAAAAAGAACAAAAGTTAGCTCTCAATACCATCCTCCGTTTTAACTGACAGAATCGGTCCACAATATTGATATAACAGATGCCTCAGGTTGTCAGGCAGTATTTGGTATTACTTGCCATTATTAGTAAAGTGCTATCTAATGTGATAGATATCTAGATTACAGACACTTTCAATATGGAAAAATTGGGATTTGAACACATATAAACACATGCACATACTCACACGACCATGCACAACTTTATTAAAAAGAACTACAGAATATTTGTTTTTTCATTACGTGAGAGTTTACATGTTTAAAGTACGTACGCTAAGCTAAAATACTCATTATTGCATAGACTAATGTTTATACTCCATTTCAACAAAAAATTGAATATTACATTCGAAACATTCGTCAATTAAATAGATACTAAATATAGACTGTCCTATGTACCAGCATGTTAGTCAGTTCAGAATATATATCTTTAGTGACAGAATTAATGGGATATTAAACTAAACATATTTGTAACGAATCGACATATATTTCTTTCATATAAAACAGTTTTCATTGAAATTAATCGAAGAAACAAAATGTTCTACCAAGACACGGGGAAACATTTGAGGAATATTGAAATGTTTATTAGATTAAGGAGGAGAATAAGAGTAAACCAAATATTTCCACAATCTCGATGTGCTACGTTAATGAATCTTGTATATCCAATATACCCCGTTATTATTGTTATAGGAATGCTGTCGTACTGCATTTTTCTCGTATATACCGTTCGCATCAAAAATGTAATTCAGTTGCTGCATTTTGTCAAGTTTATCATTTTATGTGCAATATTCTCTTTGATTTTGCTTAAAAATACATTCTTCAAAATGAATACCAAGAATAAATTTGTTTCTGAAATGAACACAATTGATCAATATTTGGAGGCATCATTCATACAGAAAATTAATAAAGCAGCTCTGAACAGGAACAAACTGGTGTCATTCATTATTCTGTTATACCATCTGGCAGGAATATTCTATTTTTTCATTATCTCCCTAAAAGTGAATGTACCTCATGTAATAGTTTTCGATGTTTTAGCATTGTTTTGTACTATTGAAAGTGTATTGTCAATATTTCACCTCAGAGATATTATAATGAGAATAGAATACGGAAATAAACAACTGAATTTCTGGCTTGATACATATCGCTATGCAACTGCTTGTATAAATTATAATCTAAATGAACAAGTTGTATATTTTGATGAAGATATAACCACTAAAATTGACTCCGTTCTTCGGTTATACTTAAAAATTACTAATGCCTGTTTAATTTTGGATGAAGTATTTAATTTATCAGGAAGTAATATTTTATTATTAATATACAAGACATATGATATTAAGTATTAATAATTTTATAAGACCTAACCACAAATTCATAAATCTAGATAATGTCATGTGATTTGTTATAAGAGTCAAATTTTTTTTATGTTTATTATCTGCTTTCTTTATAGCCCCAAATTAGCTGAAACCTAATAATGATAATCTACAATTAAGCAATTGTCCTGACATGTTGCTATAATGGTGGATCATGATTATGTATTGGTTTGTGAATTAAGATAATTATTTTGATGCAATTCTTAGAAAAACAATTTCTAAAATACAAAAAATAATAAACAACAAATAGAATTACAATATTATGCGACGGTATAGCAATTAGTCATGTTTGTATTGATACTGGAGGTAAAAAGCAATTGAGTAAATTATGGTATACAAATAACTCAGTGTCTTAAATTTGTCGCCATGAAGCTTCAAATATTTAAAACCTTCTTTGTTTGTTTTCCATCTTTTGATACGAAATCAATGGTAGTGAAATTTAACAGAGCAAAAATTATATCACTTATATGTATACATAAGCTGTGTAAACGTTGGAATTTTTTATTTTGGAATAAACAAAATTACCAAATTTATTCTGACATCAATTTTCATATGAACTTTGACTATCTTAAATTATAAAAAGTAAATATTTTTACTTGCTTCTTGAGAAATGTATTTTATGATTTGTCAAATATTTCGAAAGTCTCATTTAATAAATAAATATCTTAATGGAAACTTTACTCTATAAATAAGAAAGTCAAAAAAATAAGATGTCAATAAAACCGTAGAAATAAAGAATTGTTTTAATGTAAATCATAAATTGTAATTGTAGAATCTTTGCTTTGACATTAACCTCATTGAAATAATTAACCTGCCATCTCAGTTCATAAATATTTTTACTTTTCTTGAACACTTTTATGTAGAAGAAAATTAATCTTTACAAAACTTTCTTAAACCATATAACGCAAAGTAATTTTCATAAAAATGTACTAAGTAACAATTTTCCTAAAAATTTTTCAAAATGTTTTATCGGGTTGAGATGAAAGCAGTGACGAAGTTCATTTAGTTAGAGCACCAGGTGAAAGAATGAAACCAATAAAGAATTCAATCGTAATTCGAACGGAAAAATGGCAATATACCAAAACGCTAATATTCAAGTCTACTACATCTGGATTAATTTACTGCCTCGGATGTCTTAAGTTTGATGTTTTATGAAGGGGTGATATCCTTAGAAATACAGATTGCTTAAAACGTATTCTTAAAGCGATCTCTACTAGGTGGATTTTAAAAAACGCAATAGTAGGAAATAAAATATATCCTTTCAAATATTAAATAATTTCGACCATCACTAAGTTCTTGATATAAAAAGAAAATTAATTCTTCTTAAAATTTGGTACTAATATGGTCCAAAATTTTAAAAGCACAAATGTGTTTTTAAAAAATAAAATGGTTTCAGATTCTGTTGATATTTATCAAGAGCTTTGGAACCATATTCGATATCTACACAAGTTTAATTGAAATGGAAATTTTACAGGTAAACAATAATTATTAAGAATATTATGGGTTTTCATAAACTAAATTTCTTAAAAGTTTGTTCTTTTGTCAATATAATGGTTTCAGGGTGGCATTGAAACTATATTGAGCTCGGCTGTGTGGAGTGTTCAGTTGCTGTTGTATTTAGTTGTAATTTGTTATACTTGTGAAAAACTTAATCAAAGCCTCCGTGAAGCAAAAACGGTCTCTTTAAAGTTGCTGGTGCATGACCAATTGCGTAAGTAAAAATAAATCTGTGTATAATGTGTGGAATGTATTTCGCATATCAGATTAAAAATATATTGTGTAAATGCGATAAACGTCCAATGTATGCGACAAATGTCGAGAAAGAATTTGTTAAGATTACTATAATTAATCTATATATCAATGATTTCTAACTCCTTCTTTCAATTAATATAAGTAAACAATTTTGTACAATTTCAATACCTCATTTGTTGCATACGTTGCTTGGAGACTTTACAAAAACTGATGAAAATAATTGTTTAAAACAAGTATTTTTTCTCATTTTCCTTTTTTCAATTTCATAGTTTTTACATAAATATATGATATTTTAAAAATAATATTTTACGTTCAAAATAATGTTTTTTTAAACCATTTTTAGTGTTCTACAAAATAAAGAATGGTATAACTGTCATATGCAGTTTAAAATAATTACATAATGCAATTTGGTTACTAAATTGGTATAATACGAAATAAAATATAAATATTATGCGGTGACTCGACTCTTGCCAAGTCTGTTCCAATATAGCTTTCAAATTAAATTCTGCATTCATGGTTTTCAACCACATGATGATATTCGATGTCTATATAAATTTATAATTTGCAAAAAAACTCACTCATTAGTTAGGTTAAAACTAGAAGAATGGTTAATAACTAAAAACGAACCTAATATGTTTAACCTAACTATACAATGAATGTGATAACTTGGACTGATTGTTGTTGGCTAGTTTATAATGAATATTCAATGATGGTGCTTTAAAAGTTCTAAAATGTCGTCAAAATTTAGTATCTTTAGGGTCCTGCACTTTAAGCTAAAAAATGGAACCCTTGTAACTTGACCAATGTGTCCATCTGTCCTTCCGTTTTGTCACAGCTGACTTTCTGAGAAACGTTACAATGTAGAAACTTGGAATTTAGCACAGCAATATATGTTATTAATGTACATATTTTGCGCTAGCTAACTGTTTACTCATGTAACTATTAAAGAGGGGTAAATTTTATTATTTTAGAAGTATGCACCATGTTTTTACATCTGTGAAAGACGTAGCAGAAAATATGTTTACATTGCCACAAATTAATATTCGTAAATAATTCAATAGAAATAATACATACCCTTGTGCCAAAACGTTGGAAACCTCACAGTTCGAGTTCAACTAGTGTTTGACAGGTTTCTGTTTAAATAAAAGTGACAATAAAAATCATTATTTTTTTAAAATACATTTTTCAGTTTCAACTGAATAATTAAAAAAAAACTTAATAACTAAGTAAGGTAATCAGATACCTTGCCACGTGATTAAATAACAATAAATACAATATTTAGATCTTTTCCAATCTAATTTCTCTAAATTACAATGTTAACTAAATCATAACTTATGAAACACATATTTGAAAGAAAGTCAGAGGCTCTCGTAAACTCAAGCAAGTTATACAAGCAGGTAATGAGTTGTATTGTACATTCACAACCCAAGACGTATCCTTAAAATATTCTTTCTCCGAATTGAACTCTTTAAAGATGTGCTTGCCTAGTATCTTTTTTTGATAATGTTTGTTCTTTATTATTTGGTTACTTTTTCTACGATGTTTTTTTCTGTGCTTTTTAAATTTAACGTTATTATTGTTTTTTCTATATATATACATTTTTTTATATACTTTAAATAAAAACTTCGACTTGATTCCTTCTCTAAGTTAAGAATTTTGTCAAGTCCCACTACCTCATGAGGCCTCATTCAATTGTATACATTGGGTCAAGTATTTTTATTTATATCCAAGAGGATTAAAATTGAATTTCGTCAACTAATACCAGTTCTACAGGAATGAATGTATCATTACCATACTTATTTCTATTATAAGTATCCAGATATTGATGTAAAATGTAAATTGATTGATTCCTTCATATGAAAGTGTCTACCACTTGCCTTGTAACAATCATTATTGCTCTTTTCAAGGTGAGAAATTGTTTATATATTATTACCAAGCAATCTTATAAAATACTCAACATCTAAAATGAATTGTGTTTTTTCAGCGCCTAACTGTATCTCAAAAATAGAAAACCTTAGTTACATGCTCTCAGTACCTGAGGTAGGTGCATTCAGAGTGGCTCGTCTCTTCAAGTTGAATACGTCACTGCTGCTTGGCTACTTGAATTTTTCTACCACTATTTTAGTAGTTGTGTTTCAGTTTTATTTCCTGAAAAGAAATAATACAATTTAGCTCAGGTATAAAAAATTACGAGAATTGTATAATGACAAAAACCTAAGTATTAAAATAGTTACAATTTATCAAAGGGGAGCTACGTAAACAAGTACTAATTGAAAGTCACTAAACATTTGATAATATATGATGTCATTCCAGTACGATGTGTAGTTACTACATCTAGAATATGAAGCAGTAGGAAAAGGCATACAATATATATTTTACAAAGAGTGAAGTGACAACAAGTTATGCTGCCTTCCATCAGATTTTAAGTTTGTTGTTCTGTAATATTATTCTTCTACTGTTTAACGTAACCATAGAGATCCAGAAGTTAAAAATGTTAATACTCTATTTAGTTTTATAAATGGTACATTTTTGTAATAAATCTAATATATTAATTTTATTGCCATTAATCCATTAATTAACAAGTGATTTTTATAATCACATTTTTCACGTAAAATTAATTCAAAATCAAACAAAAGTTTTCCAGAACCAAAATCACAATGATTAATATTTTGCTAATAGTTTCAGTCATTGTTTAGTGTTTTATGGTAAGTTTTGTAGTAATAATTAATATTTAAAAATGGAATGTTAGTCTCAGGTTTTTATAACATTTTCCAAACAAATTTGTTTTAAAACGATAACTAATTATTCAATTCTTGTGAATGTGAAGATACAATATTTAAGTATTCATGTAAATGTGTCATAAAATTTTAATAAATGAGCAAAATGATGGAATATTATCTAATTCATTTATGACAAGTATATTTATTACTGGTTCCTACCCGTAGCTTCATTTATTTTGGCTACAGCAATAAAGCCCTATATACAGTAAGGTAGCATATGTGTCAGCCCTGCATACAGTTTATCCAATTTTCCAATTTTTGCAACATTCATTCACATTCAGTATAAAAACTACCCGAAATCACAAAAAGAAATTAACCGGTTAAAGGGATTGGTAAACTTTTGTTAAAAAGTCTTTTTGTCTAAAAGTGCGATTTGTCAACTAGTGTGCTTACAGAAGTTGTTGCAATAGATTGATCTCAAAGTTGCTCTGCGAATTTAATTACGGTTAAATTAATTGAACAAAAAGTTTGCCTAAAATTTGGTGTTTTAAAAGAAATTTCTGGTGCCGAATCGTTAAAAATCTTAAAAAAGGCATGAAAGTGGTACAAATCATACTAGTGGTACAAAACCATAGGCATACAAGTGGTACAAATTGTTCAAAGAGGGGTGTGAAGTTGTTAAAAATTTGCCTTTTTCTGAATGGCCTCCAACCGCTACCACTGATTTTAACATTGAAAAAATCGAGCAGTTAGTACGTGAACATTATTATTATTACTTTTTGATTGTCATTTTACATTGGAGAGTTGGCTCGCGACCTGTACATTGATAAAATTACCGTTTATGGAATTATAACTAATGCTATGCGTTATAAGATGTGTTACTGAAAAACTGGGTCCAAAAGAGCAAAAAGAGCATTGATGAATCAACTGAATTGATTGAAGTGAGTGAATCGAATGAATGATTGAAATGATTGATCGATTAATTGATTGAAGACATCAAATGGAATTCTCAGCAGGTATTAAAGACCGTACAACTTTGAGCCTATAAGAAGTATATGGAAGAGTTTGTTCAGCATTATCCCAGTTGTATTCCAAACAATGGGGATTACTTTGAAGTTGACAAAATAAATTTTGACAAAACACATAAATTTTTATGTTTTCTGAAATGATGAAACAAAAGTAGCGAATCATTTTGCCATGACATTCCACTTTTGAATTTTAAAGGAATACGGTAAATGAAATTATCCATAATCAAAATACTCGACAATAGATGATGCGTTAATGTCTTTTAAAAATATTGTTTTTAAGTGTACATATATATAAAACAATTCCGGAAACACCTTGAGGCTTTGTTTTTATTAGAACTTTCACGAAATCGAAAAAATATTTTTAAGAACAAGTTCAATTAGAAAAAAATAGTTTTTAATTATGAAATTTAATACTGAAATGGAGAATTTTTTGTAATAGAATTGTTTTAATATTTTATTTCTTTCTTTTTTCTAAAATACTGTTTCCAAAATAAAGCTATTTTTAAATATGAAAGGAATTTCTTTCTACAAAGGGATATTTTAAGCTACCAAAAATAGTTAAGAATTTTCACACAGGTTAAATTGTATTTTCTAGTCAAGAAAAACTAATGTACAACTGATGCTACTTCTGTATATCAATAACTAAATTACATGAAGTTAACTGAAAAAATATTTATTTCAATGTAACTTTATTATGAAAACATATTCATAATTACAGTATTATACAAGAAAGAAATTATACAGAAGTTTAATGAAGTATATGATGCAACACAGTATTTAAAACGTAAATTGATTATAAATATATTAAACAATCTATTTTATTTATATTAAGGCGTCACTTAAATTATAGCAATCGTTTATAAAATTTTAAGAATTTAAGTGATTGAAGAGGATATTTCAAAATTTACCTTAAATTGGTAATTTTAAAATTTGTTACAAGTAAAATTTATTTCATTAATTTAAAATGAAACAGAGAAGAAAAGGAAATGATAAAAACAAACAAACATTAAACACTTTAATAAGATATTCCTGTTTGTTGCATAAATGTATTTTTAGATCTAAATTGTAATGTTAACTAAATCTCCCAATCCTAACGTCAACTAAAGTATATTAAATGAAAACCTCACTCCCAACTTTCTACACATACAAGAAGGTGGAAATTATCTTTTTAAAAAATCGGCTTAAAGCACTAGGTTTTTGACAACCGAAATATCTGTAGATTCATCAAAGAAGAGACTATACTATTGATCATCTAAATCTGCCACAATTTATTTAATAAAATATGATGCTTAAACATTTTTTATTACATTTGTGCATTTCGTCCGATGAATTTTAAGTTACTGCTTTCGCTGTTGCCAAATCAGTGTTTGCATAATTCCGACAAATAGTCTACAGCCATAATAGCACAATGTTCGCTTACAAACGAAGTTAGTGAGGATTCTGCTTTCTAAGTATTCAGATCTTTTTTTACTCTGGGAAAATTAATTATTTTTTGACTCTTCACTGCCTCTATTGCTTTTTGTGCTTTGCTGATGAAACATGTTGCCTCAAACAAAACTATTTTGCAATAATTTCACATTTGCAGTAGTTACAACAGGCTCTTGTCGCATCGTTTTTAAAGGGGCTGCAGCCGAAGTTGGAGAATGGTTCTTTAAATTCTGTTATTAGCTCCCATTGTGACCAGTAATGTTGATTACACTTGGGCGCCATAATGATGTTGCGATAATAAATATCAAATTATTAAAAAACACGATTAACGTTCATAAAGGTAAGACAACTAGACAAATGCGGTCAATTTAATAATTCAATATGAGTATACTTGCTACAGTACAGTATTATACTTTTGCACTCTAACTTACAGTTAAGAGCGAGAGAAGCAAAGGTATTTGTTTGTGGTATTTTTTGTCAGGCTATCAGGGAATCCCCGCAAACCACCCGGTGTTGTTAACTCGACTGCAATAAAATATATCTAAATTACCCTAAAGTGTAACGGTCGTCCAATTCATTGTCATATATTAATTTCAATGTTTGTATAATTTTTACGTCTCCTGAAAATATGTTACATGCTAAACGCCAAAAACATATGCTAAAAAGAAGAAAATATGCCAAATTTAGCATATAAAATGCTAAATTGGCAACATAGATGGCTAAAAACCAGCTAGAGGTTTAGCGAGAATAAGTGTACTTTGGATGAATTTCCGTTAATTGAATCAGTATTTCTACGATAACCGATAGGAATATGGAATATAAAATGACTCCCGCTTAATAAGTTCGAATCAGATGAAATATATTTTTCTTAAACGTTGGATTCTACCTTCATTCTTATATGATTAATTGAGACCTAACGATTAGGATATTAATAATATTACTATGTTCATGGTTATAAAATAATGTAATATGTGAAAATTTTCATAATGAGTTGGAATATTATGAATGAATAAAGGTGTGCATATAAATTCCCAATCATTAGAAGAAGTTATTTGATGGGCGTATTTATTATAACTAATCTCACAGACTACCAAACTGAGTTATTTCAACGTTTTTGAGTTTGTTAGCTGACAGTGATATACAGTATTACGATATGTATGTGCAATTCAAGATATAAACTGTAACGTGTTTGAGGGTTTTAATTGTTTTTGTGAATCTTATAAACGTAACTTCTTAGGAGTTTTTATATGTTTACAGAACATTGTCCATAAATTACAGTAATACATAGACAGTTTGAAGCTCTTCGATATTTTGAGTAGAAGTATTTAAAAAATTGTTGTGTGTTTTAGGAGTTGCATGTAAGAAACATTCCGTTTCCCATATTAAATATTGTAATTATACACAAGTATCATGTTTATAATAAAATTAATTTAAGAAAATATTGGTTTCATGAAAACATTCTCAGAAACAAAAAATTGTTTTTTTAATATAACTTGTCGTGTGTTTTAGGAGCACTCACAAAAATTTCAAATGATCATTAAATGGTGAATGGTGCTCCATGTTTTAAACACTTCTTGAATTTTATCCCAATGAAAACAAACTATGCTAATAAACATTGGGTACAAAATGCATATAGACAGCATGTGGATGATGATATGATTCAGAAAATACTTGAAACAATTTCAACGGAAGTCGAGAAATATAGCAATATTAGTAACATTTGAACTTAACTATTTGAAACAAAATTTTAGTTATTCCAGGATATATTTCAGTTACTCTAAATATCTAACATAATTGTGTGTACCAATTTACAAACATTTACAAATATAGATATGCTTCTTTCTGTAAACTTCTATGTAACATTCGTTCAAATTGATATTACCTGCTTTAAAATATAATCTAGTAATGAAATCACCTCTATATATACTCTCAACATATAAAAGAGAAGCTGAAGTGAGATGAAAATATTTATTTGTTATTGATATGGCGTTCCGTGCTTGTAATATTCTAATTTTTTTTAATATGACTTAAACATACCTTTATAACTTTACGGACTTCTAATGGTTAGCAAAATATTAAGTATATTTAATTTAATTGTACGTCAGCTTTAAATTTTGTTATTTGATTCATCAAATATCTTCACTACAATAAATTTAAGAGTAAACTCTGTCTTGATTTAAAAAAAATAATAATTCACCATTGCGCTGAGAAAATATTGTTTTTTTAACATTTACTAATGTATGAAATTTAGTAAAAAGAAAAAAAGGAGGTGGGGAAATGGAATTACAAAGCAAGGAAGGCGATCTTCGTCTAATATTGTGAAGACTCAAAAGGGTAGCGATTTATATTACCTAACTCATGAACAATAATAAATCACAGTATTCTTGGAACTCTGGACCCACTCTTAAAGAAAACTAGTTACGGTAAATCTAACAGAGTCGATGTGCAAGCAGGGTATATCTTGCTTTAAAAGGCTCCCAAAATATTTTACAGTCAACAGACATAATTACAGAAAAAATATGCCTCTGAATGGGTCCTTGTTAAGTCAGAGCCTGTGCTCATCAAATATAAAAACAGAGGGTCCGACAACTTTCAACATAACAGTAGGATCAAGAAATTAAACTAACACAATCTATGACAATCACAGAAAACATTTACTTATGTTATAATGAAGATTTGTTTCACCACGTACCACTATCGATAAACAGTGAAATTTTATAACTCCGAACATTGGAAGATGTTGATAAGAAAAGAACTTGAACAAAACATGGACACAGGTAAGAAAACCTCAAGGTATCAAATCAATAGTGTGTGAATGGGGTTTCATATTACGGATGAGCTAATAGATGCTCAGTACAAGTCAATACACTGTGCAAAATGATTATACAAACTGAAGGCCTTGACAATATATATATATATATATATATATATATATACATAAATATATATATATATACATACATATGTATAGGTGTGTGTGTGTGTGTGTGTAAGTTTAACAAAACATGCTAACATTTAGATGTTTAATATAAATATGTAACAGGAAAATTACTTGAAAACATTATGGAGTTGAAAATTTTGTGTATATTAACTATATGCAAATATGTTCACAATTTCCTTAATAAGAACAAAATTTACATAATCGGAAGAAGGTATTTGAATGGCAAATTACATTACACTGTCTCGCAATTATTTGTGACAATTAACATTAATTGATAATTGTAACGTGATTGTTACAATTAATGTTAATTGCAACACAATTGTCTACATTTAAAAAGTCTAATTAAACGTAATAATTACAAGGGTAATGTTAACATTCTGTTTAATATACACTACGTAACTCTGTATCGGAATTACCGTACATGTGTAAATCCAGTGGAAGTAAATGTTTATGTTTTCAACTTTTCCTGTAGACATTGAAATGTACAATAAAGTTTTGAATAAGAAAATTCAGATATAATGGAAAAAACATATGTAAATGACCACATGTGTTCATGAAGATACAAAATAAAGAGTTAATACATAACTCTCTGTTCTAATGAAAATTAAACAGGAATTATCTGTATAAGCATAGAATAATAATGAATGAATAACTCCAATAGGAATTGCAAAATGAAGATAGTAAAATGAAAAAATGGGAAATGTTAAATGTGAAAAGCAAAGTGTAATATGTCAATTGCAACTGCAAAGAGTATGCATGCCTCTGTAATATAATCATGCCTCTTTGAGATAAGAGTTATAGCATAATTTTAATTTTGAATACGCATATGCTAGCAAGCTTACCATCTCATATTGGGTACTTCCAATTTTCTAAAATTTGTCAAATTGAAAGAGCATCTAAATATAATTGTATCAAAAGACGTCCAGTGATGTGTGAAATATGTAAAATTAAACATAAATAAACATAGAACAAGACTCACAATATAAGCTTGAATATTATAGAAATTTTAGGAAACATCTAATTAAGGGGGATCTTTAAAATATCTTAGTTAATGGTAATGTTGACCTTCCCTATGAAACCCATATAGTCTATGGTGGAGAGTATACAAACTGCAACTCCATCGTCACACTTCCTTTTTCTACGTCTAAAGCCATTAAGAGATGCGGTGTCCGTTTTTCTGGATTCTTCATCAAAGAATATCTCGTTAATCACACACCCAGTTCCATCGTCACAACAATAATTTAGCAAATATTTTTTGATGCATTGTCAGTTTCATTAGAAATGAGCCCACAAAATATTTACCGATTTATTTTCCCCACTTTTTGCAGCGTGTTTTAACTTCACGTGTTGAAATAATTTATAAAAAGAGGACACTGGGAAAATACAAAAAAATTATAATTTTGTCAAAGTATTTGTAAATCCGTATAATACGCAGCAATAAGCCTTTAAAAATTCGGAACGCACTAATTTTGGTTAGCGGTTTGTTTCGGTATAAAAATAAAAAGGTTGCAACAAAACCATAGGGAATATAAATCAATGCTTACTGCATTGATTTATATTCATGTGGTGGCTGTTTGAACAATAGTAAGCATTCCTTGTAGGAAATGAAAAAATAATAAATACGGCGTACAAAGAAATAACCGGTTTTGAAGGAACTAAAAATTCATTAAAAATTAAAAATTGCACATAAAAACATTGTAAATGAATTAAAAACAAAAACGTATCAAAAATTAGAAACATAAACAAGACAGAATTAACTGTATTTCTTATGTATTGTTCTTATTTATGGAGTCATAAGCGAAAGAATATCATAAGCGAAAATTGGGCAAATGTGGAAAGAAAGTGAGATGATAAATTATAACAAAAAAGAATAAATTTTGCTACTCTTTTGTTCAATAAAGATAAATAGATGATGGAATAAATTATCTTTATGACGATATAAATATTTATAGTTACTGATTATTTTTATCCCCATTTCTGAGTTGACAATAATACTATTGTTTTATACCAGCACACTGAAATTTCAATTATTTCAAGTAATAAATTTTCCATCACTTTATCGTAACTATCATAACCTAGTTACAAATTCAAATTAAATAGATTGATTCAATGAAGCATACTGTGCATATGTACATATACATACGTAATATCGATCCACCACGCTTCACGAGTCAATATGTATGGTTATTGAGTTGTAACATTTCATTCTTAGGAGTTAGTGGGGTAGAAACATGGACGCGTACGATGTGATGGGAAATTTTAATACCATTTTTCGTGCATGTCCACTGTTGCGTGTATCAAAGTTAAGCAATGATATATTGGTAAAGAATATCACAATACGGACTTTGATAACATTATTTTTTATAATAATTTCATCCATAAAAATTCTGATAGTATCATTTCAATTTTATATTTTCACTGGTTATCCTGTATCAAACAATTTTGACCGGATACATACGATAACAGCAAGGATACAAGTCGTTATCCTTATCATTTTTGCTGCTACAGAAAGTTGTCGAAGTATTCACAGATATTTTGAAAATTATAAAAAAATCGACAATCTACTAAAAGTAACAATCCCCATGTAAGTGAATGAAAGAAAATCAATTAACAAATTATTTAAGATTTTAATCTTCACATCAGTCTTTATTGTGTTCTTTGACATAATTACACGGTACATAGCTTATGATATTGGAGTGGTAGTCTATTGTCTATCATATTTTATAACCCAATTCTTTTTACAAGTACAAGATTGGAAGAGCATTGTAAATTTGAGAATATTCAGACGGCGTCTAAACATAATATTGAAAGGTGTTAATAAATTATCGGAGAGATATGTTTATGTTCAAGCCGAAGATAATGATACGGAAGAAAATAATGATATGGAAGTTACAATTGAAATCAAAAAATTGAGAGAAAGCTATATGATCTTAAGTGAACAATGCAATTTATTTAATGGTGCTTATGGATTTCAGGTTAGTTCCATTCCTTGGTTTATATTTTTCTTTATTTTAACTTAACAGGAATTTAAACTCATATTATTCCTCAAACGGTCCAATTCAATCTAAAAAACATTTGAATATTTATACCAGGTATGAAGGGAAATGTTGTTTGTTAAACACAATTTTAAAAACATATAACTTGGTTTTCTTGGAAATATTTTCAACAATTATAAAAAACGCTCCAAAACTGCTGTCCACCCCAAGGAGTCTCCGAAAATATTGGTAAAGATAAAAAAATAGGAAAATTAGGGATAAAGTAAACTTTGAAGGAAAATGATAAAATTTACCAATATTTTTTATTTTCACAGGAGTCCTGTGAAAATTTAGATTATCAATCTGTTACCAAAAGGAACACCTCTAATATTAAAAAAACTTGATTTGGTTCAATGGAAAAACGGCACATATTTTGTTAAGTAACAAGAAACGTATTGGGATGAAATTGATCAAAATTAAATTTTTATCTGATGACAAAACTTTACAAATATATCTCTTTATTATCTATATACATCTGAAACACGTAGTTAGACAAAGAGAGCTATAGTTTTTTACTATTTTAAACAATTTTCCATTTAAAATACCTAGTTTATCATATACGAGTATCTGTGTTCAAATATAATTGATTGTAGGTGAAATTTTAATTTACACGCGCATCTAACAATTTTTGCGTAAAATTGTAAACACATATAGTTAATAACGTATTGGTTCAAATTTAAGTCTGATTTAATTGATAAGTAATTATTAAAATTTCAATAATTTAACAAGAAGACAGTAATAAAATGAATGATCTATTCATTGAAACGATGCCTTTTAAAAGCAATATGGTCCAACATATCGCTCCTTCATTTGTTTCCGCAATGAAATAATTTGGCAATGTGAAATAATTAGACATTATGCAATAATATGTATGGCATTATGCAAATAAACGCTCCATATAGAGATCTGAATTATTCAGTAGTAGTAATAATAAAAACATTTTTTAAACACCTCTCCATACACATAAGCACAGTGGCAAAAATACTTTCTCCACTCATTTCGTTGAGCGGAATATCATTGGAAAGGTTTTTAAAAAGGAAACTAAAATTCAACCTGCCATTTTTTAATTTAAATCCTCTTTTCTAAAATATTAAGTTTCTAAGTGTTTGGCTATGAATCCCCAATGAAAAAATATATGCATTTGGTAAAATTATTTTGGTTAATTTTACTTTTTACCTGTTCCGACACGCATTTAACTGGTATTTTGAACAAACATAGTTTCTTGTGCCCATTTTATTTGAGAAAATCTATTCCCCTTAACCAAATGCAATTATTAAGGGTATCTCGTTTTTTAATGAAAACTGGTGATTTGATCAGTCAAATTTTATACTGTTCACAACCATTTAACGTTTCAATGGCACTTGATTTCAAAAGTCGGCTGAAAAGTAATCATCAAACATTTTCAAGATTGTTTTCACCACTTGCTAAGAATTTAACCTTTTACATTGTGAACCAACCGATGAATGTATTTCCTCCATTTAAAGAAAATAAAACATATGTAATGTTAGAAGCGTTAGAGTAAACCGTTGTTTGCTTATGAAATTTTTAAAATTTGTTGGTTTCAGCTGCTTTTCACCCTTTTCCACACGAGTATCCATTCAATTTTCATTTGTAGTCTAGTCATAATGTTTGCTTTGGGAAAACTGGTATGTATATATATCTATAAATATTTATATGTCGTGTTTTATTCACTGGAATATAGATAAGTTGTAAGAGATTTATCGTCGATAATTTTGTAGGATATTTATGAATGACTATGTCACTATGTCACTCTAGATAACTGAAACTCAAATCTTTGTTTATTTTTTCGGTTTTATATCGAAACTTGAAAAAATATATCACTTCCCGCTATGCTATGTTTTCAAACATTTGTTTTAGTTCCTGCCAAGTGAAAATACTTTTGGTCCTTAGAATTAAATGCCAAGTAGCTAACACGGGTTCCACATAAATTCCTCACGTCCATCTCTCTGCATATCACAACATCTTAACTCTTTCAGACTAATAGCGAATGTGATGAAATTTAGAATGGAAGGTGTGGTTCAATTATGTGAATATATATAAAAAACTTCTTTTGTATTTTTTGAGACCCATATGATATAATTTACGTGGTCTTTGAAAGATAATCAAAAATGTCTAGCAATATTTTTATACGAATCTCCTTTATAAAATACGAAGTTGAAGGTGTTGTAGTCAGAAGGAGATTATAAGGTAATGCATATGGAAAAATTATTAGGTGTCTAGTGCCTATATTGGTTTTTCTATAAATTATAGGCGATATATTACTTTTCCATTGCCTGTGAAAAACATTTTATATAAAAATATAATTTGTGTGTATGTGTGTGTGTGTATGTATGTGTGTATGTGTATGTGTACGTGTGTGTGTATTATCAAAAAGGAATTAAAAAAGCGATATGAGATAACTCTAAGTCAAAGTAATTCACTCTTAAAATTTCAAACCTTTATGTGAACCTAAGTGTGCAGAAACCTTCATAGTGCGAGTTCTACTTGTATTTGAAATATTCATTTAATTACAACAAACATAATTTTTTTTTAACTACCCCGAAACTCCAAACATTGCCGTTCACTATAATATCTCATGTGTAGAGATTGATCGCATGATATAAATCTAATACAAAATATCTAATATTGCTGTAAAGGTATATATGATATTATAGATATTAATTATATTTCTTATTTCTTTAAATTAATTAAATATAGTTTTTGTGTACGTATGTAGCTAGTACAATTTTATTTACATTGCCACTGCAATAATTCTGAAAATCGTATTACCCATTTTAATCAACTGACACACTTTTACAGGACGTCACATCTTTTGAGTACTTAATAATAATAATTTTTTTGATACGGTTATTGTATGGAGTTACATTATTAATTCTACTATTGAGGGAGTCGGTCATTGTACAAAGACTCAGATTCTGTTTGCTATCAACAATCGACCATGGCCGGGTAACTAAAAACTATGGTAAGTGTCATAAACACACATTTCATTTTTTAGTAGCACATTTTCCAAAATCCAGTCATATTCGAGTATTTTTGCAATCTGTAATTTCCAATAGCTAATTTGATAAAATGATTCTAGAACTCTATTAGGCAATTTTAATAATTCATGGTCTTCAAAAGGTTTTATTTATAAATATATAAATAGATATGTGATTAAAAGCTAAAAGTTATACAAGTATACAATTTTTCGTCACTTACATAATTTGAGGTTATAAATGGTATTAAAATATTGATTAAATTAACAGCACATACCTACTACCTATACCTAACGCATAATAAAAATAAATTCAAAGAATGCGACGCGTCCATGCTCATATGATGCTTGTTGCCAGCCATTATTCATACATTTGTAGTTGGGGCACTTGTGATACAGAGGGGCGACGCGTGGGGCAGTCCATGTGTCATAGCGAGTGGCAACTGCGCTCATTAGCATGAGCGCCGAGATGCTGTTAGGATGTGGCCCGAAACGCTGCCTATAAGTTCGCAATATTCGTCTATAATTTCAGTTGCTATTATTAGTTTTTGATTAAAACACTTACTAATTTGCTTACTATTATTTGCTAGAAATTTGGATGTTGTTAGGATAATTTTAGGGTATATTATAACCTTTTACTGTAACAATGAATGTTGCAATGGAATCTGAAAAACTGTACGTATATGATGATCCTTGTCCACACTGGGTTGTGGCTATAGCTGGAGATGATTCGTGTTTGTTCCATTCTCTATGTATAGGAATATTGAATGGTCGTATAACATTAGACGTACTATAATCGATTATGTGGTAGCGCATTGGGCTGAGATGGAACTTTATATTTGTGATGAGCATAGAGACCCTTATATTAACACCGATCTGTACTCGACAGCAATGCTGAAAATTACCATCTATGGTTCCATTATATATGATGATCTTACCATAAACATGAGACACTATTATAATAATAGACTACACAAAAAGGCTGCGACTTACTCTTGACTAAATTAATCAGTCTTAATTCTGATTCAATTGAAAACACTTAACAGCACTCTTAATTCTGATTCGACAGAAAGCACTTTTACATTATTTGAAATTTCTGAGTACTTCACCAAACTTCCTGATGACACCGTTTACATATTACCTACAATAGACATGTCTCAACAATTAGTGTGATGCTTAAATCTCACTCATATTTTGAAATATAACTTACAGCCATAGATAGCATAGATTGCCCCCGATACCTATCAAAAAGAGCCCATGGATGCAAAAAAAAAGTGTGAAGACGATGCTTACATGACGGCAAGTCTGGAAAAAAACATAATTATAAAAATAGGAGCAAAAGTCATGTTAAAACAAAATATTTATTCGAGTCTTGGTTTAGTTAACGGTTCAATCAATATAGTACACGGAATAAAGGTTAATCCTGATAATACAAAAATAATTTTAAAAATACCTATTAAATTTAAGAATGAATATGTTTACGAGCTTGGCCTACTCAAAACTAAATTTGAAATTATTAATAGAGCTTATGTTCATTGTGAACAGTTTCCGATATTACCATACACAAAAGCTGAGAGCTAAGTTATTCTGTGCACTGATGGACATTGGTTCTTCAGTATTCACATGTGGTCAAGTGTACGTGGCACTTTCGAGAGTGATGAGTCCGAATGGTATGTATGTAATGTTGACTTCTACAGTATTAAAGTGCAGGAATCGACAATTTCTGAATACAATAGATACGGAAATTGTTACCATCCAGACTTGTCAAAAATTGTTACATCAAAATCTCTGAGAACAGCCCACTTTGGCAGAGAGTAGGCTTTGACAAAATCTGTAGCTAATGCACAAGAAATAGTACCCGAAAATAAAAAAGGGAGGACTACCTACAAAAAGAAATGAGATCCCATCAAAAACATAAAATATAAAAAATCCAAGTCTCGCAAAGCAATTCTTCTACTGTAAAAAGTTACGAGATCTAACGTAAAACCAAGTCTGTTAATTTATTTAGTACCTATCTGTAGGAGCGTCTTTCCATCAACTTTGGTATAAATTTTTATCTAATTAATTAACTAATACCATTTTATAGTGACCAAATCAATATTTGACATCTCCATTTCTTGAATAAACAGATTGACTTGGCAATTGTACACGACAATAGAATCCACATACAATAAAATTTATATAATATAAGCACACCAAGCGCTTTATTTATGTTTGTATATACATAAATTTGACCCACTAGCGCTATTTTCAATAAGGACTATTTGAAATAGTAGACTATTCTTATGTTGCCATTCGACTGATTCTCCCACAGAAAGGTCCTGAATAAATTAACCAGCATGGTTTTACAATAGATCTCACAACTTTTTACGGTAGAAGAATTGCACTGTAAGACTTGCATTATTTTATGTTTTATATTTTTGATGGGATTCAATATTTTATGAAAAAAAAGTTCGTTGCTGAAATAAAATCTACTATACGAAGCATGTGAATTGACGATGGTGTATGTGTATTTATAACTGTGCCGGTTAAATGCAAATGACATGCGGTTATTAGTTACATAGATGGCTCTCTTTATTTAGTGTATTGACAACATAATGGAGCACGACGTAACTAAAATGGAGCAAATAAAATGCATGCGTTAGAAAGAAAAATCTGTATTTTCTCACTATTTAAAAATCATTGGAAAACTGTTAAACCTATTTTTAAAAATTGTTAAATTTTATAAGAATAAAGCTTAGTTTTGATTTAGTGAACTAAACAAGTCGTAGGAACTAAACAAATCAAGTAATTTTCAAAAACGCATACTGTTATATATAGCTAAAAGACAACTTTTAGCTACATATAACAGTATGCGTGATATATCCGGAAAAAAACTAAACAAGCAATATTAAAGAAATATGTCTAATTTTTTTATTTTTTGTTCTAATTTTTTTTTTGCATTATTTAATTTTTTTATTATATCATACTACAGTTATTTATTTGTAAAAAATCTATGCAAATAATTCTTATTTATATAGAGCTATTTTTAAATTTTTAAATGAATATATACACTTATATATTAACTTTAATATATAAGTTTATAAGACAGATTTATTGGTGCAGCAGCTAAAGCACCAAGTAAAGAAATATATTATGTGTTGTGGAAGACTGCAACAGACTGTGAATACAGTTACAAAACAATATGAAAACATAGTTAAAACAATAACAAAGAAAGCAGCAAGCTAGCAACAAGAAAATATCAAGTAAATGTAATTACTAAGAAATATAATAGATATGAAAAAAGTATATTCTTATTTACATATTTTTATTATTTATTTTAATTCAAATATTAGAAATCCTATTGAAGTGGGGTACACGAGTACTTGGAACCAGAAAATTATTTATACAAAAATGCATATAAAATATATTAATATCCACATATATACGTTATACATTGGCAACGATAAAGGAGAGGGACAGGAATAGGAGGAAAACTAGCGAAGAGAGAAAGGGGGTTTACGAACGGGGCTTACAATAGGATTTTTTTCTGGTGATCTTTGAATGTACCATTTGTGGCGCATTCCGGACATCAGTGTATTACTTATTCCATAGTACGAACAGTGAAAGAATAACGTAGGCTTGGTCTGACTCATGTTTGGGAATAAGTAAAGCAAGGAGATTTTCCGCATGATGTCCAAGGCTGTGTACACTTAGGTCTGAGGATCAAGACCTAAGGTAAATAGGGCTGTGGAAATACTTAAATTTAAAAAGAAGGTACAGAATAAGTGGAATGTGCCCGTAGTGAATATATATTTGGTGCGGGCACAGTCTACTTCTCCGCCTTCTTATTCTGTCACTTATTCTCAGCCTACATATTCTTGCGCCCTGTCTTCATGAAACTTGATCAAACTACCTAAGGATCAAAATGTGTAAATGCATTTATTTTCAAGTCATTCTCATCATCTGTTCGTTAAACAATCCTCGATAAAGTCTTAACGGTCCAGTAAAGGCAGCAAGAGTGTTTGATGTTGGTGAATTTTTAGTTCATGTTTATCAATTTTGTAACGTTGAAAGAATTGTGTAGACAATTTTAAAATTAACGTCATTTATATGTCTTCATACTATCATTTATATAATAGAGATCAAGTATGTGAACCACGAGCTTTTATGGTATATAAGAAACTACATTGGATCATTTTATTATACCAAATTTCAGAATAAAAAGCCTCAAACCAAAGCTTTAAACCTGGTTTTGGTTATTGGTGTTCGTTGTTAATAATAAAGTACATACTTTACTTAAGCAAACATTATTAATAGGTAGTGTTTAAACAGAAATCAATAAACTGTCCACATAAAAAAGATCAATATTATGTTTTGTTACTTGTGTTAAGCACTCAAGAGATTCCACATGATGATAAACTAATGACTCTTAATTCAAAAGGCATTCAATCAATAAAGTGTCAGTTGTTTCTTAAACACTGAATAAAATAGTCGTGTTGGAATTCAGTCAGAACGCAAATATTTAACGAGCCTTAATATGGATGTCGAGTCTATTGAAAATACACTGTGGCCAATTTTAATAGCCCAGCATCTATTTGGAGTTTGTAGAAAAACTGTTAACCGAATTCCTGCCAGATTTACCTTATGGTGTCAAAAGTTATACACATTACTCATAATAGGAATATTTATGGTGCAATACATTTGGCTAATAATTGCAACATTGATGGAACTGCAAACGGCATTTTTAATCACACATGGTCGGCATGTTGTACTAGTATTTAGGACACTTCAGATGATTCTCATTCTGCGCTTATTATTGATTGATATAACATGTGACAGAAATATGTTTAAAGAATTGATTTTGAGAATTCAAAAAGTAGATGATCTATTCAAACCAGAGCACAAAAGAAATTTGTTGAGACGTGACAAATGTCGAAACCTGATTGTTATTGGTCTTATTGTAGCTTTTAATACTTTTATTGCTACTTTTGGTATATTTGTAGTAATAAAATACTCTCCCAGTATTTCCTTTTTTGTTGTATTCGGTATTATTATACCCATCATTTTTGACTTAGAAGTCACACTGTTTTGTTTCATATCATTTAGTATTTCAAAACGGGTGGAAATGTTGAATACATCTTTTAAATTTAATAATAAACAAAATATGGTGGCACCTGTCGATGCCATATTTGGCAGTCCACAACATGATCCCAATTCCAGCAACCATTTTACATTTATGTTGCCGCTAATAGAAAATTCCATTTATTGTTTATCTCAGTTCTATATTAATTTATTAGACTTGTGCCACTATTTAAAAACAGTGTTTGAATTTCAGGTTTGTGTTAGTAATTTTTAATTAAAGTACTGAAATAACATTTTAACTCTAAATAATGCTATCAAAAATGTCAATACAAGTATTATTATGAACTAACCTGCACTTTTCAGCTACTCATGTCAATCACTCTGACGTTTTCTGGTATGCTCTATAAAATGTATTGGCTTTCTTGAGAATATTAAACATAATGTGAGTATTGTTAAAACAAACAATAACTAATTAACTTGAAGCACTAAAGTAAATTACAGACCACAGACTAAATAAAAATAATTTATTATTTAAACCTACAAATGTTCCAAAAAGATAACAATTATTCTTATAGAGAAAAGTGTGATGCAATTGATGAAGCATATAAAAAAATTTGTATGTTTTCTCAATGTATTACTTATTCCATTACATGTAATTACTTATTCCACTACATTATAATTTAAATACATTTAGATATGTAAACACATTTACACTTTTTTATGGATGAAAGTCTTGCAGAAAAGGACAGGTCTAACAAGAATAATGTGAAAAACTAAATATACATCTAACAGCGACCGAGTTGAGGTCAAGGAGAGAGCCGAGATTTACTTTCTTTTTCTTTGATTGATATTTAATATTTCACTTGTTTTTTTCTTCATTTATTGTGACATCCAATCCTCAACATGTCGCAATCTTTAACTCTGAATGTCTAATTTGTCTTTATTTTTAGTTTAATGTTCTTTTGTTTCGGTTTCCCTAGCACGATTATGTGTGCCTTGTACACTAATATTGTTATAAAATATGATGGTAATCAGTTTTGATCTACAGTTTTCCAAGAAAAAAATATTAATTAGGCACTAACATTATTAAAATTAAGTTTGGGTAATCAATTTCAGGTAGTTTTTTCTTCTTGTCTGGTATTTCCACTAATTGCTGCATCCCTGTTGATCACATTATGGAGTTATATATCATATAACCATATCTAGAAATATTGGATGAAAGTTAATTATAAATAAGTTTAACCATTCTTGAACCCAGTGAAGTGACCGACTCTAAAATGTTTATTTGCTTGGAATTTCCTATTTAAAACTTTATAATTAACGGAAAAGAGACTGAGGCATAAAAAGTTAATTAATGGATAATCATCCACAAACTGCAGTAGCTCTGAAAAATTGTGTGGACGACACACAAACTTTGCCCTTAAATAAGGGAGATAAATACAATTTTCCTTGAAATTGAAACTGTTTTTCAAAGATCTTCATTTTTTTATCACACATTCATTCATATGGACAATATTTCAGAAATTGGACATATCACTTTCGATGAGTTTCATGTTATGGCAAATCCACGAAGTTGTGGGGTTGATGACCGTGTGTCTCATATGTGAGAAAATATACTTGCAGATAGAAACTACAAAATTCTTTCTGACATCAATGCAAGTCGATGAAGAATTACGTAAGTGAACAATTTTTCTTTATATGTTTATTGAAGGTGTTTATATTCATTTCATATTTCTCCCGTGTCAGTGCTAATGAATTGTATTTTATGAACGTGTAAATATTTTCATTTCACAATGTGCACCTTAAACAATTCTCCATAAAATGCAGTTCTGTATTAAGGAATTAGGCAGCTTTTCTCATCTTTATAAAATAGTTCAAAGTGATGAACCTGAGGTTGAATTGAATATGCAACACAATTTTTGATGTCTTTCTAATTCATTCAACAGTTCCTTGATTAAGTTTTGATATCTTACACATCCATAACTTAAGATAAGCAGAAGTAGAGTTTGAATAATATGTCCCTATTTTGAATTGAAGTGGTAAACATTTTTGAACTTGTTTGAGAGAGTTTATTCTAAAGGAACTCATATGTAATAAATGATATTATCTGCTTAGGATATCATGTAAGATGTGAATCAATCATTTCGGTCAAGATTTTTTGACATCAGAAGAAAAAGACATTGAATAACCACTAATGAACAATTGTGATGGTACAGTTGTGTTTCCAAAAGAAGAAAAATTATTTTAAATCTCACTCTACCTGCAGAGTGCGGAGATAAATGGGTGTATTTGAATGTTTTGCTTGAACCTTGACAAAATTTATTTCTACTACAAAAAGAAATATATTTTGCAATGAATGAGTTTATTTATTTAATATTTATAAATTTGCATAACACCTTAAATCTTACTGTCTTAAATAGCATTGCAATAAATGTATGAAATTCAATTCATAATTTTTTTTTTATCTAATTTTCTTTGATATCTGATAACAAACAACCACTTTGAAGTGTTTCAATCTACCAATGCCCCTTGCAATTGAACTACGGTTTTTTTAATCCAATCTAAACTTTGTGATTTATTCACAGTGTAGTGTAGTGCCATATAACCAATTACACGTAGCTCATTTTGAACATTTGACCTGCATACATCATATATTTATAAATATTTAAATGTATTTAATGTATGGTATTCATGCAAAGTTGGCAAGCCCAAACCGATAACCCAAATGCTACCAGTGTGTGTAATAAAGAAATGTACAAACTTGATTAGAAAACAGTTAAACTATTTGATGACACAATTATAATATTACAATAATTAAAAATGATCGATCCATTGACTTTATGAATATCAATTTATAAAGTTAGCAGTGAAATCTACTTTCAATCCTTTTACATGAAAACTTAGAAGTAAATAAGTAAATATGATAAGGCATTATCGCCCCATCTGCCATGAAGAGGGCATTGCATATAACTTAATTAATAAAAATATGTAGGTAAATACATGTACATATGTATTTATAGACATATATGTAAGGTTTCCCGAGAAATAATGTCAAGAAATTGGAGGAAGTCAAGGTTTATTCGAATCACTCTAGCATTTTTTCAGAATTATTATTTGTCTATTCTTTTCTCACGTCAGTACAAGTTCTATGAGTTTTTTTATGATGACACTAACAACTACGATAGATGCTTGATTTTTTATTTAGACTGCCCCATTTGGTATTCATTTATATTTTCATTGGTCTTATTGCGGACTGAAAAAAATAGCAAGAAAAGGAATGCTCACGCCACTGTGGATCACAATACCGAATCGAAAATAATTACAACAAAACTCACTTTACTTTGTTATATTTAATCATTATTACGTAATAAAAAAAACATTCCTAGTGTATAATTTGGGGATAGCTAAATAATGTTTTGATTGATGCTGAGCAATGTCATTAATGATCGATCACTATTTTTTCAATTTTGTTTGAATTTCCTGTAGTGCAATCATTAAAATCACTAATTATGACATATATTATAAGCCACGTCAATTTCACTGACTAATAACAATGAGGCTTTAAAAACCTGAAACAACTCATATGACTCTGGTACATTTATTCAATTCGGGACAAGTTGTTGTCAATATTGTTATGACAGAGGTGATATTTTATTAGTAAGCTAAGTAAGTAATATTATGTTTCATTAGACTCACTAAACTTAACACTAAGATTATATTTTCAGGGATTTCTTTTTCATGTTGTTTTTGATTCTGCCTGCTCTAAAGTAATTAAGTTGTATCAGGTTTTTGCAATAATGACAACATATTTTAATAATGGTATAGAATATAATTTATTGAGCCAAATTAAAACATAATTCTGAAGCAATGAAGCAAATCACATAAACAATATTCATAATGCAAACTTTCAAATCATTTATTTCCTTAACATTGAAGACATCTTGTGCTACGCTGTTTATTTATCAGGCAACATTATTGGAGATTTTTTTTTATTTTATTAAATTTGTCCATATAGAATAATCAACACAATGTGGTATAAGTTATATTAAATCCACACATGTTTTTGAACATTTATTAGAGGGAAAAATAAGCTATAAATAACCAATTGTTACTTCAAGGGAAACTAACTTCAAGATCATTTGACGTAATTGCTCAAAAGGCCCGATGACATTTTTTTCTCTTATCAATTCCAACTACATAATTAAGGGTTAAATAAAAATCCTATTTTTATATTTATTTTATGAATGCACTATTCACAAATAACTAATCTTATTGATGTGGTTTCTGCTTGGTTCTTCCAATGCCTTCAGTGATATTTTAAAAAGTTCATATAAATAAGTGAATTAAGTGAAGAAAATTCACTTAATTCAAAACTTTTCCAATGAAGGGTGGAATTCACGTCAAGTTTATGCAAATTGGCATAAATCTTATGGTAATAATGCTCGGTGTCAACGGCGTTTCATAAACGTCAGTGCCAACGGTGTTTCATAAAATTTTGTGCTGGCAATTCTGATCTCGATGACACTCTCAACACACTGAAGTTAATGATGACAAAATCAAGGCATTAATTGAGTCAAGTCCACATTACACAACACAAGAAAATGGAGAAAGATTAAACAACCGACATTCAAGTGTTCACGACAACCTGACGAAGTTAAGAAACGTAGGAAAGCACAATATTGGAATTCCTCATGAAAGCAAAAAAGATCATTTGTTATTGTTGTTGTTGTCTCCACATGAGATGAAGAAGATCTCATAGGAAAAAATGGTTGCCAGAGTCTTGAAAGGTTGGACTTCTACAGTACCGCTTGATGAGCGGCCAGGAATCGAACCTGGGACCTCACAGTGCGCCGCACACTCAATGGCAAACAATGTCTTACGATCAATACAACACACCATGGTGACGACTCGATGGTGACTATTAAAACTTCATTTAAAAAGCATATACAAACATCAATATGCTCATTAAACACGAGTGAAACAATTTTTTTCGAAATGACAATTACACTTGAAAGAATGTATCCAAATGAATGGGTCAAGGAAAAATTTAAGAATTTATATGCACTTGGAGTAAGAAGAATCAAAAAATATGCAGATTTTCCGCTGAACTCTACTATGGTTATCTGATATGGAAGCAGTATTGTTGTAGCCCTAAGCTCTGTGAAACTTAAAATTTTATCAACTATTGTAGAATGTCCTTTGGTATATCAATTGCAGTCTTTTCCAAAATAAAAAATAAACTTAAAAAAGGATCTTAAATCTCCAAAATATATAATTTAATGACATTAGCTATCTAGGGCGGTATTAAAAATGATCCCAATTATCCTTCTAACTCCTCCCATTACTTTATCAATTTCAAGAAACTTCCAATATTTTGTATGTCGCTTGTGTGATTTGGAAAACAAATCTTTAGGATTTTACTTACCTTCGTCAGGTGGGACAAAATTTCTTTGAAATTGGATTGGAAACTCCTTGCAACTGCAGAAGATGGTACAAATAATGTACTTTTGCTTTTCAGATTGAATTGATCAAAAAGAATGAAAATTCCTATGGGATTTCCACCCTGTCTTTCCATGGAAACAAAAGTTCCTTAGAAAGATATCCTCTTATGAATATTTCATTATAATCCATAATGACTTCGTGCTGCATATGACTTGATCCAGCACACGTACCAGCTTGCAGTGACATTGAATTAATAGATAGAATATTACAGTACTGGAGTCTGTTTTTGATTTCATAGAGGTTTTCATTCCTTTTTCTTTTTCAATACCAACCCGCCCCTCCTTCAGTCCCGCGGGATCGATGTGCGGGATTTATCGATCTCTCGTGGGATTCCACACTCTAAATTTAATTTTGTGGAATCATATTAAAGTATTTTTTGTTAAAATATAATTAGTCGAATAATCAGTAATTTACCTAATTATCGGAAGTGCTTAGATAAGGTATATTGACTAATTTTTAAACATTTCCCTCAGTATGAAAATACTCTTGCTTATTCTTATTCTACCCTTGCTTGTTCTTATCGACAGTTTCATAAGACAACTAGGTACAGGACCTAGTTGTCTTATGAAACTGTTTATTGTTATGCTTATTCAGTCTTATAATTATTAATATGTGCCATGACTATGACTAACCTATAGAAATGAACTTTTGAAAATGTGCTCTAACAAGCAAATGGTGTTTATGATATCATCTCCCAGCCTGCTTCTTAGAGAACTACAAATATATCCAGCTACAGAAAAAGGTCTCTCAGCGTCTACACTAGTTATTTGGACTGTGAGGATATATTCATAGGCACGCATCAGGTTTGTCTTCTGATACCATCAGACTCAAAGCACGCCATTTCTTTTTTCAGAAATTTGTCATAATCCTTTTGCCTGTTGTCTGGTTTTTTCTTGAAGGTTTCTATTTCATGTTTAAGCTGTTTTTCTAATTCATCCTTTAAAGTAAGTGCAGGGCCTCTAGCAGTTGCAGATGTTCCAGATTCAGGTGTGTTTACAAAAACCTTGCTTTCTTAGTCATTGATTCCAACTCCAATGAATCTTTCTATTATTCTTTTTATTTCTTGGCATAATGCAGATATTTTTTGGCAAAAATGCATGACCCGTATTTCAGGCCCCTTGGTGAAATTTTTTCAGGTTATGTAAGTAAATCAAAATTCCTGTGAACTCACTGCAGCGCTCTTGAATATTGCGTTTTGTTGTTGCAATTTATCCAAAATGAATTGAAAGGTTGTGTCCGCAGTTATAAGCATCACCTCTCGCCTGCAAAGTATTTCAACTCTCAATTTAAAAGACTGCAAGCTAATTATGTGATTATTTATCATGAACCAATCTTCAGGTAATTTCACGTCAAACCCAATATCGATTAATGCTTTACCAATACAATTTTTCAAGGCTGTTCCAGTAAGTACGACAGTCTAACATTAAAGCCACTTCTTTTTCAGGCCCTTCCTGTTCCTTTACATATTTTTGTAAAAATATGTCATTCTTGGTTGGTGACCAGTTAAAAATCGTGACCCCCTTTCTGTACTTTCTTCACTAGGTAAACCGCATGTGGAACTCACTTCAGGAGGTGAATTTACAATTACAATCAGGCCCTGTTTGATCTCACCTGTTTCTTCATTGTTGTTGTCATCAGATTCATCCACAATTGTTACTTCTGTGCATTTTGATATTGGTTCATTGCTTTTTTTATACAGAGTATCGACAACTACTAGCTGTAAACAATGTGTAAAACAAAGCTCCTTGGACAACGTAAAAGTCTGTCAACCTTTACCATCACACCAGTGCCGTCCATTGTGCTAGCAATAATATCTCTATCCAAGTCAAGGCCAAATCTCGCGAGGCATTTTTTACCACGCTAATGCAGTACCCGAGCCGTATATACAAACTAAACCCAAGTTGAAATGGTTTTTTTCTGGCGAATATTTAAGTATTGATGATTCTTTTATGATTCATCAAGAGTCAAAAAAAAATCTCTGTCCTTGTTTCTTGAGATGTTCGAATTCTAATACCATGTCGACTCCAACAGTATTATAGAAATTTGTTAGTATCACTTTTACAAAACAAGTCTCTTAGATCTGAAGATGTGCAAAACGAACCTAAGGTGAATCCATCTTTGCATACCATTGCGGAGATTATTTTGACCATCGAGATTTTGAGTTTTTCTTTAGTATGGATTCTTCTCTTGTGTTTTCATTACGAGAATTAATATTGATACTATATTTAGTCTTTAAATGTATTTTCAAGCCTTTGGTGACATGTTGACTAATTTTCAGTTGAAGCACATTCTAAACACAGGAGACATTTACAACTATCATATAATATCATTTTTCTTAAAATAATGCCACAAACCTTGTCTGAGTTGGCTGCCCTCACCATTGCTATCACTAGTTTTCTCTTCCTCGGGATATATTTGTGTTTCTTTGGACTGAGACATGTTTTATTTACTTCTTACTTCTTAATTGAGTATGGATTTTAATCGGAGCAGCTTATGACATGTGATTATCAAATCTCAATCTCTAAAAAAAATAGACTAAGGAAATATATATTTATATAAACTCCCGCAGATTGTAATAAATCTTATTACAATCTGCAGGAGTTTTTTAAACATCTTTAAGCAAAATGGCAATGTCGTCGAAGATTGGATGCCATTTTTCAAACTTCCAGAATCTACAGATCCGCAGTTGGAGGTGGGGGCCAATAAGAGGAGTGGGATCTCATTTTGCAGGATTGCAATCCCTAGTAGTAACTTTATTAATATTTGATTTTTCCTGCAGGATAAACATATAGGCGGATATTTGAACCTGAAGTGGAATATAATAACAATTTAAGCATATAAAAATAAACAATTTTAATCGCACTTGCAATTAAAATCTATGTAAAAATAGAAGTATTTAACCCAAATATACACAACTAAAAACTACAAATTCACAAACTACTATTAAAATAACAACTGAGGGATTTCCTTCTTATGTTAACGGTGTGAGAATCAGTCGATCTATTAATGAAAACTGAAGACAGATATGTTCAATAATTTATTTTAGTGACTACAGACAGAAAAATAGATGTGACCTGAGATATTTACACTATATGTTGATTAGGTTTATGAAACTTTGGCTGGCATGTCACAGTAGTTATTAATCACTAGATGTCAGAAAGTGAGTGGTATGTAGTACAGAGAATGTTATTACCTTGTAAACATATCATTTATTACTATATTTATTTAGATGCACATAATATACGTATCCATAACATGCATGTATATTTATGACGGATACTCTTACCAATTCCAGACAAAGCTAGTTGCGATTGTAATGAAAAATGGTAAATATTCACTACTACATGTACTAAAGTGAATATTTACCATTTTTCATCTTGCAAGCATCTCTTACTTTCCCCACTTCCAAACATAGATTAGTAATTGAGAATATGTTACCTCTTTCTTAAATTCATTAACAATACATTGCTATAAGCATACATTATTTCTTTTTTTCAGCATCCATTGTCCGACGTCACATGAAGTTTATTAATAATATGATAGAAACAGGCAAACTGGGTCAATTTAAAATTTTTCATTCCTTCAACCTGCGAGCTTCGTTGTTGCTTCATTTTTTAGGCCTCTTTACAAGTTACACTGTTGTTTTGATACAATTCCTTAATGTGGATAATCTATTTTAACTTAAATATTACAATTAGACAACATGTCAAATTTCACAGTTTTTAATTTTCGGCTAATTATTATGTAATCTTCCTATATATACAACTGTATACCATCACTTTTCAGTTTGTAACTTACTGCTATAAAATTATAATGGAAAGGTTGTATAAAATGACATCTTTCTCAAAAAATGTCTTCTTCATAGAACCAGTCGTCTAATTGAAGCTGACGAAGTTCAAATTAAAATCTCACTAAAACTAAAATAACCTGTTAAAAAAATTCTTGTGTATTTACATTTCAGTATATTTTTAAGACTTACTCTGAATTAGTGTATTCAAGTTTCCATATATTCGGTTTTGATTTTTTTCTAAACCTGTTATAACAAAACTGGATGTAACGAAGAGAAAAGCATTATACATATAAATAATGTAGCAAAATCTATTGGTATTTAAAAATAGATCGAATATATCTGTCATTAGTAACATAATCATGACTATATAATGTAACATAATTAACATTTGAATTTGTTACTTGAATATTTCACGTAACAAAATAGTACGAGACAGAACTTGCCTGATAATAAATATAGGCTAAACTATAAAAAAATGTGCCATTCAAATATTCAAAACTTAATAGAACTTATTAATAACAACTGTATTCAAACATACAATATTTAAGAAAGTATAAAACCAAGTAATAAAAGCATTTAGTAATAATTTGTCTGAATAAATTTTATATAAGAATTGGAATACCAAAATAGGAAATATAAACATATTATGCTTAAAACAATTATTTGGATTGAATTACGACATTAGCAAACCTCAATTTCTCAAATACATTATTTCTTTAAAGCAACATGATAATAACTTAAATGATTAAGGTCACAATGTGTGAAAATAGGTCAAAAAAATTTTTTGTGGTGTATCGAAATATCGCGACCCAAGAACAACCTGTATTCAATTGGAATACGGCCTGAGTGCCCAATACCAGGTGCAAGTACAAATTTAAACAGACAGCCCGAGGGCTTGATATCATGCATGTAATGTATGCAAAATCTGGGCTGGAACCTTCTGCATCTATTTATTAGTTTTAGCCTGGGTCATTTATAGGTTAACCTATGCATACAATAAGCGAAAGTCTTTATAAAGCAAATTCATTTTTAAATTTTACAAAATGTTTAGCTGACTATTAGTTGTTTGTTCTGAAAAAACACCATTTAAGTTAACCGACTAGATCATAAATCATTGTCATACGTACAAAATCATGGATAACATCTTCAACAATAACAGTCAAAAACTTCAAAAGCATCACTAAAAATTAGGAAGATAACTTTTGACTAGTTGATGCAAAAATAAGGAAGTATTTACGTTGCAGTTACCCATAGTGATATATGAAATTGAGACATAAATAAAACCCAAATATTATCTTTCTTCAATAGTCATATGTACATTAGTGAGTTAATGGGGCCGGCTAAAAGAATAAATATTGATTTACATAGTACTTAATTTTATGAAGATTAATGTTATATTTTGACGCATAAAGTGATGATAAAACTAGTAAGCATCATCCAGATAACGAGTTGTCCTTCAAAACTATGAATTAAGGTCGGTTGACAAATGATGGATATAGCTTTACTCATTTAAATTGTTATCAATCATTTATTGACCATCGATTTTACCTAAATTACTTAGTTGCTATCTAGACTTGTATGCTATCAGAATAACTAAGAATATACCATATAGAAACTAAGAATATTCTACAAAGAAACTAAGAATATTATCTTTAAAGATACACTTTAGCACGTTTTGTTTTGCAAATATTTGCTTGGTGCAGGGTGCTATAACAAAATTACATGCAGAATACTCTGCTACGTCAGGATTTCCTTATGTAAACTATCATATAACGCACTTAGAATATTGGGACTTAGAATTCTTATACTATTTTGTGATCATTGGATATGGAGTATACTTAGTGGGCTTAAATTTTTTTTGGTAAAGAAAATATGTATGACAATTTAATATGTCAACAAAATGCACAAACAATTGTTTAAACATGATGAGCTAAGAAATATTAATGCAATTCTCCAAAATTTTTATTTATAATTTTTTTGTATGATTTGATTTTTATTACGTCAATGTCGAAGAAATAATTATCAATTTATATAATTTTATCTTTTGAAAATATTTTTATATTTTACGATTGTTGTCTAAATTTGCGACATTTAATCAATGTGATACAAATTCTAACCCCGGAGATGATAACTTCAATGACCATGTTTTTATTCTGTCTCCTAGGAAAACAATATTTTAAATTTTTCAGATTTACTTTTAAAATTTATGGTGTTATACCATTTTTTAAAGCACACATTTTATATTAAGATAAAACATATTTATATGAATGGTTATATTTTTAAATTAGTTATAAAGATTAATATAATTTATTTTTTTTAGTTTATAATGATTCAACTTTACATTTCATTTCACTTGTTTTAAATTTTTTTTTACATTTTTCAATACACTATTGACTGTTAAAATGGTTCTCAAGCATATGAAGCTAACAGTCAGTGGAAACAATTTATTTTCTCCCTTTAAAACACGATACCAGAAGATCACAATGTGCCGCAATTACCTAATATTTATTTTATTTTGCATGTGTACAACACGTATCAGCTACGCAAATAGATTCTGCTGGCCATTTTACATTAAAAGGCTGCATAAATCAGTTATTACTGAAATTTTTACATATTAGTGATAATATACTATCTTTTTGCAGAAGAATGAAAATTTAATAATATTTCAATTTGTTTCACAATTAGGTTTCACTATGTTATGTTGACAATTGTGATATGCACCGTTGACGAGAAGATATATGTACAAGTGACAAAACACAGTCACAGTCACCATAAACTTTGCAAGTTTATAACCGAACTTCAAACATCTCACACATGCACACATTATGTTTACAGGTCCATACATTTGTGACAGAAATATCATTACTTTTATATGTAGTTACAAATTATTTCAAATTTCTTAATAGTTTTTATGCAAAATGAGCTTCACTACATTTATTAAAAAAACTGCTAAGTACATATTAGAATGAGCATAAAGTAGAGTTCTGTAGTTGTCTATATCTCTTAAAATTATTCTAGAAATTAAATAAAAATAATTTACTTAGAAGTTATAACTAACTGCCAGACCAGAACGCCATCCCGGAAGCGGGGTTAGAAATGAAAATGAAATCTCAGTTTTATATGGAATGACCTGTTTAAAGAAATACCACTCGATATGGGATGTTGAAGAAATATGTCGCCTCATTTTATATTTATGGGGAATTATATGAATTGACTTTTAATTTTTCACCAGATATACTTGAAATGTCCATCTGAACATCTATTAAGTTGCACATAGGTCTAAATCTTTAGAAATGTGAAGTTGAGACAGACAGATAGGTCAGACGGAATAAACATGACAGAGTTAAAAATTTCCATGTTTTATCACGGAAACTAAGGAACTAACTTTAAGACAAAGGCAAAGTAATTAAACAAAGATGCATGTTATTGGGATTCACTTTGTCAATTTCACATAAATGTCATTACTTTGTTTATAAAATTTAATGTCGAATGATATATGTGTATATTCTTTAAATATGTTAAACCAAATTTCTGAAAATTGTTCAATTTGGAATAATTTTAAAAACTTTTTGTAAATACTGTGCAATAGTTTTTTCTTGTTTAAATAAATAATGTGTTTCAAGAATGAGAATGTGGATGTGTTTTCTTTCATCGTTGAATTTTTTAAAAATCTTTGTCCCATTTCTATGATTCTTGGGCATATTTTTTTCTAAAATGTTTATTTTGGGTTTGAGCAACATACATACATATAATATTGCACAAATAATCAGCAGTAATTCCTTTTTGACTTTTAATGAAGTAACAATAGAACATAAAACAATTTTAAGAAAATATCAGATTAAACAGTGAAATAAAGGTACGTCTTATCACGGTGAATTTGTTAATTCACCAAAACATGAGATATTTACATATACGGTATGAATTAGCATTGTTTATTGTAAATCGGATGATAACTTGGCAATTCTAATATTAGAAGAAAAAACCAACATAGACTTAACGTCTACACACCAAGGCAAACATATTAGAATGAAGGACGTAGTTGTCGGATTAAACAAAAATTTAAGCAATTGTTATAGTTACATAGAACAGTTGCCCTCCCTTAAAAATTATGTTGAGAAATCATTCCAGCAATTCCCTTGCATAGGACAAAGACAAACCCCCTTCTACAATGCTGAAACATTTTGCTATGAAATCATAGGCCAGACATTCGATAACCACTATAGTTATATCTTATTTTATGTGCCCATACAGTCTAATAAGAAAGTTTGAATAATGAAGTTGTATGCCTTGAGGGAAATAATGGGGCTCATTTTAAAATTTTCTTAAAGCTTTTGTTAATTAATGGAAAAACTTGCACAAAATAAAAATATTTATCCTACAATTTACTAATTTATTTAATATATACGTACAGAAAAATTGCTAGAAAGGCCATCAAATGTGAATTTAAAAAGCTCGTATTCAAAGACTTTATATATATATATATATATATATGTGTGTGTGTGTGTATGTATATGTGTGTATATGTATATGTATATATATATACATATATATATATATATATATATATATATATATATATATATATATATATATATAAATATATATATGTACATTACGTGACCGAATATAAATCATAGTTTTAATTGACACTATATACTGTTTTGTATTATTGTGTAGTACAGGGTCGAATCACAGTAGGCTAGTACTGGTGCACAGTGGCCCATTTCCCACTTTTTAAAAAACATTGTCTGACAACTTTATTATTGTCTTGATTGTGAATGTGATAATGCAGGAAGCATGCATGTAGGGTATGAAATTCAGCTCTTCACTTCATGTTTTTTCCATAGTTTAAATGTCCGAAAAAATCCAAGCCACTGTACCCGATTTGACCCCACTTAGTATTTCTATTAAACTTACATACAAGTCTGGTACATTTTTAAAAGAAAGAAACTATATACACCTGAAAATGAAAAAAAATTATGACAAATTTTTCCTCAGCTAGAGATCAGCACCACTCCGAATAACTTTTTTCACCAAGCTTGCAAAAGTTATATAGTCAAAGATACGAAATATGTTTAAAGCCTTACATTTATAGCAACAGACAAAAATGAAGAGATAACCCTGTAGGGGTAATTTATGTTCAGCTATACAGAAACAACCCTCTGGATGTAACATATTTATATATTACGAAAGGATTTATTTCATTCTATTCATAATGTGGATGTTCTTATCATAATTACAACAATTTTTGGTATTAAATTAAGGCATTCAAAGCAATCTTTCGATCTTTACGCAGCGTATAATATCATAAAATATTTAGTGAAGTAAAGCACCGTAATATTTTGGCAAAGAAATATTACATAGATCATGAGTGGTCCGTTCAAATTTCAACACTTTATCTGAACCATTTCTCGCCGAACAAGATGTATAGAATAGTTAATATTAGCAATATTAATACATAGTTTATTCAATCTAGTTATTTATTTCGTTTTCAATTTGTTAATTTCATCTTGTTTTGAACAATGCCTATGAATTTTATTCATATTTTTAAATATTTTAAGTGCATTAATACTTTTGCTCATGTCTCCTTTTGTTATTTCATATGTGACTATGATTGATGTAGTTAATAGCTTTGTAAATACTTTGAATCTTTCCTTTATATATGAATATGGAACTCATAACATAGCTTTATGGAGCACTGAAAAGTCAAATAATAAAATAAATATTGAGATAACAATTGACACCAATGCCTCTGAAGCTCATATTAGGCATTACTTATTTGTCACATCGTAAATATATTACTTACTCTATCTTTCGCAAGCGTAAAAACAAACTAATTATAGACATGTATAATTACTAAAAGAATTTGAAATTGTTGATTTTTTGGATTTTTCCTTCTAATTGTGCTTTAAGACGTCCCATTATGCCGACTTTCAACATTTTAGAGCAATTAGAAGTTCACCATAGGTTTTCCTGATCAGCGAGTAAGGCTATTGTATGAATAAAAAAGAAATGTGTTTTAAAGGAGTACCTTCTTTTTGTTGCGTATTAATTTCAATTTGAAATTCAAGTCATTTTTGAAAAAAAGGCCTTTGACAGAAAGACAGATGGATGAATAGACAACCAAGTGATCCTACAGGGGTTTCATTTTTAAAATTTTTAGTGACGGAATCTAAAAAAACGAAATTAGCGTGTATCTAAAAGGTATCGGTGTCGATTACAATTATAGTAAGTATTTAGTTATGGTAAATAATAATTATTTCTGAAGTCTGGTTTCCTTTTTTTTCAATGTTCAATTATTCTGCCCTATTTTAATTATACGGTTTAGAACTGTGCCCAAGTCTAAATGATTTCAATTATAGACGAGATTTCAATTTGCAACATTTTTGTATTTAAACGAGGTATTGAGTTTAAATAAAGTCAAATTGTTTGTAATGAATCATACTTCTCCCAAATTAAATTAATGAATTTAATTGTTATTATTAATGGTTTCAATTAAAATTTGTTTGGACTTTTTAGAAAATGACGTTTTGTCATCCGTTTAGGAGTTTGATGTCCATCTTGTGAGATATATAAGAACAAGGTAAACGTCTAATATAAGAGACTAATATAAGTAATAAAACAAAATTTGATCAGATGGATCACGCTTGAGATGTAACATTCCAAATAAGAAAAGAAACTTTGAAAACTTTTTATATATATATACAATTAAATTGACAATCTCCTCCTCAAAGTTCGTTAAAAAATATTGCAATATTCCATCGAGAAAATTTTATATGCTTTAATGATAAATTTTTAAAAAAATTAATTGACAATATTTTGAAAATTTAAAGTAGACTGAGAGTCATTTATATTTTAAATATACCAATAATCTTTTTTGATACCGAATTATACACTTCGAAATTACCGTCGATTCTATAAGTTTTTTTTTAATGATTTGTTTGATGTTTTATCTTTTAATTTAATTACTATGACGTTAACAAATTTGATCTTATAAGGAAATATATCAATTATTGATATTAATATTTACGGCAAACTGAAGTTTCATTGGCATTTTTAATTATTGTTACGAATATACTATTTTCACTTGAAATTATTGGACTTTTATTCTAAATAAATATTAGTTTTATAAATAAATTTTAATACACATTAAAATATACTTGGCTCAATTTTGCATTTTGCAAATTGCAATAAATAAAATGTCCGCATTTGTTGCTTATATGTCACGAATTAGTGTTATCAGAAACACATGTCATTTATGGAAGGAAATTAGAATGCATAATGTAGTATTAATGACATATATACATAAATAAAATAACATATAATCTTTCCCCTAACTTCTATTATCATGTGTCACAATATTCTGACGTCAATAATCAGCATGCGATTGATTTGTCAGATTTTATTGAAATATTGAGTTGGATTAGAAATTGTGTGACTCTTTGATTTCCTTAAGTATATAGTTGTGTTGTGAATGATTTGGTTCACTTTTATTTTAATAAAGCCACAGATTATTGTCAAGTTATGTAATATAATGAGAATACGAGTATACTAGTGGGTGAAAAGTTTTGAGCCCAAGGTATTAAAAATGATAGAAATTTATGAAAAATTTATTTTTCAATATAATCTCCCTCTATTTCAATACACTTTTTACATTTATTAAAAAGGGCTTTTAATCCAGTTAAAAATTATTCGCTGTTTTTGTTAAACAAGACTCCTTTCACCAGTTTACCTCTCCTTTTCTCGACAACTACTTGACACACTTTTGTCAAAAATGTGACATAATAGTGTCCGTTCATTGTAGTATTTTTAGAAAGATAGTTGATGAACAAAATTCATTCACAATCCCAAAAAGTAGTGGCCATGAGCTTGGACGCGGATCTTTCCATTTTGAACTTCCGTGGTGGCTTTTCTCCCTTTTCTGCCTACTACATTGACTCTTGTTTTTACTCCAGATTATACTGTCGAATTCATGTTTCATCAACAGTGATAAGACGAGAAAAAACATTGTCAGGATTAATGCCACAGATGTCCAAAAACTCCTGCGAATTTGTGATACGATGCTGCTTGTCCAGCGGCGAGAGCATTTTCGGTACCCATCGCATGTACACTTTTTTCATGTACAAATGATTATGCAAAATGAACGCTTCACTGTTGCAAATGAAGGCGCAGACTTCCCATAAACTACTGACATCTCTTCAAATATTTCCGTCGGCGTTCTGTTCTTCTTTATAAGGAATTTTTTGACAGCTCTGTACTCTAATTTCGTGCAAAATGCGGATGACTCGGATGTTGTGACATTTATGGTTCCGTTACTAAAAGCGTAATGATGTTAATGACATGAAACTTGACATTTATATTTCTTAGGATACTCTCAATTAGCGATGTGCTGTGCGAGTCATTAGTAATACTTAAAGGTAATTAGGCTCAAAACTTTTCTATACTATACTATAAACAAAAAAATCAAGCTTATACTAATCAGGAATTGAGGGGTAATGTTGTTCGGAGGGGTAATGTTGTTCGAGGGGTAATGTTGTTCGCGTCCGTAGGAGCTACCTAACCATAACCCTACACGTGCCCCTCGGGTGGTGCCAATTGAACAACAAACGCCGAGTCGTAGGCGGCGGTCAACTAACCTACTAAGCAAGCCTAACAGCTTCTTATGTTGGAGGTAGGAAATGATCTCCACACCCGTAATCTTGTGGTCATGTCTCGCAAGAACGGAGACCTGGGCTTGGTCGCCTGGGTCGCGAGGAAGACAACCTCTTAACCTGAAAAAATAACCCTAATCCTAAGGTGCGACCGTGCCGATAGAATGAATGGCTGCAGGTAGTCAGTCTCTAGCGCAAACCTCGATGAAACTGGCTCACATCGTTGAAAAGTGCCCTCTCACAGGAATGGGCGTTACCCTGTGAGTGACCTATTATATCAACCCTACTCGTGGGAACAATATGAATTCCAAACAAGAAACAATATCACAACCACAACAGAAATTACTTAAACAACAAGTACTTCATCAGAGCCACTTCTCTAGGCAAAGATCATCATCCCTCTCTGATATAAGCAGAGGACAGTCAACAACTTCAAAAAAACAACCTGAATCAGACCTGTTGCCTGTTGAAACTACAGCAATAAAAGATATCTCTCAACATCCTGCCCCACCCATATGGCAACATGTACCACTTCCTCGTGGCAATAAGAAGAGGAAAATGTACGATTCTCCACCACCGTCTAATGGAATTGTAAATAAGAACCGGTTTAGCAACTTACCGCTTGATCCAAATGATGACATTGCCCTTTCAAAAACTCAGAAACCCAACAAACCACCACCAATAGTTCTGAGTGGTATAGAAGACGTCAACGAGTTAATAAAACTAATTGAAACTGTTAGCCAAAAAGATAATTATAAGCTTAAAATGATTACCAAAAATATCCTTCACGTGCTAATGAAAACTCCAGAAGAATATAAGAAAATTATCAATCTCCTCAGAGATAACGGGCTTATAGGGTATACTTTTACGCCTAAGGACTCCAAATGCTACCGAATTGTCATTAAGAACTTGCATCACCTCACACCTCATGAAGCTATTGTTGAGGCAGTTCAAGCGACCAACAACAAAGTCAGAGGTGAAATAATTAATGCACGATACGGCCCCGAAAAGAAACCGACTTCAACGTTCTTCGTCAATATCGAGCCTAGCATTAACAATCCTGACGTTAAAAACATTGCATTTATCGCATAGCAAAAAATTAACATTGAGGATCCCCGAAAATCAAAGTTCATTGTACAATGCCAACGCTGTCAACAATATGGTCATACCAAAAATAACTACATGAGACCATTTAGATGCGTGAAATGCGGTGAAGACCATAAAACCTCAGAGTGCAAAAAGAATAGGACAACTCCAGCCAAGTGTGCTTTATGGTGCTGCGACCACCCTGCTAATTATAAAGGATGCCAAATATACAAAGAAATACTAGCTCGAAGGACCAAGAATCTCGCCTCTCTCGCTAGACTACCCTCTCAAACACCTGTTATCAACATACCAACTACCACCAACTTTGACACTAAGGGTCATAGTAACACCCACAAAACATCTTATACCGATATTGCCAAAGGTAGGCAACCAACAACACAGCAATCTACTCACCAACAATCTAATAAATTAGAAGATATACTTGCCAAACAAAGTGAGAAAATGGATCTCTTAATTCAACAAATAGGCTCCCTACTGGGACTTATAACTACCCTGATATCTAATCTGACAAAATGACTTCTCTACACATCACCACGTGGAACATAAACGGACTTGCTCCCAACCCTAAAGAACTTGAGATGTTTTTGAGAACCAATAAGCTTGACGCCTGCCTTATATCAGAATCTCACACTACATCAAGATCACGCATATGCATTCGTGGATTCTGCGTTTACACAACTTCACACCCCGAAGGGGAAGCTCATGGTGGTGCGGCAATAGTAATTAAGGAGAACATTAAGCATTGCCTACTCGAGTCTTGGGAAACCAAGTACCTGCAAGCTACAACTGTACAGATCGATGATCGTGCCGGACCCCTCATCCTCTCAGCAATATACTGTCCACCGCGTCACACCATTAAGGAGAATATGTTTACGGAGTTTTTCAAAGCTTTAGAAAACCAATTCATAGCCGGTGGTGATTGGAACGCTAAGCACACACATTGGGGATCTAGGTTAACAACTACGAGAGGTAGAGAATTAAATGTAGTACTGAGATCAACAATCTAGCGACCATTTCAACCGGAGAACCTACATATTGGCCTACAGATACCGAGAGAACTCCTGATCTTATAGACTTTTTTATCACAAAAGGCATTTGTCATCAAAATCTCCTAATCGAGTCAAACCTAGATGGATCTTCTGATCACACACCAATACTTCTTACTGTAAGCCCTATTGCGATACCCCGTGATACCCATAGCTCCTTTCTAACTAACGCTAAAACCGATTGGAATGGTTTCTGAGAATATCTCGACGAAAATATCACTCTCAAACTTCCGTTAAAAACTGCTGAAGATGTAGACGATGCATGTCTATACATTACAAACCTGATCCAAATGGCAGCGTGGACAAGCACACCCACACTGAAGCATTCATTTGCGAATACACAGCTCCCGTTTGAAATCCATCAAAAAATTTAGGAAAAACGCCGCTTTCGTAGAGTTTGGCAACTTTCCCGTAACAGCGAAGACAAAACGCGACTGAACAAAGCAATAAAAGAGCTAAAGATTCTTCTTGCTGATGTCACTAACGCTGCAGTTAAACAAAGACTGGAAAAGATGTCACCCAATGGGCATGGGACCCATAATTTATGGAAAGCTACCAGGAATATGCCACAGCCCCAACAATGTTCACCGCCAATCTGGAATGGCAATACATGGGCACGGACAGACCCAGAAAAAGCTGAGACCTTCGCCAGTCATCTTGCTAATGTCTTCAAACCTAACGGATCTGACAACCCTGAGGACCCTGAAATAGATCTGATCCTAAATCAGGACCTGCAGCTGTGTCTGCCGATAAGACCTACTTCCCCAAAGGAGCTGTCCAAGGAAATAGCCAGCTTGGACTCGAAGAAAGCTCCAGGATTTGACCTGATCACCCCGAAGGTACTCAAAGAGTTTCCTAGAAAATGTATTGTCTTCCTGGTAACCCTCGTTAATGCAACCTTCAGAACAAAACATGTCCCTGCTATTTGGAAAATATCCGAGGTAGTTATGATCCATAAACCCGGTAAACCAGTCAACAATGCATCCTCACACCGTCCTGTCAGCATAACTCCAGTTCTAAGCAAATTGTGGGAAAAAATAATCCTTACTAGGATACATGTATACCTAGATATCAATCACGTCATACCAGATCATCAGTTCGGGTTTCGCAAGCAACCATCGACCCTAGAACAAGTACACAGAGTCTATCGTACTATACGAGACTGTTTGGAAAAGAAAGAATATTGTTCTGCTGCTTTCCTGGATATCCAACAGGCATTCGATCGGGTCTGACACAAAGGGTTACTATGCAAAATAAAGCAGGCACTTCCACACTCTTTCTACCCCTTGATGGATTCTTACCTTAGAGACAGAATGTTTCGAGTAAAACACCGTGACGCCAGGTCTTCCTTGTATAGTTGCCACGCAGGAGTACCCCAGGGATCGGTACTCGGTCCGGTGCTTTACAACATCTTCATGAATGACTTACCCCAGACACCTAATATTACGGTAGCAACCTATGCTGACGATGCTGCATTTCTCGCATGTAATAGCAGTCCAGAAGAGGCAAGTAAATTGCTGCAGGCACAACTCGATGACACAAATAAATGGTTGAACAAATGGCGTATAAGAGCTAGTGCCCAAAAATCTCACCACATCACATTCACTCTGAGACGTGCAACTTGTCCTGCAGTCAACTTAGGTACCAACACCTTACCGCAATCGTCCTGCGTCAAATACCTGGGGTTTCATCTGGACCGAAGGATGACATGGAAAGACCACATCAAAAATAAGCGTATAAGCCATATACCCACAGGATTTTTTGCAACTCAGACTTACAAAGAAATAATAAGACTAATTGGTAGTCTTTTTTATTTCCGTTACTTGGTGGGTACACCAATTTGAAATTTTGTAATATTTGCACTAACATGCTTTCATTTCTACAAATTAATTCATTGTAAAAATATAGAATGAAATTTTAATTTCTCTATAGAAATATAACAAAACTCAAATATGGATGATACATACAAGGACAATTAAAAATATGTAATAAAAAAGAAATGATATAACTCCAGAAAGCAAATTAAATTTAACGACAAGAGAAAGATAATATACAAAAATAATACAACAGTACAAAGTGATCAATAAGATAATTGACTTTTTATGTATGATAAATTGACTTACGTATTTTTTTATACATTTTTATTTTTAGCGCAAGTGTTCGTGTAAAATGAAGTCGCTGTGTAAGTTTCTCACAGGTGATGCACAAGAAAAGCAATCCCATTAGGAAATATGACCAGAAAATCGATATATACACTGTCAGTAAATATAGTTCAGCCTGAAATAATCATTTGGATGAAATAAATATATTTGTATTATGATAATTAAATAAATAAAACTTTTAGTTTTTAAATTTTAATCAACCTTCGAGTCAGCAGCATGAAGAACGAATTCAAGGGAAACAAAAATGCCTCCCAAATAATTTAAAAATACCAAAAGAATCTGAAATAAAATAAATTTAATTACTTAGATTGTTTTAAATTATTTGGACTAGTGGTCGCCCAGTGATCAGAATTCGACCGTAATTTTTTAAACTTTCAAGTTTGAACGTTATTGAGGTTCTTTTTTCAAAGAGTTATACTTATATAATCAGTGCATATAAAAAGAAACACGTGACGTAATTACAGAAACTCTGAACTGAAATTATGAGACAGGATTTAATTTAAAAAATAAAATGTACTTACCTACTCACTTATCAAAAACCCTAATAGGTAAGTGAGAGGAAGTCAAATCAGATTGCTGCTGCAAAATTTTCCTTTTGCAACAGGCGTATATTAAGCAAGCTGTATTTCACCAACGTAATAAATATATTTGTTTTACTTAGGTAAAACAAATATATTTATTGCACAAAATACAAAACAAATTCTTTTCTGCATTAACATACACTCCACAGACTATTGAAAAAAGTAACATTTGAAATCACACATTTTAAAATTCTTTGGCAACAAGCTCTACTCTGTACAATTATGTGACCACATATTATTGTGTTTGACGTTGACAGTATGAACGTAAACAATGAATCATTTAATGTATTTGTAATTCATAATTCAATGTATTTGTAACAAATATTGTACATAAATCTTAGGCTTTACTTTTTTTAAATTCTTTAAGCTTTTTGCAATTCTTTTATATATAAAATTAAACTATGCCAAATCTCACACTCCTCCGTGTTCGCAAAATGCTTAAAAAGAGCTAGAAAGTTTTCTCATCACTTATTTGTATATAGATATGAATGTATTAATGACATAGAGATTTTGAAAGTGCGTAAGTTTCTTTTTCTTGTGTACTGACTCAAATATGGAAAATTTATCATAAATGCTAACGCCATTGAAATTATAAAAAAGAGTAAAACCCTTTCTCAAGAAATTTATGTCTTTTAACCATAAAATAAAAAGCACACACTTAATAATAAAGTAATTAAATTGGGTCTTACATTTAAGTAGAAGGCATCATGTAAGAGAATGCAGATGTCAAAAACTTTTAAGTATAATTGAACTATTTTATCAAAATATGCGTTCAAATCATCCATTGCAATTGTCATTACGTCGTCAGCACTGCGCAAACCAAGATAGTCGTTCACATCGAACAGAACAGACAGTTGTAAATTTCCATATTCAATTCTTTTTAAAACGTCATTGACTGACGTGCAAAAAAGGACACGTTCAACATCACTATACCAAAATATAATAAAGCTTATGACTAATTACAATTTTAAATTATGGAAAAAGTATATACAGTCTGCGAAAACCATTATAAAGAAAGGTAAACACATTTTATAAAAATTTGAACGATTTTGCTTCCCTGCTTTTTCATATAATGATCTTTTAACGTCATAATCCAAGTAATTATCCAGTATTTCCATTTCAGCAATGAGATGTGGAAATTTATTCCTTTCCAAAAAAGTAGATTCAACAATGATATAACTGAATGCTGCTAAAAGAACTATATCGTAAATTATTTCCGATGTGAAGCTTTTGTGTGATGTAAAATCAAAATATGCAACCATAGTTAGTAGCAGAATAAGTAGTGATAGAACTATTGTTGCTTATGTTACAGTGATGACACGTTTTATCACCGGCCATGGCTGAGAGAATATTTTCTGTCTTTTAATTTCTATATTTCGCTTGATGCCCATTACAATTTCCAAATATTGCAAATATTTCCACGTATCTTTATAGCATATTTCTTCCATTTTTAAATGACAGAAATGAAAGTAGGGATAATATATAAACTTTTTATTTTTATTTCTACGTTTCTGAGTATCTGGCGCGCCAATAAAGACAACCGACCATTGGGCAGATTAGCAGAGAAATTAAATTATTTATAATGGATAATAATACAGTAACAGAAGATATTATTGATTTTGCTTCATGACTAATCGGTATAAATGGTTCTGTTAGACAGCTGATACATTTAGGCGAGGGTAGTATTGCCATAGCTTTTAAATAATGAATTAGAGAAATTGATTTTCTTTTAACACTTAGAAAAAATTATTCAAAAGTAAATGAATCTGAAATTACGGTCTTAAATAAATGTTTAATTTTTACTGCAAAGAAAATTCAAAGCTTAAAGAAAAATTGGACAATTATTTTCAATATTATGTTTATTGAAAATTTTACGACATTGTAAATTTAAATGAAGTGTAATCACAAAAACTATAAGTTCAAATACGAAATTTTGAAATTTCAAAGAAAGAACTTTTCTGTGATCACTTTATCGATTCAAGGGTATATTTCACTTATTATTTATATTTTGTTGAAAAGTTTATTATCTGAATTCTTTAGGGTTGAGCAAATCTTCAATTAATCTTGAGTTAATCTTCAACAACTTGATCGTTTCACAAATTTAATTCCTTTCATGTAATTTTTATCACAAATTAAGATACATATGTCTGCAGGACGTTTCTTACCAAGCCATTATGAACATTTATATAATTCTTTCATCTTATTCATGACACTAACTTTCTTACACACTTTTTTCTTTATACAACTTATACAATAACATTATTTACTAAGATATCTTTGAGTTTTTCATTCGGAGCAAGTCATGCATATACATTTTTTCAAAAGATCACCAGAATAGTTGGAATGATTAGGAAGCTTGCGCATATTCATTTAAAATTTTATTCAAAATATTGTAAAAATTTGTGCTATCCTTTAAAAAAAAAAATATCTTGAAATGTACCAACAAGTGCATAAATTTCGAGTATTCATTTAATTGGACGGTAAATTCGACTATAATAGCTTTGACCGGAAGATTTTTGATAAGATGTTTTGCTCTACTTGGATCATTTCATCTTTGAAATTGGCATTTACCTCCAGCGCACAAAGATGTCACCTCAGGAAAGTGAATGTTCGATGTGTTATTCATCAATTAATGTTCTTGCAGTATTCACATGATATTTTTGCATATGATTATAGTATTAAATCGCTTAAGTGGATAAGTTTTTCTGGTAATATTTTCAAATTTTCCATGCTTATTTGTCTTGTATTTTATTCTTTTATTATTTTAATACTTTTGGTTTTCTTTTTTATTTCACATCAAGCAACAAGTAACGACGCCATATATTTAAGTCGTGATGTTTTGTAATACGTATTCTTCATAGATCAATTTCTCTATTTTGTGTAAAAAACTAAAAATCTTTACCAAATTAGGTTCAATTAAGTTTAGGTTCAAATGGTATCAATATACCTCAAAATCAATGGTATCAATATACCAAAAAATGGTACCCCAAAATGGAAATGCCAAATTATAGAATGATTATTTTATCAAATTGAATTCTACAGAAACAAAGCAGGAAAAATCCAAATCCGGGAACAATAGCCTTTTTAAAAAAGATATACTATCAGGGAGACATTAATGCTCTATTGGTTATAACAAAAACTATGGGAATTCATTCGATTCACTCTAAGGCTGCCATTAATGACACGCATAATAAAATCTTAGCAATGTAAGAGACACTAAGAATTATCAAGAAAAAATTGACTATTTTGGGCTTTCCAGGAAAAATGGGTTTTCCGCATTTATGTCTTGATGCAAATTTTAAAAAAATAATATGAAACAATAGGTTAGCTATTTTAAGTAACAAGCTATCTCTGAAAATATGCAAATAAAAGCGTTAAACAGACATTACATTTAAAAATATAAACACACACAGTTTCGTTTAAAAATATAACTCCTAAACCATACAATTCCTACAAACTAATACAACTCCTAAGAACCAAATTTTCATTTAAGTTTTAATCAGGTAATAATTTATGAAATTATGCTAATAACAAGAATACCATACAGAGTTTAACATTACGGAAAAAATCTGTAAAGTAAACATAGGGCTCAATTGGTTCAATTTGTTTTAAGATGAAAACGCAAATTTAATTGAAATGATATTCAAAATATTGAAACATGTTTTGGGCAAAATCATAAAGAGCAAATTCTGATGTTAAAATATCAAAAGTATGAATAAAGAGGAAATCCAAGAAACTCTTATTGATAGCAGGAAAATGGTCCAGATGAATACCAAGAACGTAATATATGTGATCGTTACCATACCCATGATTGCTTATTATGTGTAATGCTAGGGGGCTGTACAGGAAATCCTCTGTGGAATATCTATCCCCACATCATTAAAAATTCTAATTTTCAGTGTAGATTCATTGAACAACAAAACTAATACGGTACAAGCTGCTACACATAACGCACTGCACTTCTTTCATTTTCCCTTGGATTTAATGAAAATCTATTTCGGATAGTTTTTCATTTTGCTATGGCAAGAAATATGAAGGACTATTTGTTACAGATTCATTTAACTTTGTATTAACATGTATTATATAATACATGTTTCTAAGAAAAATGTATGGTGTAAGGGTTAAAATAACTTTTTCCTTTTGTCACTCGAAGCATTTTATATCAATTAATTTGCAATTTGAAAATTTTATGTAGTTTCAGATATCAAAATTGTAAAACAATCTAATTTTAGAAATGAATAAAAACTTGTTAAGTATGAGTAAAATTTGCATCACGAGAGAGATATAATTAAGGGTACACAGTAGTTCTATTATGCTATTTACAAATGCTAACACTATTTTATTCTACATAAATATATTATCTTTCATAGACCTATTAATATAGACTATTTCTCAAAAATGTTAGCCAAGCTTCATAATGCTGTTTTTTTGCGAACATTTTCAATTATATATCTCTTGACATAACTTACATAAAACTAATTAGTGCGCTTGAATTTAGACCAATATTGATGAGTTTCGATCGCGGAAGCAATTTGTTTATTATGGAAGTTTTATACCAAAGTATCACGTTAGTAACTCTGGTGTGAGATTATATCAATGAATGATAAATAATGTAGCATTTGAATGAGCGACTTTTAAATACCTGGTTTTTGTCAAATATTTGAAATTCTTTCTAAGTATAAATAATCATAGCAACTGTGATATGTTTCAGAACAACATCAACTTAACTTTACGATGAAGTATTAAAAATAAACTTTATTTTATTGTAAATTAATACAAAGGGATTAAATATTCTCATGCTCAAACCTCCGATTTATTAGCAGTATGAACTAGCAGATTCATGTTTTAAAGCATAATCCCAGTTTTCAGAGTATCACTTTCATTTCATGTGCTCATTATTGATCTAATATGCTAGCATTTAGGATACTCGGATCTGTGATGAACACTGCTGGAATTTAATTAAATCAACTGCATTAAATCTTTATATGATACTCTCGCTCACAATAAATGGAAAACGAATTCAGTTATACGATGGAAAACCAATTCAGTCAAACGAATTCAGATAAATTATGTCTTTATTTTGGAGGCAATACAAAAATGTTCATTAAGATTTTTTTATTTTAAACATTATGGTCACAGTTCTCAAATGTCTTTATTCAAAATATTGGTAAGTTATACTGACAACCCGTCAGTGTTGTGATCGGTATCGTTTTTTGTACTGGTCTGTTACACATCAATGTAAAAAGATCCATTATTTTATTTTCCATTCAAGACTTAAGAACCAAAGTCTTGGAATATTGTATATGTCACGACCAGCATATTATTTTTGCCATATGAAATTTATGTTTATGTCCACTGTGTAGCTTTTTCACTGATATTTGAATTCATTGTTTTTTTAGTTTTTCCTTCCGTAATTTTCCTTTTTATTACAATAAATTGTTCAACACCTCGGAAAAATGCTACAAGTTTAACAAGAATTTTACACATAATTAAATAAATAATATAGTTTTGAAATCCTTATGACTAGTCGCTTGTAATTATGAAATTTACACGTGCAATTGGAAATAATTTTATTTCGGGAAGTTCCTTTACCTACCGTTCTTCCTTTACTCAAAGATTGCATATAAATATTTCTGATTGTCAATTATTGAAATATCTGTAAGCTGAAGTATTATATTACTGTGCAATATATCAAATTTCTACATTAAATTATTTCTATGATGGATGGACATGACCTTGAAGAAAAACTGAAGTTTATTACTATATTTCACTCTGACGTCACTTCATCTCAATATAAAGTGCTTCTTTCAAAAAAATAAACTAAATACTGAACTGAAAGCCAAAAATATAGGTTACGAACCAAATAGAACAACAAGGAAAAGAGAAAACCTCCTTTGACAGAATTTTCCGAATTTCAACCATAAAATTTATGTCAAAACAAGACTCCGGAGTATTTGTAAAAACAATTAGAAACTTCTGATATTAAAATCCCTTTTTGAAAAACTAAATACAATTTTTAATTGTATTTCTGTATAGCATGCTATTGTCTTACCAAAGCTTTTTTTTTAAATCTTTAAATATGATTCTAATCTCAATATTTCCTTTTACTTTTGGGAAAGGTAGTTCGCAGTAAAACAAATCTACTATATTCTTTTTATTTTTTACATATGTTATTTCTTATATGTTATTCTATAACTATGAATTTTTTTGTTATTTAATGAGTAGATGATATTGCATAAAATGGCCTATACATTTTTTACACTGTGAGGCAATTAAATTCTTTAAAAATATTATATTATAATAAACGACTATTTTGAGTCTCACTTCGACTATATTGACTTGCACAAAATTAATTACATTTTTACTATTATTAACTTGAATTATAGCACAATGAGTATTTACTCCCTAATATGTTTTAATTGTAGTGATGTAAGGAATAAAACTCTTGAAATTCAGGCAGTCATTGATTATCTTCTTATGCTGCAGGTATATGGTGAGTGTAGTTGTATCTCTTTTTCCCAAAATAGAATTGATAATCATCGATGATAAGAATATATCTAGAATATTTTATCATATTTACACTTTCCATCCATATTTGTCTACATATATACACTCAATCATAAAGAAGCTTAATACTTTAACACTACATGTTTTTTTCAACCAAAGTTGTGGAGCATCATACACTCACAAGAAACATTTCTTTCGCGTCACACGACTGGTTATACCACCTAAAAAAATTTTAATTGCTAACTAAATCTATCTTTCAGATACTTGCATCAAATAAGTCGTCATTCGTAATACTAGTAGAGTCTGTACGCTACTCATGTAACATAATGTGATTTCTTTTTACTTGTTTACATTTTCTTTCTCGTATTGCCCAAAGATTTATTAAAATTCCTATTAGTAATTTAAGTTTGAGACACAAAGTTTTCACAAACTCCTGTTGTACTTGCGTATATGCATATAGAATAATTGTGTACTTTTCAGATGGTAACGATAGAAACCTACTAGAGAAAATGATTCAATTGTTGGAAAACCAGCCGCATTTCACAGCTGGCGGTTTTATTACCCTGGACTGCAAGTTGATCCTAAGTTATCTGGATTTATGCACTACTAACATTATAGTTCTAGCTTAGTTTCACAATGTTAAACTATTTTAATGAGATTAATCATTGATTGACGTGCAAATTACATCTAGTCTGTTATTTGCCATCCTTTTGAAATTTCTGTAGACTTTTGCACCATATACCTTAATGTTAGTTAAACAAATATCGCATTAATTTTGCATTAACATTTTGATTCTCTCTCGGTTCTCCAGATGTTTCTCCATAGAATTCCTTCATTCTTTTGCGCATTTCCCGTGGAATATTTAATTTATCTTTGCGTAAAGAAATATGTTGGTTAACAAGAGCTAAACATAGGTTTTTTAAGAACTAACGTCGTTGTAGTTTGTCCCGTTGTTGCTATTCCTTATAATACTGGCTTTACTCCAACCATATTGGGCATAACAAAAAAAATTGTGGATGGCCATTTTTTAAAATTACGGCAAACATTATATATTGAACAAAGCTCATCCGCAACATCCACTCCGCCTTTGGTTGCATTATAAAAAGTATTAATCTCAGACTTTTTCTTTTTCCCATTACTTTCATCAATCTTATCATTGTAATATAAGCTTGAGAGAAGCTGAATGACTTTATTTTTCTTTGGTATGTGTGACATAATTGTCAAGTTTTTTGATATCCAAAATTAGGTGAATAAATCTCCTGAGCGCGGGTTTTCGTTAACTCCGGCGGTATCTGACGTTTGTTTTTTCTCAAAGTACCTACATTTGTTAATTTATATTCTTTATGAAGGTGAGTATGAGTTCGTAGCTGGTAAATTAGTTATCGCACATTACGTTACAGCTATTTTTTGAAATAGATTTCATGAGACACTTGACAATATCAAAGGGCTTATTGATGAGAGAATATGGGCCTTCAGGCTTCCTTTAGCATCAACCAGTGCAAAAATTTTTACACCATATTTTGCTGGTTTTGACGGTATATACTCTCTAAACTTAGATCTTCCTCTGATTTTTTTGACAGTTTTTGACAAATGATTAAAAAATGATGAATAAGTACCAAGTTGTCAGTTTATTTTCATAAATTGTGTGTCAACTTATCATCAAAGCAAAGACAGCTGTTTATAATATAAAAACGCTACTGTGACATAGTAAGACGGAAAATATCCACACCAGTGCTATCAGATGTCCATAAATCACTTGAATTCTGTCTTCCAGAATGATGGAATCCAGCTATGTACAGCAATCCAATAACAGCTTTTATTTCACTCACGGTGACTTCTTTCATATCAGTGTGTTTCGAGAGATCTGAACAAGCAGCTATTCTTTCCTTTATTTAATTATTAGTGTGCATAATATAGTATTGAGCAAATTATCCGGTATAAAAAGTTGCCGACATTCTAATTCCGATTTAGCTGTCTGCCTCTTGTATTACTTCAGGCTGCTGTATAATAATATTCTCACTACTAGTGCAGATATTTTTCTGGAAAAGAGTATTGTACCGTTTGGTACCATCTTTTCCACTATAAAAAGGACCCCGTACTTGTTCGTCTGAAGATTCGGCTATGTCATGCATTGAAATTATCACATTCAAAGAATTGGACTCATATAATTTTTGCAATGGAATGTTATCCTGTCACTTACTTCTTGTTCAGTATCACTTTCTTGACTATGAACAGTGACATGACCTTCATTTTCCGAATTGGATGTGTAAGGTTCATTTTCGTCACTATCTGAATATTCTTCAAGCAACACAATGATTCGACAACGTTGACGTTCCTCCAGGACCATATTAGATAGTTATCTAAAAATAAAGTAGCATAAATGAGTAAAACTAAATAATATATATATTTATATATATATATATATATATATATATATATATATATATACATATATACATATGTATGTATATATATGTATTTCTTGTTTTATATATATATATATATATATATATATATATATATATATAACAAGAAAGCAGCAATGTCTCCTTTGAGCTGGGTCATAATTATACCAGTTGTAGATTTATACACGTGTTACTCCTTACACGGGCGACGAACGACTGAAGTGAGTTACATGACGGGGAGGGGTGACCCTTAGCTGCAGCTACTGAGACATACGGCTGTGTGTGGCAATTATTTTTAAGAAATTTTTCGAATACAATACGTCATATTGACCCTGCCTCAATGACGTCAGGTTAATATAAACGGGTAAAATAAATGGTTAATGACACCTGAGTTATCGGAAAGTAATTTAATCCAAAGTAATTTTGTTATATCTTACTAAATTGGTTTTTATCGTTACAATGAAAACATTGAAATTGATTATGGCCAGGGATAAAATAGGCTTTAAGACCTTTACGGCTCTACTTTGCACTATTTTCAACTAGATAGTTACCCAGCATTACTTGGCCTTTTTCTTAATAGAATTTTATGTGAGTGATAAAGTAATATTGGTACCATTATAAATTATTTATGTTTTATTCTAGAAAAATACAAATAAATGATGATAGGGTTCCAGCTTTCACAGTTGACGACTAGAAAAATACAAGTAAAACAGAACAATAAAATTCCATTGCATAATACTTAACCAATAATACTATAACTTCAAATAATCAAGAAGCCAACAAATAAAACCAGATTATGATTCATAAAAGGAAAACGAAAGTGGGCGACATCATTCAATTGTACCAAATATCACCCCCCCCCCATTCTAATTGTGAGTTGGTCAATAATTATAGACCATGTGTACTGAGCTTTATTAAAATAGCTCGAGCCATTCGGAATTCATTCTAGAAACGAATACTGATTCTAACTCAACCTAATAGCGGGTGAAATTTTGTGTACTCATTAAACGGAAAATATTTTAAGCTTGGAAGAGTGCAAATGCAAACCAAGTTGCATTTACGCACAACTGCGTTATGATAAACCTCATGCTATACTTATAATTATTCATATCATTGAATGTTTATGTACATGTGTCTTTGTGTAGCAAATTCCATAGTACGAACCTGTATGAGTTGTGCGCTTATATTGCTTATATAAAAAAATTATAATAAAGCTACTACACATTGGGTGGGCTAAAAATTAGTTCGTATTTGGAAAAATATATAAGATGAAACATCTTCATGCAATCTACTTTTCGCTTGCATATTTTAAACTTAAAAAAGAAATTATCTCAATGACTCCTCAGAGATGGTTCCTGTCATCGAATTATTTTCTCATAAAGCATTACTTAATGAGTATTGTGGATTTTTCGGTACTAATATAGTGTGTAGACAGATCATAATTACCTTCCGTGAATAAAGACAACATAGATCGACACAATTTTATTTATTCGTGTGTGTAAGCGACGTTGCCTTCCAGCTAGCACCACGTAGCAAAGTGTCCAAGGACTCTGAACGATAAATATATTATCTATTGTTTTGAGTTATTTTTAATTTTTATAATTTAGGTTGTGGCTTTCATATTTATTTTAAGTTCTTCTGACCCTCCAGTCGGGAGGGGGTGTCAATCAATATGACATTTTGGCAATTAATGTATTTTTTGTTTCCATACACAAGTCAAAGTGGTTTTACGGCCTTCAAATGTCAAGTAGGTGGATGGCATCAGGTAATAAATGTGCTAATCGGCTACCATCGTATTTTGTATTCATTTGTATTTTTACTTTGACTATAAATAATAATTACTTCGCAGACACTTCCGGCGTTAACTTTAAGGAGGGTAGTTTAAAATATATTATTTATTAATTCCATAGGTGTTATCCGAATTTGGATAGCAATAGCTCCCCTGAAAGGCTCCTTAGTTTTAAGAAGTATTAACCGATCAATACTACATTTACTTATTTACATATTTTTTGAAAATCCTATGCCCTTTACACATTTAAGAAATTTACCCAAATTGCAAAAAGAACATAATAACAAATGGTTATAAAACCACAATCAATAAGACAGAAACACACAGAAATTGGAACGAGTATCATCTAGTGATGCCAAGTAATCTCATTTCCTAAGAGACCAGTAGAATAGTAAAAATATCCAGATTGTATGTTTCTCGCATAACGGTGTTGAATAAAATGGGGCACGAAAGACATGTAAATGCTGTAAGTAAGTCATGCATGCTCCAGGTAGGAGAAATAAACTATCCCATCATCCTCTCACATAGCACCAGTGGGCATTTATTATTTAAACTAAAATATATAGCAATAATAACAATAAAATATAAGCTTTTGTCAATTAACAGCTACAAGTAAGTTGACATACAATAGACATTCAAATCCACGTGGAAGTAAAATGCAGCAATATGGTAGAATCAGAAAGTATGTAACCCAAACAGGTACACACATGAGGATTTCTGTAATTACGAGTGGACATATATAAGTGTTCTTTTAATTTTAGAATTTTTGAAACAAATTCTTTGTTCTAGGAAACATTCTAATTACTCTTTTCATTAACAGCATTCTCCTTTTGCTTGTATGAATTTGGATAGTATGATAAACGGCAGATTTAGCGCTATCAAAGGAAACTAAATATGAGTCCACTATAAAAACCGCTCTAAAGAACCCCTTTAGGGATCTATATTTTTTTATTATATGCTAGCTCACCCGGCAGATGTCTTGCGTTTATTTTTCTTAAGTAGCCCTATGTTTATTTCCCTGTACTTAAAATTTTGAAAGTGTTAGGAATATTTATTTTCTTAAAACTGTAAAATACCTCGAAACACTTTCATTTAATCACAAAAGAAACGTTATATACAATGTCTGAATGTGATGTAATGATAATATATACAAATGGCATGTGTATTATTTTGCGAAAATTTATTCAATATTTATTGCAGTTTTGGTAAAAAAAATCTAATATTTTCCAACTGTGAATAGATTTATATAAATGTGATTATAGAAACTGTAACAGTTAACGTTTATGATTTGTTTCAGCAAAGATTAAAATTATTAATATTTTGTATTGTAAATATATTCAATATTTGAAAATGGCACCAAATATAACAACTAAAAAGTAGCACGAATTGGATATTATTTTGAATTTGATTAGTATATACGTAAAAATAGAGCAACGGTATTCAAAATGAAGAGTAAAAGTTTATGCCAATGAGTAATATGAAATGAGTTTAATGAAATTTTGTAATATTTAATAACAGAGAGGTTCATATACATATTTCGTCATAATATTGAAATGAAACTGGTCACCATATTATTGCATTTTGACAACATTATGAAACATGACAATGGCAATCTGTACTGGTATATCCTGGATGCTTATTACAGGCATTACAATACTGATTATTTAAATTTTTTTTTAAAGTAGACAAATTTTTTGTTGAAGTAACAAATTTAATAAAATGTTATATTTGATTTCAAACAGTATAATAAATGTTTTATTTGGTGTTTCATGCTATAATATTTTAATATTAATTCTTATTCATAATAAACATTTTTGTTGCATAATACATTTGATGGTTTTCGGACACATGAACAGGCGACATAAATAAACAACAGGGATTTTCTAATTCTAAGCCACAAATATTTATTGTGTTTATTTATAGTCATTGCAAACACTAGACGGAGAGGGAACTGTAATAGTTTGAATGAAATTGGAAAATCGGCAGATATCATTGGCATATGTGGTAATAAAACATGCTCTCCCTTCAAATTTTTAACAAAATTATTACCTCACCAACATTTCCCATAATTTTATTATCTCTAATCTTATTCAATTACAATAATTTAAAGCCTTGCGTTTATGTAATAGAACGATCTGTGAATTTTAAATGAAAATTATGCGGTAGTAGACTTGATATATCGTGACAGTTCAGAAATTTTATTAGAAAATTGATGCTTTCATTTTCATATACTAGTGTATGAATTAGCTTAAATGAAACTGATTCACTTTGCAACATGTTTTGTACAGGTACTTTTTAATATATTTTATACAGGTTGGCCCATTTGCAGTGGTCCAAAAAGTTTTTTTGTAGGTAGTAAATATTGTGATGCGTTATTTAAAATAAATTAGTTCCTTGAAAATCAGTAGTTTAAAAGTTATTATTTTTTTGGACTTCTTTTAAAAACCTTTACTCCAATTATACAAATCTCTTTTTGTCGAAAACTGTAAAATAATTTGTTAAATCACATGAAATTTGGTATGGAAGTAGAATATCAAATACGTAACTAGCAATATTTGTGCTAATTTTTTTAGCTTTTACTATTATTTCAAAACTTTACGTTAATTTATTCTAGTTTAAAAAATACATTAAAAAAAATTTACTGTTGCATAATGCGTATATCTAGAGATTTGCTTCTTACCTTAGAATGATGAAAAAGAAGGTAAATAGAAATGCTTTGAAGTTTCAATGACATGATAGAATAATTCTTTTATGGGAGCCAGTTTATCATGCTTCAGCTCTGGTTTATCATCCTTCAGCCCTGGTCATAATGATAATTGAATCGCAGACTGTTTGTCAAAAATTCTAATCTTTTCTCAGCCATAATAGACTCAAAACAGGTAAATCCCGTATTTAAATTGAATATTTCTTCGGCAGTTAAATGATTAATTTTCAGTACTCCAGCTAAATAGTATAAACCAATAAAGCTTTCAACTCAGTATCTTATCTCGTACAAAGGAGAGTTGTATGTTCGTAGAAACAAAATCATCATCGTAATTTCGAGATGTCGTTGGCCTGTCTAACTTATACTCTTTGCGTTTTTCAGAAGTCTCTTGATTAGCTTTTTCTTGAATATAATCTGCATAATTTCATCTGTAAAAAAATTATTTCCAAGAAATTAGGGTGCTTCTAATGAATTTAGTAAGACTTTTGTTTACGTAAAAATTATATTTGTTGTATAAAAAATTATATTTCTTTGTGGTGTACGAGTTGATCTATGATTAGATCCATACCATACAGACTTTTCACTACTTCATTGCTTTTCTGTCCCTTTACCTTGCAAAACTTCAGGTAATGTAAGGACTATTGCTGGAGAATCTGAAATTCTAATCAGGACATTATGATCTACAAGTTATTCGTCTGTACTAGAAAGATCTGCTTCACAGTTCTCTTCAGCGGTATTATGTTTATCGGGAAAGTCGGAAACAATTTCACAAGAAACACGTTTTCATCATTAGAATCCTAAAGAAGCATCTTGATTTCATTTTGTGTCAGGTGTTGATGTGAAGACAAAAATCCTGTATAGTTATAAATAGTGAACAAAAAACAAATGTAAATATAAAGTAATTAACATATTAAATAAGCACCATTTTTAATAACGTTAACAAAACAAAGTAAAAGAACATTCACATAATAATGATATCTAAAGCAGTACGTACAATAGCATAGATTTTTCTCTGAAAATATTAAAACAAATATATTTACTTAAACTATACCCAGGGGTATTGGAGTACTCTAAGTGCAGTGTTGACTCGACCACACACTAATAGGCTTCGCACCCGATCATTCGACACTACCCACTGCCCCTCGCAAATATGCAGCAGCGTGAACAAATTCGTTGTCCAGCAAAAAAGTAAGCTCAAATTAATTCTTTTAGTTTGAATTTTGTACACCAGGGTTACGGGAGATTAAAATTTGAAGCACTATATTATCGCGAAAATAAGACACGTTCAAATGGATGAGTGGATAATTGTCACACACAAGGGTAAACTTAGTGCTTATTAGTGCATTGGTTAGGAATATATAGTCTAGGTTAAAATAAGGTAAGGAACCAATATGACAGATTTAGTTAAACTTGAAGTTTATTGGATATATATATATAATATATTTATATAATCATATTATAAGTAATAAATAACATTAGCAAAAATAATATACAAACCATTAAATTAGATGACCAATAGTTAAAATAAAAGCACCGTAGGCAATGATTTAAATTTTGTTCTAAAACATAAATCTGTTAATTTTATATAAAAAAATAGATAGATATTGACAACAAAAAAATTAATAGATATTGACAACAAATTCAATAAAACTTTGAAGATAAGAGACAAATAATAAACATCTTTCTGACCAAACTTTGAACTCAATTGCGACATGTATCTTGATATAGTAAGTAAAATGAACTCTTGCTTAAATATCTATTTAATTTGTAAACTTTGAAAGAAATCTCTTTGCAGTTTAGTGGTGCATACTTATCCGCACTACACGCTATTTTATATTTCTCAATTAAGGGTGATTTACATATTACAGATTTTATGAAAAATATGTCTAATTATCTACTGTTACAACAAATCTTTTAATATATTGGTTCTAAAACTTAACTACATGTTTCGACAAGATGATAAATTTTTAGTGTATATGCAATCAATCTAATAAAATAAAAAGTTCATGGACCTTCGATAATTCCTCAAAAGCATTTATCTATTACTTTCCCCTTTCTAATTCTTTAGAATAAACCATGGTATATGAATATGAAACTAATAATAGTTATAAAAAACGTGTGGCAAAATATAAACGCACCAATAAAAAGTGAAATACTAGCTTACTCCCAGAATATATATTATGTAATAGCATAAAGGTCCGTAGAATTATAAACATATTGTAAACGAATGAACAGCATATAATGCGAGAAAAGAAGAAAGTGGAATAACCAAATGCGATAATATTAAAGTAACTTTCCTTTAAAGGGAATTTTATTAAAAAGACATGTAACTTTTCAGGAAGTATAAGTCAGGAAATAAAAATTAAATTGGTTATTAAAATGCCAATTCTGGTACTGGTAATAAAAAATTGCAGAACTTAATCAACAACCAATTTAAAATAATTCAAAAACAGTTCAAAAGAGCCTCTTGACATTAAAGTAACAAATTAAAGCAGTCAATTTTCAAATTCATTATTGGGTAACATGCACAAGCATACTTTGTGACAACATATTTTCGTATGTATCACCATGACACTTCAAAATCCCCTTAAACTCAAATAACAAACAGAAAGCCGTAAACATAAATTACAACATAATCTATAAATTACAACATGTCAAGAAGACCATCATCGAAAAACCCCCGATACCCCGCTGTGGCTTTGTCTGAAGAGAATCGTAGACCCAAAATATGCGGCCACAATGACAGAGTTTCAAGTTTAGCCCTTGTGTTACTGCTCATATGAGATTACTAGTAAACTCAAAGTATTAGACTGTGATAAGAAAGCGTCAGGTCTTAAAACCTAGGACTCCAGTATGTAAGAAGGTTGTTGAGAAGAAATTTCACGCCTATATTATATTATATTCTTCTAAGCACTACAGCCTATTGCAGGCCAAGGCTGTCTCTCCAAGCCTTCTTCATTTGACCCTATCCGGCCAACAACCCTCTATCGGTTTACTCATGCGAGATTTAAGTCTCTCTCAACCCCATCCAGCCATCTGGTGGGTAGACCACCCACCAGTCTCTTTCTCGTTGTTTTCTTATATTTTTGAAAATGCAATTTTCTTTGTTAGGAATGAATCATCATATCTAAATATATGACCCAATCATCTAATGTGCGATGCTTTGATGATTTTCATGATGTCAGTTCACCATATTTCTTATAGATTTCCTGATTGTATGCAATTCTCCATACATTATTTGTTTTACTGCACTATAGATTTTCCTTCAAATTTTTCTATCAAATATTAATAGAAGGTCTTCTCCTGCTTTGTTTCGTGCCCAGGCCTGATCCTTTCTACACCATAATGGTCTACAACAAGGAGACTCGCTCTTATGTCTATTGTTTCACTTGGGTCTCGAAAATACGATGAGGGATTCTGGACTAAACGAAATCGGAACTGTTTTACAAAGAATAACCCAGCTGTTGACTTTTGCTGATGATAGTGACATCATTGGGAGAAACAAACAAGCTGTTGTTAAGGTTTTTGTCTCACTTGAAAATAAAGCAAGGATGATTGAACTAACTATTAATGAAGAGGAAATTAAATTCTTGATTGCAAATAATAAAATTGTCGATTCGTGCCTCCTGAAGATCCATAACTATATTTTTGAGACTGTAAAACAATTCAAATATCAAGACACAATGACCTCAAGGTGCAATGGTATAAAAATAGAAATAAAAAATTGATTATTAATGGCAAATGGATATTTCTATAGCCTCAGAAACCAATTTAAATCCAAACTCATCAACACTAAAACATAAACTAGTCTATATAAAACATTGATAAGACCTGTTGCCCTGTATGGTAGTGAATGTTGGGCATTAAAATGATATCTGGCTTAGCCGAATTCCTTACCTCGCATAATTTGATAACCAGTAAAGCACCTTTCGGAAGTCTATCTTATCCCATGTCTCATCATATGCAGCAATATTTTCAATATATTTATGACTTACAGGACATAGTTATTCATGTGGGAAGTATATTTCTGAGGAGTATTAAACATTTTATTCTCTATATTTAACATTTATCAGAACTCCCTAACACGAGTACTGGCTCTTCTAATATGTTCAAATGTATATGATTTTTGTAAAAAAAATTGTTTATAGGGAACCCTCTTGGTTTTGAAATTAACCAGCATTCAAAGCAAGTCATTCATCACTCGCATTAAAATATTTTTATCCCAATTTTCTTAATATATACAAAGTAAACGAATAAAATATTTCAGCTTCACCAAAAGGATAATTAAGTTAAAATAAAATATTAACTAATACAATGGTACAAAGTTCAATGGTCATCGATTAACATATTATTTAATTGACACGGTTTAATTATTTGTTATCATTTAAATGTCATACAATCACCTTATTTTAAAATTAGTATGTATTACAAACCATTACATTAATTGAAAAATATTATACTCTTTGCTAAGACCGAAATTATTTTTAATTTTCTATTGAATTTATTTTAAAGTGCCAATACTTTAAAAAAGAAAACAGAACCATTTTAAGGCCATACACTTATTTATTCCTTTGATCGTAAATCACAATTTTTTTCTCAGTAACCGGTCGATATCAAAAATTAAAATTTCTCATTGCTATAAATCATATTAACCTGTGAATATATCAATAGCAATACTGATAAATATTCATATAGAAACTTTAAACGATGTAAATAAAATATCGCAATTTTTTTCCATTCACGAATCAATTAAAAAAAGTAAATTTCACTTGAAAAATAAATTTTCAACAATTCCAAACCTATATATTTTAGAATTTTATGAAAAGTAGTTCTAAACTTGTTACTAAAACGCCCACAATATTTTCATTAGAAACTGTTTAGTGTAGAAACTTAAAATTTGATATAGTAGATAGAACATATTAACCTGCATAAATTCTAATAGATAATATTCTTAAAAATTGATACGATAACTTTAGAAAGAAAAATAAATTACTGGATTTTTCATTTATTTTCGTATGTGGTGTGAAATTTCATTTAAAAGAGCGAGATATAAGGATTAAAAAACATTTTTTTAAGAACTAAATGTAAATGGTTCTGGAGTTATTGCAGAACCAATTTCTTTATATTTATATTTAGTGCTGACAATAAACCTGTAATGCTATTTGCAGTGCAATCTTCAATCTCAATGAACCCCAAGAAGGTGGAAATTATCTTTTTTAAAGATCGGCTTAAATATCTAATCGGAATCCCTAGGATTTGACAACCGAAATATCAGTAGATTAATTGAGTAAGAGACTGTACTGTTGATCTCCTGAATCTGTCACAATTTCTTTAATAAAATATGTTTTATTTTTTATTATATTTGAGCATTTCGTCCGATGAATTTTAAGTGCTGCTTTCGCTGTTGCCGTATCAGTACTTGCATAATTCCGACAAATAGTCTATAGCCATAATGGCACAATGTTCGCTTACAAACAAAGCTATAAAGGAATCTGCTTTCTGAGTGTTCAGATCTTATTTTACTCTAAGAAAATTAATCATTTTTTGACTCTTTATTGCCTCTATTACTTTCTAATGCCTTGCTGATGAAACATGTTGCCTCAAACAAAACAATTTTGCAATAACTTCACATTTGCAGTACTGACAATAGGCTTTTGTCGTATCGCTTTTAAGGGGCTGCAGTCGAATTTGGAGAATAGTTCTTTAAATTCTGCTATTAGCTCCCATCGTGATAAGTAATAATGATTATACTTAGGCGCCATAATGATGTTGTGATAATAAATATCAAATTATTAAAAAACATGACTAAGGTATGTAAAGGTAAGACAACTAGACAAATGCATTTTCTTATGTTATAATGAAGATTTGTTTCACCACATACCACTATCGTTAAACAGTGAAATTATCAAATTCCGAACATTGGAAGTTGTCGATAAGTAAAGAACTAGAATCTCATAACTTGAACAAAACATGGACACTAGTAAGAAAACCATAAGGTATTAAATCAATAGGGTGTGAATGGTGTTTCATATTACGGATGAGCTCATCAATAGATTCTCAGAACAATATATATATATATATATGTATATATATATATATATATATATATATATATATATAGATATATATATATATATAAAAGGGGAAAATTTATAAATACGTAATGGGAAAATTTCTTGAAAACATTATGGAGTTGAAAATTTTGTGTACAGTCAATATGCCAATATGTCCACAATTGCCTTAACAAGAGTAAAATTTACATTATCGGAAGAAGCTATTGAAATAGCAAATTACATTACACTGTCTCGCAATTATTTGTGACAATATTAATTGATAATTGTAACATGATTGTTACAATTAGCAACTAATGTTAATTGTAACACAATTGTCTATATTTAAAAAGTCTAATTAAACGTAATAATAGCGAGAGTAATTTTAACATTCTGTTAATTTTAATATACACTACATAGCTCTGTATCTGAATTCCCATATATGTGTAAATCCAGTATAAGTAAATGTTCACGTTTTCAACTTTTCCTCTAGACATTGAAATGTGCAATGAAGTTTTGAATAAGAAAATTCAGATATAAAACATATGTATATGACCACATGTGTTCATGTAGATACAAAATAAAGAGTTAATACATAATTTTCTGTTGTAATGTAAATTAAAGAGAAATGTATCCGTATAAGCATAGAATAATAATGAATGAATAACTTCAATAGGAATCGCAAAATGAAGATAGTAAAATGAAAAAATGGAAAATGTTAAATATGATAAGCGAAGTGTAAAATGTTAATTGCAACTGCAAAGAGTATGCATACCTCTCTAAAATTTAAGAAAAGAGTTACAGCATAATTTTAATTTTGAATACACATATGGTGTGCAAGCTCACTATGTCATATTGGGTACTTCCAATTTTCTAAAATTTGTCAAATTGAAAGAGCATCTATTTGTAATTATATAAACAGATGTCCAGTGATGTGTGAAATATGTAATGTGTGAAATATGTTAAATTAAACATAAATAAACATAGAACAAGACTCACAATATAAGCTTAAATATTATATAAATTTCCATCAGGAAACGTCTAATTAAAGGGGAGCGTTAAAATATCTTAGTTAATCCCTCACTTCCCTATGAAACCCATATAGTCTATGGCGGAGAGTATACAAACTGCAACTCCATTGTCACACTTCCTTTTTCTACCTTTGAAGTCATTAAGAGTTGCGGTGTCCGTTTTTCTGGATTCTTCATCAAGGAATATCTTGTTAATCACACACCCAGATCTATCATCGCAACAATAATTTAACAAATATTTTTTGACGCATTGTCAGTTTCATTAGAAATGAGCCCACAAAATGTTTAGCGATTTATTTTCCCCGCTTTTTGCAGTGTGTTTTAACTTTGTGTGTCGAAATAATTAATAAAACGGGGGCAGGGGGAAAGTACAAAAAAATTATAATTTTATCGAACTATTTCTAAATCGGTATAAAATCCAGCAATAAGCCTTTCAAATTTGGCTGGTACTAATTTTGGTTTACGGTTTGTTTTGCTATAAAAATAAAATGGTTGCAACAAAACCATAGGGAAAGTAAGTATTGATTTATATTCATGTGTTTGAATAATATTATGTACTCTTTGTAGGAAATTAAAAAATAATATATATGGCGTACAAAGAAATAACAAGTTTTTATAGGAAATAAGAATGAATTAAAAATTGTGCTTAAAAACATTGTAAATGAGTTATTAGCAAAAACAGAACAAAAATGAAAAATTTAAACAGAATTAAAGACATGACAAGACAGAATTAATTATATTTCTTATGTCTTGTTCTTATTTATGGAGCCATAATATCATAAGTGAAAGTCGAGCAAAAGTGGAAAGAAAGTGAGATGATAAATAATAAAAAAAAAAAAATTTCGCTACTCTTTTGTTCAATAAAGATAAATAGATGATGGAAAAAATTGTTTTCACAACGATGTAAATATTCACAGTTACTAATTATTTTTATCCTAATTATTTCTGAGTTGGCAATAATACTATACCTATTGTTTTATACCATTGCACTGAAATTTCAATTATTTCAAGTAATAAATTTTCCATCACTTTATCATAACTATCATAACCTAGTTACAAATTCAAATTATATCGATTGATTCAATGGAGTTCGTACTGTGCACATGTACATATACATACGTAATATCAAACCAACACGCAACACGAGTCAATCTGTTGTGTTATTGAGTTGTAACGTTTCATTCTTAGGACTTAGTAGGATGGAAACATGGACGCGTATGATGTGTTGGGAAATTTTAATATAATTTTTCGTGCGTGTTCACTGTCACGTGTTTCAAAGTTAAACCATAATATATCGGTAAAGAATATCACAATACGGGCTTTGATAACATTATTTTTTATAATAACTTCATCTATAAAAATTCTGATAGCATCACTTTATTTTTTGACTGGTTATCCTGTATCAAACAATTTTGACCGGATACATACGATAACATCAAGGATACAAGTCGTTATTCTTGTCATTTTTGCTGCTACAGAAAGTCGTCAAAGTGTTCACAGATATTTTAGAAATTATAAAAAAATTGACAAACTACTAAAAGTAACAATCCCCATGTATGTGAATGAAAGAAAATCATTCAACCAATTATTTAAGATTTTTATCTTAACATCAGTCTTTATTGTGTTCTTTGACATAATTACACAGTACACAGCTTATGACATTGGAACGGTAATCGACAATCTATCATATTTTATAACCCAATTCTTTTTACAAGTACAAGATTGGAAGAGCATCGTAAATTTGAAAATATTCAGATGCCGTTTAAACATAATTTTGAAAGGTGTTAATAAATTATTGGAGGGATATATTTATGTTCAAGCCGAAGATATCGCTGATAATGAAATAATCGTCAAAAATAATGATATTGAAGTTATAATTGAAATCAAAAAATTGAGAGAAAGCTATATGATCTTAAGTGAGCAGTGCAATTTATTTAATGGTGCGTACGGATTTCAGGTCAGTACCATTCCTTGGTTTATATTTTTCTTTATTTAAAAGGAATTTAAACTGATATTATTCCCCAAATAGACCAATCCAACGTATAAAATGTTTTAATATTTATTTTCGGATTGATTAAAAGGAATGAAACGGGGACAATCTTTTTTTAAATCATCATATCAGGTATAAAGGGAAAGATTGTTTTTTAAACACAATTTCAAAAATATATAATTTGTTTTTCTTGCAAATATTTTCAATAATTATAAAAAGGGCCGCTATCCATTCCAAACTATCTCCAAAAATATTGGTAAAAATAAAAAAAATATGAAAATTGGGGATAAAGTAAACTTTGAAAGAAAATTATGAAATTTACCTTCGACATTTGTTTCCGACATAAAAAACCTTTGTGATATCATTCTATTTTCACAAAAATATTATCAGAGTTTAGTTTGTCAATCTGTTATCCTCTAATATTAAAAAAGAGCTTAATTTGGTTCAAAGGAAAAACGGAACATACTTTGTTAAGTAACAAGAATCAGTAATAGTAACAAGCTTTTATCATTAAAAAATGTAACTCCTTGGTGACAGAAGTCGTCTTGGTAAAGTGAAAACATTGGGATGAAAGTTATCAAATTTAAATTTTAACTGATGACAAAACTTTACAAATGTATCTCTATATTATGTATGTACATCTGAACCCCATAGTTAGACAAAGAGAGCTATAGTTTTTACTATTTGAAACAAACAGTTTTCCATTTACAATACCTGCTTTATTAATTCATATTATTACTGTTTTTTGTTTTATAATTTGAATTATTGAACAAAAAAATAGTAATGAAATGAATAATCTATAGAAACAATGCCATTTAGAAACTGAGCATGGTCAAACATATCGCCCTATTATTGGTTTCCGCAGTGAAATAATTTGGTAATACCTGTTTGTCCATCTCTCAAAGTCTTATTGTTTGTATACTTTCAGACATCATGCAATAATATGTATGGCATTATGCAACTATAGAGATCTGAATTATTCAGTAGTAGTAATAATAAAAACATTTGTTTAAGCGCCTCTCCAAACCTATAAGCACAGCGGCGAAATTACTTTGGCCACTCATTTCGTTGAGCGGAATATCATTGGAAAGGTTTCTAAAATGGAAATTAAAATTCCACCTGCCATTTTCCGATTTAAATCCTATTTCAAAAATGTTAAGCTTCTATGTGTCTGGTTATGAATCCCCATCTCTTTAATTTTTCACACTTGGGTCTGAAAAATCCTAAAAAAAATATAGGCATTTGATAAAGTAAATTCAGTTAATTTGCGGTTCCAAGATCAATTTGAAGAGACAAAGACAATTTTACTTTTTAACTGTTCTGACACGCATTTAACCGGTTTTATGAACAAACATAGTTTTGATTGGATCATGTGCCCATTTTATTTGAGAAAATCTATTCCTCTTAACTAAATGCAATTATTAAGGTTCTCTCATTTTTGTATGAAAACTGGTGTTATGGTCAGTGAAATTTTATACTGTTCACAAACGTTTAACGTTTCAATGGCACTTGATTTCAAAAGTCGGCTGAAAAGTAATAATCTAACTTTTTCAAGATTGTTTTCACAGCTTGCTAAGAATTTATCCTTTTGCATTGTGAAAGGTTATTTACATTCCAAAAATATGAAAACTATAAGTGAACATAAATATCATTTTTGCAACTTTGGAACGAGCTGTTCTGCAGTGGATAGTTGCGTGTTATATTAAATTAGCAATGAGAAAAAGTAATTTACAAGTACTTATTGTTTATTTTTCCAATATCAACTTTAATTCTTGACAATACATACTAGCTATGACTTTCGTGTCAGCTCTCGTGATGTCGGTAAGAGACATTGTTGTAAGTCTATAAAATCATTCAAACAAATTCTTTAGTTATAAAAAGTCTATAAAATCAGTTACTTGTGACTAAAGCACACCCAGCATTGTTTTTTAATCACCTGGGTCTGACTATCATAATTTTACAGTTCCATAGGTTTCATATCTTGTTCCACTTTATATTTAGCATCTCTTCATTTTTGGGAGTATTCAATAAAAAAAAACTTATTGACATTTGCTCAAATAACGAGGCATCCCTTTTTTCGAATTTATATATTTTATTAAATAACCAAATATTTTGTTGACACTGTCATCACACAGTGTTAATAATTCAATTTTATTATTCGATAAAGTTGCAACCACAATTACCATGTATTTATCTCGATTAACCTCAATCACCATGTGCCCCTTTATTACCCAATGCCCTTGTTCTTGAAGTTATGCATTGTTAAGCGAAAGTAATTCAATAAATAGCCTGTGCTTGTTTTGTATAATCTACACATACGTCCTAAACTTTAATTCTAATATTTAAATAGATTTCACTAGCAATATTATAAAAAAAGTGAGGTACGGTGCGATAAATTGGATTGAAATAAAAATACATTATCTTCAAAGTAAAAATATGTTCTAATTTGACTAAAAGGTATAAAAGAAAAAAGCTCTAGGCAAGAGAAGTAAACAAATATAAAATCGGAAACTTTAAATGTTATTTTAGTGCAGCCAAAACATTTGTTCCAAAACTTATTTGAATTTATTGCAAATGTAGATTAATGTAAATGAAGCACCATAAACCCGAACTTGTTATTAAAGTAATAAATAAAATCCAAACGTTTTCGTTATATTTGTTGATAAGTTGTGGGAGGGGGACAGGGGTATCGAGTGTAGTATTTGAGTGCCTTTTTAGTTAACAACTAGTGAAGAAAAATCAAAACAGAAATTTTAATAAGTGCCCTTTTTTCATGAATACCGTTCCAAGTTAAGCAACAAGCAACATATGCACAATACTGGATGAAGTTCCTTTAAACTCAGAAAAATTAAAAAATTCTTCTGAACTATCTCCCAGATTAAATTGGTATCATCACGCAAAGCTACCCTCATATTTTTGTACCACAATTGAAAAAAAAACTCCTTGTTGCTGTGGGGATGAAGTGAAAATACTTTGTTTGATTGTCACATGAGTTACTATCTTTAAAGTAACATAGTGGGTTTATTAGTTGCTAACTTAACGTTATTTAAGAACAAGGTCTTCAGAATCTCATACTGTGGCCATTAGCAACTAGGTTAGTGAATAACTATTATACAGGAAATATTTTGAAATATTGGCAGGCAATTTTTCCATCCACTCAAGGTAACAGTTTTAAACACAAATGCCAAGTTTAGTAAAATTAAAAATGTAACAGATTTACCTATTATTTAAAACAATTTATTTCCTCACGAAGGGAATTGCGTATTACCTATTCCCATATCCAAGTAAACAGTTCGTGCTCTCAGTACGTTCAACACAGTAAGCATCCCTTTTAGTTATATAAATAAATGTCACTTAAACATAGGGATGAACACATTACATCTGTTTAAAGAAACACAAAATATCTGTAATATTAAAAGTGTTTGAGTAGGTCGATGTTAGCTTATGAAATTTTTAAAATTGTTTGTTTCAGCTACTTTCTGCCCTTTTCCACACAAGTATCCATTCAATTTTAATCTGTCACCTGACCATAATGTTCGCTTTGGGAAAACTGGTATGTGTATGTGTAGATAAATGTTTATATGTTGTCTTCCCTTCACTAGAATATAAATAAGATGTAAGAGATTTATTATGAATAATTTTGTAGGATATTTATGAATAATATTATCTCATTTCAACATACTTCTCATATTCAAAGTGCAACCACTCTAGAGAACTCAAACTCAAATCCAGCCCTCTTTTATTATTTTTTTGGTATTTTATCGAAACTTAAAAAGCATTTCAGTTTTTCCATGTTATATTTTTAAACTGTTCTTTTTTTTAAATTGCTTCTATGAGAAATACTTTTTGTCCTTAGAATTCCGCATAATTACGCATTAACATGGATTGTCTGTATATCACAATGTCTTCGAAAGACGATCAAGAACGTCTACTAATATTTTTATTCAAACTTTCCTTTATGAGATACAAATATGAAGGTATTGCAGCCTGAAGGAGGTTATAAGATATTGCATATGGTAAAAGTATTAGGTGGCTAGTGGTAGTAGCCAATATAGTGGCTATCCTATAAAATATAGGCCACATATTACTTTTCCATTGCCTGTGAAAAATGATTTAGGCAATATAAGCAAATACTTGTATATATATATATATATATATATATATATTATATATATATATATATATATATATATATACATATGTGTACATATATATATATATATATTTATATATATATATATATATATAATCTTTGTGTGTGTGTGTGTGCGTGTATGTTCATGTGAATAATTAAAAAGGATAGATCCTAATTAAAAAAGAGATAACGCTAAGCCAAAGTAAGTAACTCACTCTTAAAATTTCAAACCTTTATTTAAACCTAAGTGTGCAGGAACTGTCGTGGTGTGAGTTCTACTCGTATTTAAAATGTTCATTTAATTACAATGAAGGTAATTATCTCTTTAATTTCCTCAAAATTCCAAACATTGCCATTCACTACAAATTCTCGTATATAGAGATTGATCGCATGGTATAAATCTAATGTTACTGTAAAGGACAGATATATGTGATATTATAGATACTATTATATTTCTTAACAATTTCATCAATCAATTAAATATTGTTTTTGTGTACGTACCCATTACTATTTTGTTTACATTGCCACTGGAATAATTCTTTAAATCTTATTAACCTTTGAATTATTTTAATAAACTGACATATTCTTTTACAGACCATTATATCTTTTGAGTGCTTAATAATAATAATTGGTTTGATACGATTTTTGTACGGAGCTACATTATTAATTCTACTATTGAGGGAGTCGGTCATTGTGCAGAGACTCAGATTCTGTTTGCTGTCAATAATCGATCACGGCCGGGTAACTAATAATTATGGTAAGTATCATAAGCACACTTTTCACTTTTTAGTAAAACATTTTCCAAAACCCAATTATATTCGAGTATTTTTGCAATCTGTAATTTCCAATAGCTTATGTAGTAAAATGATTCTAGAAGTCACTTAGGCAATTATTCACTCCCTTCGAAACGGTTTTTTCATAAATATATAATTAGATATGCAATTAAAAGCTAAAAGTTATACAATTATACAATTTTTCATCGTTTACATAATTTGGGGTTAAAATAGTACATACCTACTGCCTATACCTAATGCATAATAAAAGTAAATTCAAAAAACACCACGTTACCCCTCTGATGCGTATGATGCTTGTTGCTATACCTGCCATTATGTGTACGTTTGTAGGGGGGGGGGCGCTTGTGATACAGATGGACGACGCAAGGGGCAGTCCATGTGTCAAAGCAAGTGGCAGCCGCGCTCATTAGCACGAGCGCAGTGATGCTGTTCGCATGTGCCCCAAAACCTTCTTTGTCATTCTCTTTTTATGGGAATATTGTATCATCGTATGACCTTAGGCGTGCTATAGTGGAGTATGTGGTAGCGCATTGGGATGAGATGTAACTTTATACTTGTGAATATCATGGAGACCCTTATATTAACACCGATCTGTACTCGACAGCAATGCTGAAAACTACCACCTATGGTTCCGTTATATATGATGAACTTATCATAAACACAAGACAGCTCAATGATTCTGACTTTGTTGAAGTGCTAAATAAGATTAGTTGTAACTACACAAAAAGGCCACAACTTACTCTTAACTAGATTGATCACTCTTAATTCGGATTCTGTTGAAAGCAGTTTACTTGAAATTACTGAATAAACCACCAAACTTCCTGATGACACACTTCGCATATTACCCAAAAAAGACATGTTTTAACAATTAAATTGTGTGATATTTAAATCTCTTCCATATCCTGAAATATAACCCATAGATAGCATAGATTGCCCCAGATACCTATTAGAAAGTGCCCGTGAATGCATAAAAAAGTTTGAAGACGATGCTTCCATGATGGCAGGTCTGAAAGAGAACATAATTATAAAAATAGGAGCAAGAGTCATGTTAAAATGAAATATTGACGTGAGTCTTGGTTTAGTTAACGGTTCTATCGGTATAGTACACGGAATAAAAGTTGATCCTGAAAATACAAAAGTAATTTAAAAAATTCATATTAAATTTAATAACATACATGTTTGTTAATGTAGCATATGTTCATCGTGAACAGTTTCCGATAAGCATCGCCTATGCTCTTACCATACACAAAAGCCGGGGGGCTAAGTCTAAACAGTGCACTAATGGACATCGGGTCTTCAGTATTCACATGCGGTCAAGGGTATGTGGCACTTTCGAGAGTAACAAGCCTGGATAGTTTACATCTAATTAATGTTCACTTCTACAGTGTTGCAGCACAGCAATTCGCAATTTCTGAATGCAATATGTTGAGAAGTAGTTACTGTCCAAACTTGTCAAACATTTTTACATCAAAGCCTCTGAGAAAACCCCACAGAGACAGGGAGTGAACTTTGAGAAAGTCCATATCTTACACACAAGAAATAGTATCCAAAAAGAAAAAAGGAGGACTACGTACAAGAAGAAATGAGATCCCATCAAAAACATAAAACGTAAAAAATGCAAGTCTCACACCGTATTCCTTCTAATGTAAAAAGTTGAGAGATGTAATGTAAAACCAAGTCGGTTAATTTATTCAGTACCTAACTCTGGGAGCGTCTATCCATCAACTTTGTCACAAATTGTTAGCTAATTAATTAACTAACAACATTGTGTAGTGACCGATTCAATATTTGACATCTTTATTTCTTTAATAAATAGAGTGACTTTGTAATCACACAAGACAATAGAATCTACATACAACAAAATCCACCTAATATTAGCACACTGCGTGCTTTATTTGTGTTTGTAAGTACATAAATTTGGCCCTCTAGTGCCATTTTCAAATAGGGCTATTTGAAATAGTAGACTATTCTTATATGATTATGTTGCCATTCGACTGATTATCCCACAGAAAGGTACTGAATAAATTAACCAACATGGTTTTACAATAGATCTCAAAACTTTTTACAGTAGAAGAACTGCGCTGCAAGACTTACATTTTTTTAAATTTTATAATTTTGATGGGATTCACTATTTTTTGAAAAAAAAAGTCATTACTGAAGTAACATCTACTATACAAAGCGAGCGAAGTGACAAACGGTGTATGCGTAATTTATAACCGTGTTGGTTAAGTTGCCTCTCTCTGTATTCAGTGTATTGACAACATAATGGAGCATGACGTAACTGAAATGGAGCAAAGAGGAAATAAAATGTGTTATAAAGAAAAATCTTTATTTTCTCACTATTTAAAAATCACTTGAAAACTATTATATAGTATAAGCCTTTATTGGACTGGTTTTTTTAGCCGTCCCTGTAAGTAGTACTGGGTCTAGTTGCCATCTGTCCTATCTGTTGTTCGTGTACCAATACGCAAAATTTAATTTACAGCACAAATATAATTTATTCTGAAAACAAACGAATAGAAATAAGAGGAAAATTCCATAAATGTATATTTTTGTAGAAACACTTTATGCAGTATGAAGGAATTATATAATTGTATCACGGGAGAATATGTAAATTTAGTTCATTGATTTCTGTATTAGAGTACACTCAAATACTTAGTTGGTAGTACATATTATGATCATATCACAGGTTTGATGAGGTTAAATTATAGGAAGATAACGTCACTTTTACTAATTTTTCTTCATTTCTTTTTATTTTAGGTTCCAATCTCTCGGACACTTTTTACGAATTCGGCATCGTGGTTGCACACCAACCTTTAGTGTTCAGCGCAAACGACTACGTTAAATTATATTATTCATTTGTGTACAACATGTTTACCGCCATAATTAGTTATGGAGTTGTATTAACACAATTTAATTAGGAAATTAACTAGATAATTACGATTTATTGTTGTTATCCTCTGTAACTTGTATTTATTTGAAGGAACAATGTGAGATTAGGCTCAATGGAAAAGTGGTGCTTGAATTTAATAATTAATTTGTCGCAGAATATAAATGTTTTATTTTAATATGTAGCCATTTGTCATTTAAAAAATATTTAATTTATTAGTGCCCATAGTAAAATTATAAGAACTGGAAAAGAAAACACTGAAGCATAATTGTCAGGCAAACAACTTTTTACACAACTACTTTGAAAGTCCTGTTACTTTTAAGAACGATAAATTTGACTGTTACTACTTGATGGTTTACTGTTCGATTGTTAAATTTGTTACAGAAAATGGTAACTATACTCGCAAAATTTAAAGCGATGTTTATTGCAAGTTGTACCATTACAATTGCTTGAAAAATTATAGAGGGTATATATTTGATATTACATTTGTTCTTCTCATTAAATTACAAGGATTCATTTCAAATTACAAGGACATATTGATATTCTCCATGATAAATTAGGCTCAATAACACAATTGCAAAGTATAGTCCACGTGTTGTCCCATATGAACGTTTTGCTTATGTCACATAGATTACTTAAAGTTGAGTAAACCATAATAAAACATCAATACATAACACTAATTAGTTCCACATGAAAGTGCAATCTATGCGCTAGGCGAAAAGAACTTCAACATTTTGGAGACTGAATATGTCTAAAGAGTCATAACTTATCTTGAGGTTGTGACTGCTAGGGGTGTTGTAGTTGATTAATTAAATAAAATATGTATCTCCGTAGAAACATTTTATTAAAGAATCATTACCATTCATCTCAATTTTAGGGGTGACGAGGATTCAAAGTTTAAGAAATAACCACCATGACCACCACGGTGACTTTTCATTTTTGTGTTTTTTCAGGGTAGCAAGTCTTGAGAAGCTGAGAAACGTTTGAATGTATTCTTAGTTTAAGGCAACTCGTGGTAGGCTGATGATACGATATATGGGTATCTACAAATGTCTGTAAAGTATTTTTATACATTAGTGAAATCAAAATAATCTCTTATGAAATTATTAGTTGCAATTAATTATTTGTTTCACTCTTTCAAGGGTTAATGAAAATGACACACAGTAATTACGAACAGAAATTGCTAATTGATATTTCACACGGTACATGAAATAAAGAAGCGAGTTTCTTATTTGGAATTTCAAAATTTTCATATGAATATTTTTTAAAGTCATCAATTATGATATATGCCGGATACAAGCTATTATGTTCATGTTTTTTAAGAAAAATGATTGTGATAGACCAATGGATTAAAGGACATGTTAGTGGCCTTATAAGGGTGCTGTTTTTTTCCTTTTGAGACACGGAACCCTAAAAGCATGTGCTATATACGTATTGACAAACTATTTAACACTGTAATTAGAATACTTATAACCACACTGATTAATCTGATAAATATGTACATCACTTTAATTCTAGTTTGTTTTTAACACAACTGTGCAAGGAATGGATTAGATTCTGTAAAAAGTATCTTTCTTTCCTTCAATATATGATACTGAAAATATACATATCGAAACTTAAGAAGGGACAAGTAAGCTAGTAGCTTATTAATATAAATAGTTTTTTTATGTTTTTACCATATGGTTTTCAACTAAGAGAGAAACTTGCAAAAATTCCAATATAATTTATTTTAGAATTTTATGCAAGATAGAGATATTAGTAAAATTTTCACTTAAAATAAGAACCCCAATCCATTTTCTAACTTTAAAGTGAAAATTATGAAAAGAAAACAATCGTTGGAAGTTTACTTAAAGCTCACTAAAAAACTAAATTCCATATTATTTAATTATTTACAATATTTTTATATTGGTGTTTATATTTTTAAGAGTTGTATTATTCAATATGTTTACGTGGAAAAAATATTACAGGTATTTGTAAATGGTTAAAGTTTTTATTTTCATATATTTCAAAGTCTGAATAAAACTTTCCTGAATACATTTCAAATTATGTGATATTAATCTACTGATATTATATTATATTTTATTAAACTTTATTTTTTATATCCAATACCTGGCGTTATTTACGAATTAAAAAATTTGATACGTGAATAAATTATATAACACTATAATAGGGTGAAATATATATTTTACAAGAGGAAAACCTTCCGTTTAAAAAAAGTAGAATATGAAATTGTTGATGCTGGAAAAAATAGTGTCTATACGACAGCCTAGATCTCTTAAAGGGAAATATACCTAAAACCACAATGTATTTAATATACATATAAAGGGTCCGTAAAGCCTACGAAATTGGTGAACTTGTACTATTCTCCTTTCTTACTTCTGAGTCAGTTTAAATATTTTATTATTTTTGCTCTTTTATTAATAGACCATGGCCGGCCAATAATCCAATCAATCTAAGAAGTAAATTAAACTAAATTGGAGTAAACAAAATACATCATGAACTTTGTCTTAAAGATTGATATCAGAAATAGCAAATTTTACAAAAATAGCATTTTTGAACTCGGTGAGTGTGAGCCGTTACCTTGAATACCGTAAGTCATATTGTCAAGTATGGCCATTCTGAAAACTGGAAAAAGTTATATTGTACAAAACGTAATGAACCTTTGTTATTGATTTATATTGAGGAATTTTTTTTGGATATTTCCTAGGGTCCAAAATAACAAATAGCATGCATTCCACAGAATGTAAGCTAATTTACGTAACGTTAAACATTAGTTTGCAGACTTCTCAGGATGTCTACTAATGTAATATTATTATCATGGCAAAAAGAAAAGTCTTGCATGAATTTCACTATTCACATCATAGCTTTCTTTCAGATTTTTTTTAATATAACATTATTTTTTAAGGGAACAATTATTTAAAATTTACTCAATAGAGACATACAAAATTTTTTAATGAGTAAATTTTAATTCAAAAGAAGTTATATGCATTGAGATATTATATTTGTATATTTATGTGTAGAGAAAGAAGAGAAGAGAGAAAATTTTAAAAAAATACCTAAAATACGCTCTTGCGGATTTGTTATTGTAATATTATTTTGTGTGTAGTTTTATTAGCATCAACGGTACCTTATTTTATTCAGGTTTAAATTTTTAGTATTCCACATCGATATGTCGGGCGGAACCTTATTGTTGTGATAATGTTGTTCGTCCTTTAGTATATCAGAGGCTTCTAACATTTAAATGAAATGTGATAAAGTAAAAATTTACACATAAAACATAATTCCTTCGGTCAAAGCTAGTGATAGTTTAAAATAACATGTATTTTCATTCCAAAAGGGGCTCCAAAACAAGTCCGTAAAGGGGAATTTGTTTCTGTATGTACATGGAATATCATTGGAAATATCCTTTAGATTAAAGTAGAATTGTGTTTTTCAATTTTTTTCCATGAAAAACAGTCTATTCTCATATCATCAAAATTGGCATTATGTAGGAAACTGAAATTAATCTCTAATACTTCCAATATCATGTATTGGTAAGATTGATGCTAAAACTTATCTAATGCTAAAACTCAAGCGGGACCAATTGAGTAATATTTGTCTGTTTACAGAAACTAATATTGTGAAAAGGGTAAAATTTGTGAAACAGATTGAAAAATGCTGAGAAATTTGACAAAAGTCTCATCGCAAGTGGAAGAAATGCATGTTTACAAAATTAAAAAAGGAAAAGTAAGCAAAAAAAGACAGAAGCGATACTCTGCAAAATGCTTTATCATATTTTGAACAGGACACACCATAATATAAAATATTGCAAAACTTGTCTATCGAAGTTTAAGAAACCTCTTTGATAATATTTTCCCAACTTACATAATATACTCGTGTATATTCGTATTTAATTATTTACAAACATTAATTTTAATATACGCTATATAAATATATTGCCTAGTTATCAGTCATAGCCGTAAAATATGGGAAATATCTCAAAAGTTATGAAATTTAAAACCATCTTACATAAAGTTCTAAGAAAAATAGTTTTGAAATCCTAATTTAACTTGCATTTTTAAATTATATTCCATAAGCTTCATAAAAAAATCTGATACTTTCTTTACCCTTTAAAAAATTAAATCCAAAATTAAGATCATTCCATCGCCATAAAATGAATAAAAAATATATAAGTGGTAAGTAAATATTTTGAATTGCTATTATATAATTACGCTTGTATTTATTTAGATGTATCTAAACAAAACAACAATGAACATACATCCAGTCATCGAGAGTCTTGAAAGTTCTTACGGAACAACTGAAAGTATTTTTGTAAATGGGTGTGAATTTTGCATTATATCTCCTTCATTTTACAATTCGGCAATCAGAAGTATCAAACGGGGCTCTATTACTCTCCCTCGGCTGCCCGTTGATATGTCTATCACCGCTCTCTAACTTCTAAACAATAAATAATGTTTGCATATATATGCACTTAACACGTCATTCAAAAAAGGGTCATTAGAGTTGTGAATTATCATGTCCAATTTATAATAAAATGGTGATATTTATACATATTCTATATTATGTGTGGTTAAATATGTGTGTATTTATATATATATATATATATATATTTTTTTTTTTATATATATACATAAACACTGAAAGACTCATTTCAGGTCGTGCCGTACATTTTTCGGTAAAATGTCAGGAGAAGATCATACCAAGTGTTTCGTATTAATATTCAATTTGTGTACAAATATGTTCAGAAACTGCTTTCACTTACTCTTTAGTTTGCCATGCCCTATAGATATGTTTGAAGTGCATATTCAATGGGAGCCCAGCAGAGCTGTAGCACATCTAGCCTCGATTGCGTGTACAGTTTTAAGTTCAATAACATTATAGTCTACTGTAGCACAGTCCATTGACATAAGCGCATTGATGTCCGGCATTAAAAGTGTGATGATATTTAGTGATGCTAAACTTGATAGCTAAACGTTTCACCGTTGGTTTTACTTAACAAATGCCTCTTCGGTTTTTGCTTTCATTACTTCCAATATATCAAAAAGCATGGCAAAGTGAAAATACTAAACACACAGTTATGTCCCACAACCTGGCAGGTCATTTATATCATTCTAATCGATCCAGCCATTGCTTGCCAAATTTGATATTAAACTTCCTTATTATCTTGTTAGTGGAGTCTGATGGATTTTCAAACCACATATTTATCTTATTTCGTAGAGGTCAGTTATCAGTTTCGGCATCAAGCATTATTTTAACAAAACGTTCGTAAGAATCACATTCAACTTCTATATTTTGTAGTTGGCACCTAAAACCTCTTTGTGATTCACCGTCTTTGCGCTGGTAGGCATTAGCAAAATGTATTTCTTGACAATAAAAATTATAATCGTTTTTTTTTAAATTTAAATCATAATTTAAAAAGAAATTTTAAATCATACAGACGAAAAATAAAGCAACCATTTAAATTCGAATAACAAGCAAGGGTAGTTTTGGTAAAATTGGCCCATCGCCGAGGATCTCGGACATGCTGCCAAAAGAGTAGATTACATTCCAGATTCAATCACCAATAATTCATGTCAAAATTACATTCCTCTAGTCACTTCCCCATCTCCAAATCCAGCAAATAAGTTGGAACTAGTTTTTTATGGAATACCCGGGTGTATGAACTCCTTAACCACTGATTCTAGTTGTTCCAGTAAACTGACTAATAACACTAAACAAATTGAATCTTCATTATTTCGAAACATCAGTCTGTGTCACGTAACTTGCCATTGTTTTGAAATTTCTCATCTAAGGTAAATTAATTGCTGAAACAAAGCAATTTTTCTTAAAGAAATTGTATTTACCCAAGAATATTTTCTTTTTTCCACAATTAACCTACAATATCTAGCTGTTAAGTAAAAGGGTAGGACATTTCTTAAAATACCTCTACAGCTGATTCAAAATGAAAAGAAATAAAAGAATTTCATTGTTCAATCGAATACTTCTATACAAATAATCATTAAATCTTTTTGATGGATTTTTAATAAATCCTTTCAAAATACAAAAGAAATATTTTAAAGAAAATAATTAATTTAAAATAATTAAAAAATAAAATAATTTTCCATATCACTTGGATAAGAATAAAATCTCTGATCTCTTTCGGGTGAGCATGATCGCTTTGTACTATAGAAATTAATTAAGCCGATGGAGCCTCTATCAAGGGTCAATTAGTCCTTAGCTACCTGAGTTTATCTACCACGTACGCCGTAGTTCTGGCTCAGTTTCACAATATTTCATTTAATTGAATAAATTAGTGATTTATTTTTCAGTTTTATTTATTTTGTGAAATGGAAATATTTCATGTATTTCTGTTCCTTAAATTATATAAAAGGATTATGGTATGTAGGTTAAATAGTAGTTTTAATACCTTATAATTAGTCTTAAATGGTAACATGGTGTTTCTTTACATAAAAAAGTCACCGAAATCAACTAAATGGTAATGGTTGATTATAATAGAATATATGTAACCATAATATGGTATATAGGTTTTATAGTTTTACGAAGCACCTAAGTTAAGTCACTGATTTTAAAACTGTACAAAATCAATACGAAATTTGTATCTGTATATTAATCTAACGTACACTTTAACATCTTATTTTTTTCTACTATATAGGTAAAATTGACTTGACCAATTGAATATATTCGATAATTTATAAATGACACAACACAACAAGCGACGGAGGTACTAGAAGACATTGCGTAGTGACAAATGTACATATTATCACGTAATGTAACTTCACCTCATTTTGAATTACCGACCTGTGATTTCACCTATCTCTTTACATCTACAAAAATTTAGGGCATAAATGTATATGTGTAGTGATTTCTTGTGAAATCCATTATAATAATCTTATTCATCACACAAACGTACCTGAAGAAGAGTAATAGCACGTACAATTCAATTATTGGAATGAAAAATTTGAAAAAGATTTTATCATTCGAAGTATTGAATTGGACATGTAAATAAAATGCCTTTTTTTGGTTTTGAAAACCGATCAAGATTTTGTTTCAATTAGTATGTATATAAACACACACACACATACACCTTATTATGTATATATATACATATATATATATATATATATATATATATATATATACATATATATATATATATATATATTTTTTTTTTTTTTTTCAATAATCATTACATTGTATATTTCGGGATGATATAAACACATAAACTATTTAGTTTCTGTAAGTAGATTGGCCTTCTTGTTAATATCACCTATCCACTTACAGTCTTGACATTTCACGGTTAGATCTTTTACAGGAAGTCTATTTAAACTCTTGGTGAATTTCTATAATGAGTAATCCGTGCTTTTATCAGCCTTTCGGTTACTAACAATTTCTTTAAAAAATAATTTTTAGCTTCTCCGACTTTTTTTTATTACTTAGCCCATCGAATACCACTTTGTTGAATAGGAGTTATGCTAATTTTTATTGCTTGTGAAATATTTTTATTTAAATAATAAGCATAATTTTTATTTTAATAATAAGTACAAGTATAAGCAGTAATGTAAAAGCAGTCTAAATATAAAGACGTAAATTTTTTTTTCATATCTTATTTAATGTCAAGAAATTAGCGCCATTACTTTTATAATAATACCAAATAATACAAAGTTTTGTTTGTTATATATATATAATTTTTTTTGTTAATATTTTTTGACTTCAATTTAATTTCCACAAGATTCTTTTTTACTTCTGGCACTAAAATTTCCAAAGTAACTTATACATTATCAAACTGAACCGGGCAGACACTACTGTGTTCCGAATTTCTATCCTCAATGCAATGTCTAATGATGAGAGGTGGGTTGCAACAAAACATTGAGATCATTACTTTTATACGTGCGTTATCTCATGTAGTTTACTGATACCTAGAGTACCTCACAATTTCCAAATATCAGATGACATACACTCGTTAATTTATTTTTTCTAAACTGACACTTTTTGTATTTTCGCACACTTGCGACACCTCTTTCATAGTATTGTATAGATTACCTAGGAAAAGAGGTTTATGGTCTATTTTACTTTTAGAATTGAATTTTTTTGTTTCTGCATGAAATACTGAGGCAGGAACCGGCTTTGTTGTCTATTTTGTTCCCTTTAATGGTGCATATTTACTAAACAGGTTAGAAACTTAAAAAATAATTCACCATATCTCCCACATTGTCCTTACATAAGATCGCATTCCATTTAATAGACTCTGCATTCTCGGGAAAACATGGCATCAGCTAAAATTTCAAAGATGTGCCATTTTGGATAACAATTTTTGAACATTAATGAAATTAGGCATACATGAAATTTAAATAAAAAACCCGGAGTGGTATGTCGATCACAGGTGGAATAAAAGTTTGGGATTCTGTAGATATTTAGCTTACATTACGTAAACTTTATTTTATTTAACTCACCTTACCACGTTTATGTTGAGAAACTTTTACATGCCAAGTGAGATATTTTATTTTCCTACATAGATATTTTTACCATTTTGAACCTTGTATTGCTATCATACAGAAACAAGGAAAATTTGTTATAACATTGTTTGGTTTACCACACTACGTAACAGATGGAGCAGATTATGCTTTGTTACTGTTCCGTGATCTTTTTCCACTTTAGATCAATGAAGGAATCTTCATAAAATATAATTTAGTATGAGAAGTAAATTAAATTTAGTTCCAAAATATCTCTAAACATTTTATTCATTTGCCCATTGCGGTTTATGAAATTACTCAACAGCATATGAAGCATTCACGAGCTTGCAGGACAGATAATATTCCTTATTATTTATCATAAATGTGGTTTTAAATATTTATTCATCCATTTGTCAGCTGCATAGAAAATCCTTCTGGAAATTCAAGAAGTAAATGTACCTGCAAACACATTCACATACGCGAAAAAGATGCATAATTTCTTTAAAGGTATCGAAAAGAAAACAAAACATCTCAATTATTTGCAGTGGTCTCTGTTTCATCTACTTCGAAAAATACACTTTTTATTCTAAGTGTGTAATTATCTCATATTATAGTAGTCATTTGGTTCTAAAATCTCTCTAAACATATTATTTTGCCCATTACGGTTTGTGAAACTACTAGACAGCTTTTCATTCCTGATTCATTTGGCTTGAAGGACATATAATATTTATTATTATTTACCGTAAATGTACTTTTCAATATTTATTCAATCAGTTGTCAGCTGTATAGAATACCTTTCAGGAAATGCAATAAGTGAATGTACTTGCAAACATTCACACGTGTAAAACAGATTGTATATAATTTCTATAAAGATATCGAAAGGAAAACAAAACACCTCGTTTATCTGCAGTAGTCGTTGCTTCATCTACTTAGAAAAATACACTTTTTTATTTTAAGCTTGCAATTCTCTCTTATTATAGTTGTCATCGATATTGTTAGTACAATTAAATAACTCCCTTAGATTAAAATATTATTATTAAAACTAGAGCAAAATTTATTTTTAAGTCTCATTTTTGTTGACTACTTAGGTATATATGGGTTTTGTTTAGTTATAATATTAAATAAATAATATTGCAATTTTGACCAGTGATAAAAATATATTTTTATGGAAAAATCTTCAATAGTGATATGATGGAATATAAACGTAATATTATGTTAATTTATTTATGCATTATTTAATCAATGTTTATACAAGTATGTAAATTTGTTTATAAGAACAAGCATAAAAAGTAATGAATGTGCACCGCACTGTACTATACAAATTCATATCTTTAATTTTTTTGCACAAGAATACAATTGGATTTTGGGAATCTAACAAAATATGGATAGAAAAATATAGAAACTTTAACTCATTTTAAATTTAATTATATAGACTTATTTTTCATGAAATAAAACTGAAACATCACAATGAAATTTGAGGTGAGAAAACTTAAAAATTGAAGAAAAGTTGATGCATTCACAGTAAAAAGGCGAGCGATCTTGAATTCAGCATTGCCAGGTATAGACAAGAGTTGACACAAACCTTCCAATTTGGGTAGCAGTTCGGCAGCTGTAAACATTTTTTTTCAGGTAAATACAGTAAATACCTGACGTTATCAATATTGATTACTATTTCTGATAATAAAATTATTATTTTCATGTAAATATGGTGTAAAATGATTATCTGTATTATATTTTTACATTTAAACGTGAATTGGATTTTCTTCCAATGTTTGTCAAGGAAGAATTTCGTTTTTTAAATGTACATCAAATGCAAAAACACAGACAAAATTTTGACATGTTATATTAATTAAAATTATGGATACTTATCAAACATGCAAAAAGTAGCATTTTTATACATGTATATATAGATATATATGTATTCACTTTTGACTACTTAGAAATTTATTAAAACAAATGAAAAATTTTCAAGTAAATGTTTTAATTCACAAAAAATAAATAATTTTTTCTTATTACTTGCATTAGAAGCACAGTTTTAGTATCATTATTGGATTTTATCTTGAGTGATAATCTGCTAATGGCACGTATGTAAATTAAATTCAAGTCCCTATAACGAAGTGACGTGAAATGAAACTTTAGAGCCGAAGTGAGATAGAGAAGTAATAATGTTTAACATGTTTAGGTGAAATATGGGTACATCTACGATACTGTATATGGATATGTTTTCATGGAGGTGACTACTGAATAAAGAATAGTTATACAAAAGTTGATAATTTAACTTCTTTAACAATGATTACGCAATCATAATTACTCTAGATAGATTATATATAGTAATTACGTAGATTTAATACGCGCCATTAAGTATAATTGTTTTTAACTATTTAAATTTTAATTATGTGTTTTTAATTTTATTCAGCGTAAAGTCTGGAAGAAAAGGTAAAAAAGGAATCATAGCTGATAAAAAGACGTAGTCATCATCACTTATCCAGAGATAATGACACTCTATGAAGCAAAAGTACATCGGTGTGTTTAATAGTTGGTAAAAATCGTTGTGAAAAAATTAGCTAAAAATGAGTTGACCGCAACGCAACCTATTCGAACACTTTAATAGGTTACACTAATTTAGAAGTAATTTAAAAAAAGTACTCGTTTTAATATATGTTGCATAGTTCATATAATATTTTTCGCAAAATCCTTGTAATGCGGAGCGTGGTCGAGATGTACTCGTAAATGTTTAGTGCTCTGGAGACTGCGGGTTCTTCCACAAACTAGTCTTTTCTGTAATCATTATGATTTAATTTTATAATATTACGCTGTTTTGAAATACTTATGGTAGTGCAAGAAGAGTGGAGCGATCAAGATGAGAAACATCGGACAACAGAAACCGTTGTACACACTAAATCATACAAGGAATGATGAAGATGCAAAAGTATGTAGTAACTACACATAAGAAGATAATGTTGAATTTCCTAATCACGCCAATAATATAATCACGGGATTTCATCGTCTCAGGATTCTGAGATGACACTAACACTAACACAATATTTTGTTTAGGTAAGGATAAAATAACAACAAATGGAGCAGTGACGTATTACAAACCGCAATAGGTGCTTTGAGCTGTACGTCACGAAATGTGTAGTTAAGGAAGTAACAAAAATGTATAGTTACGGTAGCTCCAGAATGTGTATTGAAATGCAGTTTTATAAATTTTGGTAACCAAAGAACTTATGCAAATCAAGCTATGGGAAACTAAAAAAACATGTACGATGATTCCAAATGTGACATTTAACATTTTGAAAAACAATGAGTTGTAATCGTTTTCGTTATTGTTTAATTACCCGTAATTAGATGAATTACTTGACAGTAAAAGAAATGCTTTGAAACATTTGCATCTGTCAGAAATTTAAGACATTCAGAGATGTCTACATATTATTCACTCACTGAATATATGAATAGCTACTTAAATTTAGAGGATGATTTGTATTCCATTAGTACCGACTAGCGGAAAAACCTTGAATATATATGAATTGAAAAATTTTGTGTTGTGTGATTATTTACCTTAGGTAATAATCAGAAGAACACTATGGCCAAAATCTCAGTGATATTTTTATGTAATAATATTAACCCGATCAGCAAGAAATAACACTTTTGGTGTTTGGTATATTATAATATCATTAGAATACCTCTGTGTTACTGAAACAAATGATTATTAATTGGTCTATTGTCAATCCTAAACTGTACTTATGTGCCTCACAGGAATATTAAATTATCACCGTGAGTTTTTTCTTTTTTTGGATGCCTTTATCCAATTAATGTGAAGAATATATATGATCTACGTTCAGTTGTAGGAAAAAGTCGATTCAGAATGTATTCATTATTTTGTGTCAGTGCACTCGTTAATTTTGACATAAATTTTTTCCTTCTGCTAATTTGGCGTAGTTGTCTCAACATTTTTTCGACAATGAGAATTCGCGGCTAACTCAGTTAACACTTAAGAGACTCTTCCACATTCAATAACAATTTCAGTTTATTATTATTGTTAGCTTTAGTTCCATACACTCACAAGATTCTTTTTCAACTCAGACTTACAAGAAATAATACAAATTACGTGTAGCCGTTTTATTTTTAGTACTTGCTCTGTGCATATATCTGAAATTTTGTTATATTGGCACTAGCATGCTTTTACTTCTAGAAATGTTTTCATTATCAAAATAAAGAGTGAAATGTTTCTTATCCATAGAAGGAAATAAAACTAACCTTAAATATGAACACTACACATAAAGACAATTAATAACTGGTAAAATAAGCAAAATGACATAGCTCTAGAAAGCAAATTAAATTAGTCGTCGAGGTAGACAATATATAAGAATAGTGCTATAGTATAAAGTGACCAGTACGATAATTGATAAATATCTCAAGGATAATAAATCGACTTACGTATATTTTTAAACATTTCTATTTTTAGCCCAAGCGTCCGTGCAAAGTGAAGTCTCTGTGTAAGTTTCTCGCTGGTTGTGCACACAAAAAGCAATCCTGTTAAGTAATATAACCAAAACATCGACACGTACACTGTCAGTAAATACCGATCCGACTGAAATTACGGTGGAGTTGAAATTAATATACTGGTAGTAGATTAATTAAATTGTATAAAAGTAGTAGGTCAATTAAATTGTATAAAAGCAGTAGTTTTTACATGTTTACTAACCTCCGAATTGGCACCATAAAAAACAAATCCTATAGCAACAAGTGCGCCCCCAAAATAATTTAAAAATACTAATAGAATCTGCAACAAAATAAAAATTATTTTGATGTACATGTAAATGTTACACAGAGATTTCGAAAGCACATGAACTTTTTTCCTTTCATATATTAATCCGTACCAAAATTGTAAAAAAGAATAAAAAGCATTCTCAAAATATTTAATGTAAAAATAGTACTCTTACATATTTAAGTCTTTCAATTGTTAAATGCAAAAACATACAACTTAAGAAGGAAGTAATTAAATTGGGTCTTACTTGCAAGTAGAAGGCATCATGTAAGAGAAAACAGACACCAAAAACTTTCAAGTATAATTTGATTATTTTATCGACATATACATTCAAATCATACATTGTGATTGTCATTATGTCGTCAGCACTGCACAAACTATGGTGGTCATCAACACTAAGTAGAGCGGAAAGTTGTAAATTTCCATATTCAATTCTTTTCAAAACATCATTGAGTGATGTGGAAAAAAGAACACGTTCAACATCGCTATACCACAATATAAAATAGCCAAAGATGAATAGTAATTCAAAGTCGTGGGATAAATATACATAGAAAACCATTAAAAGGAAAGTTAAACACATTTCATAAAAATTTAAACGATTTTGTTTCCGTGCTTTTTCATATAATGAGCTCTTAATGTTATAATCCAAATAATTATCCAGCATTTCCATTTCAGCAATAAATTGTGGAAATTTATTCCATTCCAAAAAAGTAGTTGTGATAATGATATAACTGAATGCAGCTAAAAATGCTACGTGGTAAATTGTTTGCGGTACGAAGCTTTCATTTGACGTAAGACCAAAATATGGGTCCACAATTAGAAGCAGAATAAGTAGTGATAGAACTATTGCTGCATATGTTACAGTTATGACACGTCTTATTATCATCGGCCACGGCTGAGAGAGTATTGTCTGTCTTTTAATTTCTGTGCTTCGTTTGATGCCCATCACAATTTCCAAATATTGCAAATATTTCCACGTATCTTTATAGCATATTTCTTCCATTTTCAAATGACAGAAATTAGAGTAGGATTACGTATAAATGGTTTAATTTCTAGGTTTCTGGATGTCTCGTACACAACTAAAGACAACCAGCTACAGGACTGATTAGCAGAAAAGTAGAATGCTACCAGAGTAATAGAGATATTATTGATTTTGCTTCATGACTAATTGTTATTAATGATTCTGCTAGATAGCAGACACATTACGGCGAGGATGGCATTGGGAAAGTTTTTAAATAATTGATTAGAAAAATTGATTTTTCTTTAACCCTTGGAAAAATAAGTTAAAGGTAAGTCAACTTGAAATAACATAATTTTTAAATGAATTTTAATTTTCAACATAAGAAAATTCGATTATTTTCTGAGTAAAGTTTTTCAATAAATTATCCACGGTTCAAAATGAAAAAAAAACATCACAAAAATGATAACTTCTAATACAACTATCCAACAAAATTAAAAACATTCAAAGGCAGAAACCCCTCCACACTCACCTTATCCATTCAAGTTTGAAATACAGTATACGTTATTTAATATTTTGTTGAAAGTTTACTGTCTGATTCTTTAAGGATTGGGGACCGTGAATGAGTCGACCATTTCACGAATTTAATTTATCATATGTAATTTTTTGACGAATAAGATACATACCTATATATCTCCAGGAAGTATTTTATCAAACCGTGATGGACTTTTTCAAGTACATTTCTTTCGCCTAATTCACAATATGTTTTCATACACACTTTTTTCTTTGTGCAACTTATATTTTAACATTATAAACTTAGATATTATTGCGTTTTTCTTTTCATAACTTCATCTATATGACTTTTGATTTAACATGACCACTTTTGTTTTTTGGAGACCAATACTAGCTCCTCACCGCTGCACGTTTCTGTACAACTCGCTTGCTGAATGTTAGAGTGTCATTCTTTAATAGCACTCTAAGATCGTTAATACGGATATCTTGTTACTTGCTTGAACTAAATAAAATGTAAGTAACTTAAATGAGTGAAATCTCTTCTAGACTCCAGTATAACTTTAAATCGTCCAGTAAGTATTGTTACCAGAAACGGTCAAGGTAAAATTATGTGGAAAATAATACAAATAGGGTTAGTGAAATATTTTAAATTTTTCAAAAATATATCGTCACAGTTAAAGTAATCAAAATCCATATGCTTCAAGAAAACTTTTGAAAGATATAGGCAAAGCCTTTTTGCAAGGCTGGCTGGTTTACAATATCCGACATATAAAGAAACTTTTGTAACTATATAAAAAAGCTTACATATACTCCCTGGGTCCTGCTTGACAACATTATCGCGACATAAATCCACAATTCATCGCCATTAAATAAATAACGTTATGTCAAGTCGTCATTAATGTCATTTTCAAATTAAAATTAGGATTATTTTGGTCCTAATCTATATATATGTATTTAAAACTAACACACAAATTACATTTTCGGAAAATATTTTCAAAGTTACCCAAAGTAAACTTTTATTTTAAAAATTTTACATCCATCTTTAGAATAGTTAAAACACATTAATTTCAAAGTAGAAAGATGTGTTCACTTACATTATTTTCATAATGTTGGTAGAATTTGGCCCCCGTTTTAAAACATAATATTCTGGAAAATATAACAATAATCTGGTACAGGGGTCGATTAATTGAATAATATTCTTTGTGGGTAAATGAGATGGTTTTAAAATTCTTCCAAGTTTAATTGCAAAGTTACGTAAAATAAACCTACATAAAATGAAATTATGATAGATATAGTAGGAAGACTTTTAATAGGTATTTTGATATCCTGAGGTTATTTTGTTTTAGAAATGGGAATTTATCTTCGACGTGCAAATATTTGTGCTCGTGTAAATAAAGTTATTCACTAATCAATGTTCTGGAACTATTCAAACTCATGATAATTCCGCATATAATTGTGGTATAAAATCATTTTAATTCGCATTATTTCTGGTAATATTTTCATAGTTATATGTCATCTCTTTCTGTCTCCTTACCCTCTTTTAATTCCAGCTTATCGTATGTTGTTTAATTCATGCATATTACTTAGTTGCATTGCCTTTTATTCATTGTTTATTTTACATTTGTTTTAATGCCTTTGGTTTTCTTCTTCATTTCATATTCGTTAACAACTTATGACGACGCCAAAAGTTTGCATAGTAATGAATTTGTCTTTTAAGAAATAAGTATTTTCATGTTTAGAGGGAACCCTACATAAATTAGTATAAAATTAAAATTACACCATATGAAATAGCCAAGAAAAACTCTGGGGTCGAAGAACCCCCATCAGGAACGAAGTCACTTGCATTATTTTTTCAACTCTAAACATGATTTAATATGTATATTTCTATTGATTATATTAGTGTATTTTTGTCACGCCAAAAAGTGCAGCCCTTTTTTATTCAACCCTCTTTCTCCCTCTCTCTTTCTTTCTCTAATTTGTAAACTTTGTTATTTTTTATAATTTTTTCAAAGCAAAAATATAAACTAAGGATTTAAATCAATAAATTTCATTCAATATTTTAGGGAAAACAGTTATTTATTGAAAAAAATAAAAAATAAAATAGGGAATTAAAAATTACTTATAAAAAAATTCTAAATAAGAAAAAAAAACAATAACAAAATACTTAAAATTAATAAATTACAATAAATTGCCAGCATATTCATATATTTTCATTGCTAATTAAACTTTATATAGATTGTTTGATGAAATAAAAAAAAATAATATTTTGAACAATAAAATTTCAGTTTAAAATTAATTTTATATTTAATTCAATTAAAAACCCAAAATTTGCGCATTTTAAAATTAAAATATTTTTATTTTAATTGTTTCAACATTGAATTAAATTTAAAATTAATTTTAACGTTAAATATTATTATGCTACCAATTAACTTTTTTGTTATTCTATTATTTTAAATTTTTTTATTAAATCAAATTAAATTTAAAGTTTTTAGTTTATACTCAATAATTTTTTTTATTTATTTTAAAAATGAATGAAATTTAACTTAAATTTAAGGAATTTAAATGAGTGAGAATAACTTTAAATTTCATAATTTATATTTTTTTAAGTTCATTTGCCCATTAATACTCAAATTCCTAATAACATTTTCTTTTCCACACTATTGAATTTAATAATTTCATAGACAGAGAATGAGGAGGAGGGGATCGGAATATACACAGGTTTTTTAAATACAATATGTCAAATTTCTACTTGATACGCCAAACAAAACTAAATTAATTTATATGGTGGTTATGACAAGTAGCAGTCATGACAATTGCAAATTCCTTTCTCAAAAGACTTTTGCAAATTGTCGTTAATTGGTGAATGGTGGTCCTTGTTTATACACTTATTCATAATGGAAACAAATAACGTTAATGAATATTATGTGCAAAATGTATACAGATAGTATGTAGATGACGATATAATTAAGGGAATACTAGAATTAATTTCAAATTAATTTGAAAAATACCTGAAGAAAAAGGAAAGTGGAAAACATTATGAAAAAATATTAATATTTCAAACTATAAAAATTATTTCTAACAAAATTTTAGTTGTGTCAGATATATTTCCATTATTGATGGATATTCGACATCATGCTGTGTACTAATTTACAAATATATATAAATATATATATATATATATATATATATATATATATATATATATATGTATATATATATATGTATATATATACAGATATATAAATATATATATATATATATACATATATATATTTATATATATATATATATATATATATACATATGCTTGTTTTTGTATACTTCTATGTAACAATTATTCAAATCAATATTACCTGTGTTATTATATAATATATTGATAATAACAGGTTTATAAATACTTTTACCATGTAATAGAGAAGCTGAAATGAGATGATAATATTTGCGTATTATTAATTTGCAGTTCCACATTTGTAATAGTTTAGTTTTTTATTTAAATATAAATTAAACATACCTGCAGGCAAAACACCCTATTCATAACTTTATAAACTTCTAACAATTTGCAACATATTGTGTATATTTAATTTAGTTGTATGTCAACTTTAAATTTGTTTCCATTATCATTTGATTTATCGACTGCGATAAATTTAGAAATAATCTCTATCTTGATTTGTTCCCTATTTTCAAAAATAATAATTCATCGTTGACTTTAGAAAATCTTGTTTATTTAACATTTACTGATGTTAGAAAAATTAATATAGAGAAAGAAGAGTAGGGAAATGGAATCCCAAAGAAGAAAGGCGACTTTCGTTGGGTACTGTGAAGACTCAAATGAGTACCGACTGATTACCTATCGCTGTAGGCTGATTGATTTTGCGATAGAACATGGCATGATTCTTGGAAACACTCTATTTTGTCACAAACTGATTGACCAAGTGGTGTATGTTCAAATCAAATAGACCACCTCTTAATTGATTCTAGACACTGTTCAGATTTCTTCGATGTTAGAACATATATAGGTGCTAACATAGACTTAGATCATTATCTAATTATTGCTAAAATCAGAGCAAGGCTCTCTAATTCCAAGAAAGAATGTCTCGAGCCACTCAAGACCTTTGATTGTGAGAAACTTAAAAACCAAAAATTACGAAAGGAATATGGTGACTTTTTGGATAATAATTTGATGAAAATAAAGGACTGTGACTCCATAGATGACCATTGGAGGGAAATAATGGAAAGTGTTTGTCATACAGTTAAATCTACAGTAGGCAATAGTAAACACAGTAAAAATAAAAACTGGTATGATGATGAATGTACCAAACTGACCAAGAAAAAGAATGAAGCATATAAAAAGATGCTAAATAGAAAGACCAGAAACAATACAGAAGAATATAAAAGAGCCAGAAAAGAGGAAAAAAGACTTCACAAAACAAAGAAAAGAGTTTTTGAAGAGGAAAACCTAAAAAAAATTGAAAATCTTAAAACCCTAAATGAATGTAGAGCATTCTATAGAAGGGTTAATCGTAGTCGCTCTGACTTTAAACCAAGTTCTACTCTTTGTCGAAATGAACAAACGGAAATTTTGGCTAACAAACAAGAAATTCTTTCAAGATGGGTTGAACATTTTAACAATCTTCTAAACTCAGAAAATTCACAGGAGAATCATGGACACAACTCAGTAAATGTAAATAATGATGAAATAATTCCCATCCCAGAGAGAGATGAGATTCAATTAGCAATTAATTAGCTAAAGAATAGTAAATCACTAGGATGTGATTTTATAACTGCAGAATTGCTAAAAAAATGAATGTCCTCGGCTATATGATCACCTACAAAAGTTAATTGTGAATATTTGGAACTCTGAAAAGCTTCCTTCCGAATGGAACATTAGTATTTTGTACCCTGTTCATAAGAAAGGAAACCCAATGGTTTGCTTCAATTATAGAGGCACTAACTTACTGTGCACAAGCTATAAAATTCTATCCAACATTCTGTTTATGAGACTAAAACCATTCGTTGATTCTGAAATTGGCAGCTATCAATGCGGATTTAGGAGTGGAAAATCTACTGTTGATCAAGTTTTTTGTTTACGTCAAATTATTGAAAAATCAATTGAGTATGATATTGATACTCATCACTTGTTTGTAGACTTTAAATTAGCATTTAGTGTTAGTAGAAAGCATTTAAAATGTATGAATTCAAAATTCCGAGCAAGTTAATTAGACTTGTAATGTTTTCTATGGAGACGACAAAATGTAAAATAAAATTCAATGGTGCCCTCTCTGAAAATCTCAGTGTCAATAATGGTGTTCGACAAGGCGACTCACTCTCGTGTCTGCCTTTTAATATTGTACTAGAAAAAGCTATTCGGGATTCAGATATTAATACAAGGGGTACCATCTTTTACAAATCAGTTCAGATCCTAGCGTATTCTGATGATATTGATATAATTTCTAGAAACCTACCAGCCTTGAGAGAGGCCTTTCTATCTTTAGAGATATGCATGGATGCAAATCAAATGGGTCTGGCAATAAACGACACCAAGACTAAGTATATGGATATACAAAAATCTCCTCCAAATAATGCACATAATCGTTTGGAGATTGGCTCACATACATTTGAAACAGTTGACTGCTTTACTTACCTTGGATCTTGTGTTAACAATAAGAATGACACTATCTCTGAAATTCAGAATCGCATATCATCAGCCAATAAAGCATTTTTTGGACTAAGCTCCATCCTTAAATCTTCTTTTATTACAAGAAAAACAAAATTATTAGTATATAAAACTCTTATTAGGCCAGTTCTAGCATATGGTTCAGAAACCTGGCCTTTGACTAGAATTGGAGAGAATAAAATAGCAGCCTTTGAAAGAAGGGTTCTGAGTTTTTGGGGGTGTCAAGGAAAATGGTATTTGGCGAAGACGTCTTAACTCAGAACTCTATAGGTTGTTTGAAGAGCCTGATATCATAATATATAAAAACCATCAAAATCAAAAGAATGAACTGGGCTGCCCACGTATCTAAAATGAAAGATGAAAACCCAGTAAAGAAAGTTTTCATCGGAAAACCTCTAACAACTCGTAGAAGAGGTAGACCAAAATTACGATGGATTGATTCAGTGGAAGAAGACTTTAATATTCTCAGGATAAAGAACTGGAAAACCCAGGTGAAGAGTAGAACCTCCTGGAAGAATCTCCAAGGATCTCCAAAGAAGGCCTTGACCCACCCTGGGCTGTCGTGCCAAATATGATGAATGATGGAAGACTGCAACAGACTATGAATACAGTTGCAAAACAATATGAAAACATAGTTAAAACAATAACAAAGAAAGCAGCAAGCTGACAACAAGAAAATATAAAGTAAAATGTAATTACTAAAAAATATAAAAGAAACCAAAAATATATTCTTATTTACATATTTTTTTATTATTCATTTTAATTCCAATATTACATTACATATCCAATATTACATACCTATTGAAGTAGGGTACATGAGTACTTCGAACCAGTTTATTAGTACAAAAATAGATATAAAACATATTCATATGCACATATATATGTGATATATTGATTACAATAAAGGAGAGCTTACATAGCATTACATAGCTTACAGAGCAAAACTTCAAACCAAAGCTCAAAACACATGGTAATGTTGGCCACCTGGTTTTAGTTACTGGTGTTCGGTGTTAATAATATAGTACATACTTTACTTAAGCAAACATTATTAATAGGTAGTGTTTAAACAGAACTCAGTAAATTTTCCACATAAAAAAATCAATATTATGTTTTCTTACTTGTGTTAAGCACTCAAGAGATTCCACACGATGATAAACTAATGACTGTTTTTTCAAAAGGCATTCAATCAATAAAGTGTCAGTTGTTTCTTAAACACTGAATAAAATAATCGTGCTGAAATTCAGTCGGAACGATAAAATATTTTACGAGTTAATATGGAGTCGATTGAAAATACACTGTGGCCAATTCTAATAACCCAACATGTGTTTGGAGTTCGTAGAAAAACTGTTAATCGAATTCCTGCCAAATTTACATTATGGTGTCAAAAGTTTTACACATTACTTATAATAGGAATATTTATGGTGCAATACACTTGGCTAATAATTGCAACATTGATGGAGATGCAAACACCATTTTTAATCAAATATGGTCGGCGTGTTATATTGGCCTTTAGGACAGTTCAAATGATTCTCATTCTGCGCTTATTATTGATTGATATAATATGTGACAAAAATATGTTTAAAGAATTGATCTTAAGAATTCAAAAAGCAGATGATCTTTTCAAACCAGAGCACAAAAGATATTTGTTGAAACGTGACAAGTGTCGAAGCCTGATTGTTATTGGTCTTCTTGTAGCTTTTCATACTGTTATGGCTACTTTTGGTATATTTGTAGTAATAAAATACTCTCTGAGTATTTCCTTTTACGTTGTATTCAATATTATTATACCCATTATTTTTGATTTAGAAGTAACATTGTTTTGTTTCATATCATTCAGTATTTCAAAACGGGTGGAAGTGATGAATACGTCTTTCAAATTTAATAACAAACAAAATACTGTGGCACCTGTCGATGCCATATTTGGCAGTCCACAACATGATCCCAATTCCAGCAACCATTTTACATTTGTATTGCCGCTAAAAGAAAATTCCATTTATTATTTATCTCAATTCTATATTAATTTGTTACACCTCTGCCACTATTTAAACAAGGTGTTTGAATTTCAGGTTTGTGATAGTAATTTTAAATAAAAGTACTGAAATAACATTTTAATTTTAAATAATGCTTTCAAAAATATCAATACAAATATTATTATGAACTAACCCTTACTTTTCAGCTACTCATGTCAATCACTCTGACGTTTTCTGGCATGCTCCTTACAATGTATGGCTTTCTTGAGAATATTAAACATAATGTGAGTATTGTTAAAACATACAATAACTAATTAACTTGAAGCACTAAACAAAATTACATACGATAGACCACAGACTAAAGGCAAATAATTTATTATTTAAACCTACAAATGTTCCAAAAAGATAACAAATATGCTCATAGAGAAAAGTGTGACGCAATTGATGACGCATATAAAAAAAATTGTATGTTTTCTCAATTATAATTTGAATACATTTAGATATGTAAACACATTTACACTTTTTTATGGCTGAAAGTCTTGCAGAAAAGAGCAAGTCTAACAAGAATAATGTGAAGAACTAAATATACATCTAACAGCGACTGAGTTGAGGTCAAGGAGAGAGCCGAGATTTACTTTCTTTTTCTTCGATTGATATTTAATATTTCACTTGTTTTTTTCTTCATATATTGTGACATCCAATCCTCAACATGTCACAATCTTTAACTCTGGATTTCTAATTTGTCTTCATTTTTAGTTTAATTTTCTTTTGTTTCGGTTTCCCTAACACAATTATATGTGCCTTATACACTAATATACTTATAAAATATGATGGTAATCAGTTTTGATGAACAGTTTTTCAAGAAAAAAATATTAATTAGTAGGCACAATACTCTAGTATTATTAGAATTAAATTAGGGTAATCAATTTCAGGTAGTTTTTTCTTCTTGTCTGGTATTTCCACTAATTGCATCCCTATTGATAATGTTGTGGAATTACGTATCATATAGCCATATCTAGAAATATCAGATAAAAGTTAATTATAAATACGTTTAACCATTCTTGAATGTACAGTGAGGTGGTCGACCCTGAACTATGTATTTGCTTGGAATTTCCTATTTAAAACTATATAATTTATGGAAAAGAGATTGAGGCATAAAAAGTTAATTAATGCGTAATCATGCACGAACTGTAGTAGCTCTGAAATATTGTGTGGACGATACACAAACTTGGCCCTTAAATAAGGGAGATGAATTCAGTTTGGCCTGAAATTAAAACTATTTTTCAAAGATTCTCATTTTTTTATCACACATTCATTCATATAGACAATATTTCAGAAATTGGACATATCACTTTCGATGAGTATCATGTTATGGCAAATCCACCAAGTTGTGGGGTTGATGGCCGTGTGTCTCATATGTGAGAAAATATACTTGCAGATAGAAACTACAAAATCCTTTCTGACATCAATGCAAGTCGATGAAGAATTACGTAAGTGAACAATAATTTTTCTGTGTTTATGTTCCTTTCATATTTCTCCCTTGTCAGTACTAATGAATTGTATTTTATGAATGTGTAAATATTTTCATTTCACAATGTGTGCCTTAAACAATTCTCCATAAAATGTAGTTCTGTACTAAGGAATTAGGTAGCTTTTCCCACCTTTATAAAGCAGTTCAAAGTGATGAACTGAAAGATTTTTTTGATTGATTTTTTAATTTTAACTGAGGATGAACTGAATATGCAACACAATTTTTGATGTCTTTCTAATTCATTCAACAGTTCCTTGATTAAGTTTTGATAACTTACACATCCATGACTTAGGATAAGCGGAAGTAGAGTTTGAAAAATATGTTCCTATTCTCAATTGAATTGGTAAAAATTTTTGAACTTGTTTGAGAGAGTTTATTCTGAAGGAACTCATATGTAATAAATGATAGCATCTACTTAGGATATCATGTAAGATGTGAATCAATCATTTCGGTCAAGATTTTTTGACATCAGAAGAAAAAAGATATTGAATAACCACTAATGAACAATTGTGATAGTACAGTTGTGTTTCCAAAGGAAGAAAAATTATTTTAACGCTCATACTACTCTGCAGAGTGCAGAGTTAAATGGAAATGTTTGAATGTTTTGCTTGAACCTTGACAAAATTTCTTTCTACTACAAAAAGAAAATATATTTTGCAATGAATGAGTTTCATTAATTAAATATTTATAAATTTGCATAACACCTTAAATCTTAATGTCTTAAATAGCATTTTAATAAATGTATGAAATTCATTCCATAATTGATTTTCTTATCTAATTTTCTTTGATATCTGATAAAAAACAACCACTTTGAAGTGTTTCAATCTACCAATGCCCCTTGCAATTGAACTACGGTTTTTTAATCAAATCTAAAATTTGCGATTTGTTCACAGTGGTGTGCAGTGCCATATAACCAATTACACATAGCTCATTCGAACATCTGACCTACGTACAACATATATTTATAAATATTTAAATATATTTAATGTATGGTATTCATGCAAAGTTGGCAAGCCCAAACCGATAACCCAAATGCTACCAGTGTGTGTAATAGAGAAACGTACAAACTTGATTAGAAAACAGTTAAACTATTTGATGACACAATTATAATATTACAATAATTAAAATTGATCGATTCATTGACTTTATGAATGTGTCATGTATCCACATAAAATTAATAAAGTTAGTAGTAAGATTTATTTTTAGTCCTTTTACATGAAAACTTAGAAGTAAATAACTAACTATAATAAGGCATTAAGGCCCATCTGCCACTAAGAGGGCATTGCATATAACTTAATTAATAAAAATATGTAAGTAAATATATGTACATTTGTATTTATGTACATATATGTTAGGTCTCCAAAGAAATCATGTCAAGAAATTGGAGGAAACCAAGGTCTATTTGAATCACTCCACATGTTTCTAGCAATTTTTTACCGTTTCACAATTATTATTTTTCTATTCTTTTCTCATGTCAGTACAAGTTCTATGAGTTTTTTTATGATGACACTAACAACTGCGATAGATGTATTCATTTATATTTTCATTGGTCTTATTGGGGACTGAAAAAAAATAGCAAGAAAAGGAATGCTCACTGTGGATCACAATACCATATTGAAAACAGTTTATTTTGTTATATTTAATCATTATTATGCAATAAAAAAAACATTCCCAGTGTATAATTTGGTGATAGCTAAATAATGTTTTGATTGTTGTTGAGCAATGTCATTAATGCTCTATCACTATTTTAACAATTTTGTTTGAAATTTCCTGTAGAGCAATCATTAAAGTTTCTAATTATTACATATATTATGGGTCACGCCAACTTCACTGAATAATAAAAATGAGGCTTTTAAAATCTCAAGCAACTCCTATGACTCTGGTACGTTTACTCAATTCGGGACTAAAAAGTGACATTATGTTTCATTAGACTCGTTAAACTCGACACTAAGATTATATTTTTGGGGATTTCTTTTTCATTTTGTTCTTGATTCTTCCTGCTCTAAAGTAAGTAAGTTGTATAAGGTTTTTGCAATAATGACAACATATTTTAATAATGATACAGAATATAATTTATTGAACTAAATTTAAACATAATTCTGAAGCAATAAAGCAAATCAGAAAAACTACATTCATAATAAAAACTTTCAAATCATTTATTTCCTTAACATTACAGACATCTTGTGCTACGCTATTTATTTACCGAGCAACTTTATTTATTCCTTTGGAGATTTTTTTTGCTTTTATTAAATTTGTCCATATAGTTTAATCAACACAATGTGGTATAAGTTATATTAAATACAAACATGTTTTTAGATATTTATTATAAGGAAAAATAAGCTATAAATAACTAATTGTTATTTCGAGGGAAACCAACTTCAAGATCATACGTAATTGCACAAAAAGCCAGATGACATTCTTTTTCTTATCAATTCCAACTACATAATTAAGGTTTAAATAAAACTCCTATTTTTATATTTATTTGATGAATGCACTGGCTGTAAACAGTGCATAAAACAAAGCTACTGGGAACGATGTCCCACAGGCCATTAAGTGAATTGTGATCCTGCTTTAAGGGATTGAAATCCCTAATAGTAACTTTATTAATAGTTGATTTTTCCTCCAGGATAAATGTATAAGCAGATATTTGACTCTCTGTCATGGAACATAATAAAAATTTAAGCATACAAAAATAAAAAAATTTAATTGTGCTTGCAATTTAAATCTACATAAAAATGAAAGTGTTAACCCCAAACATACACAACAACAAACTACCAGTAAAATATACAACTGAGGAATTCCTTTACAGTGCGGGAATCAGTCTATATATTGATGAAAACTGGAGTGAAATATGTTCAACAGTTTATGAAATTAGTGGTTACTCTTTCTTAAATTCATTAACAATACCTTGCTCTAAGTATATATATTTTCTTTATTTCAGCATCCATTGTCCGACGCCATATGAAGCTCATTAATAATATGATAGAAACAAGCAAACTTGGTCAATTTACAGTTTTCCATTCATTCAACCTGCGAACTTCGTTGCTGCTTCACATTCTAGGCCTCTTCACAAATTACACTGTTGTTTTGATCTAGTTTCTTAATATGGATAATCTATTTTAAATTAAAAATTACAATACCTTGTCAAATTTTACAGTTTTTAATGTTTGGCTAATTATTATGTAACCTTCCCAGATATACAACTGTACACCACCACTTTTTAGTTTGTAACTTACTGCTATGAAATTATAACGCATGAGTTGTGTAAAATGATATATTTTTAATATTCAGATTGAATTACAATATTATCAGGTCTCATTTTATCAAATACATTATTTCCTTTAAAGCATTCAATATATTATTTCTTTATGTGAGAAAATAGCTCAAAAAATTCTTTGTGGTATATCAAAATATCACAACTCAAGAACAACCATTATTCAATTCGAAGACAGCCTGAGCGCGATATGATATGGGGCGCGAGTAAAAATTTAAACAGATGGCCCGAGGGCTAGATATTGTGCTCATAATGTATGCAAAATCTGGCCTGGAACCTTTTGCATTTGTTAACTAATTTTTGCCTGGGTCGTTTACAGGTTAACCTACGCATACAATAAGCCAAAATTATTGATAAAGCGAATTTACTTTTATATTTTAGAAAATTTTTAACTGACTATTAGAAGTTTATGCTGAAAAAACATAGTTTCAGTTAACAAACCAGATCATAAATCATTGTCATACTTAACTGTGGATAACATCTTACACTCAAAAACTTCAAAAGCACTCAAAAACAATAAATACTAAAAAGCTTCAAAAGCATCATAAAAATTAGGAAGATAAATTTTGACTAGTATATATTGAGACATAAATAAAAGGCAAGTATTTTCTTTCTTCAAATTTAGTACATACGTGAGTGAATTAAAGGGGGCAGCTAAAAGTGTAAATATTGATTTGCATCGTACTTAATGTTGTGAAGATTGATGTTATATTTTGACGCATAAAGTGATGATAAAATCTAGTATGCGTCATCCAGATAACGAGTCGTCCTTCAAAGCAATGAATTAATGTCAGTTGACAAATGATGAATATAGCCTTACTCATTTAAATTGTTATCAATCATTTATTGTCCATCAATTTTACCTAAACTACTTAGTTGCTACCTACACTTGTACGCTATCAGATCTTCTTTCATTGCAATACAAGTGAAACGATCAGCAATGCCTTCCATATAGAAACTAAGGATATTTAAGTATTCCATATAGAAACTAAGAATATTAGAGTATTCTTTATAGAAACTAAGAATGTTAATTTTTAAGATATGCTTTAGCCCATTTTGTTTTGCAAATATGTGTTCAGTGCAGGAAGCAGTAAAAAATTTCACACGGAATACTCTGCTACATCAAGATTTGCATTATGTAAACTGTCTTGTTGATCTATCATATAATGCATTTAGAATATTGGGACTTAGAATTATTTTGTGACGATTGGATACGGAGTATACTTAGTGGGCTTAAATGTTATTTAGTAAAAAAATATGAATAGCACTTTAATACGTCATATTAAACAATTTGATGGTTAATTTGAACTCCCTTGTTCAAACAGTTTGTTGAATATCATATAAAAAACATATTTTATATGATAGAATAATGGAAATATATAGAAGGTTACATATAGTAGTTTGTTACAATATTGTATTAACAAGGAAAATATTATTGGTAATATATTTTTTCTTTACATCCTTTTATTTATTTTTTACTGGTCAAATCAGTACCATTTATATTCATTAGTCAAATTATAACATGAGCTAACAAAGCAGTTTGCTTATGTTTTCGTATACTATTTGTGTACTCGTTACTTAGTTCATTTAATATTTTCATAGTTCATTTATCCCATGTCAGCCATTATAATAAACGATTCGATTTCTCTTATCAGATTCCATCAACCACTAACAGATAAATTTCTGTTAAAGTCTTTCCGGTAATGCTAATGAGCACATAAGCTTTGTAATTTTCATATATATAATTTGTTATTGTGAAACTAGACGCGCACGCCCATTAATCAATATTCAATGTCATCTAACATATTTTTAGTACTTGGTGAACGAGATTGGTTATTCAATCAGTAGTAAACAGATGAGATGAGTTATTTTTTCGTGCTTTGACATTTGTATTGGATCTGTTCATTTCCCTCACTTGTCCAGATATTTTAAAATTTTCCCGCGTATCATACATTTTCTTTACGCAACTAATAAATATTGTCACTTTTGAAATAATTGATGTATTTATGAACCAGAAAATTAATATTATATTATCCTCATCTTTAATTAAATACAATTTTCCTTCAAATATATGCAATACATATCTGATTGTTTACAATAATCTAAAGAGTAATGATACTGTGAGTTAATTCTCACTCACATCGACTCTGATTTGGAATAAACTTCTACTAAAATTCGTCTCTGTGTTGTTTGGGATTGATCACAAGCTTTGACAGAGTGGCATAATGTGAGGACCCGGGTTCGATTCCCGGCCTGGACTGGATTTGGGTTCTGGTTGGCTTTAAGAGATTGCTCTCGTAGCAATAAATCCACCATATGTATCGACTATATACATCAAAGTACATAAATAAATAAAAATTACATGTCACTTTTAGTAAATATCCACTTTTGCGCATACCCTCATGTTGTATACAATCATTTACAAGATCCCTACACAAGAACCTAGAAATACACAGCTTACATATGTGCTGATAAAAAATCATACATTCAAGATATCCTACAAAATTTCTGCGTTTGTTATTTGACCTTACAGGATTTTGATATACATCAATGCTCTTATTAAAAAAATTAAAATTAATACAATCATTCTGACTTTTCTATAGGCTGTTAAAATTACAAAATTGATACACAATGTAGTACGTAGTTGTGTCTGCGATTGCAATTAATATTGGCACAATTACTATAAATAAGAAATACTTTATGTTTTGTTATCCAAAATTTACATTTGCTTAAATATTTAGACAACTTACGAAAATATTGTTATCGACAAATAAATTGGAAATTGGCTTTCTTGATTTTAATTTAAAAATAGATTTTTACTTTAACCTGAATGGTAATTAAATAATAATAGAATTGAAGTCATGAAAACATGTTTGAATAGTAGGATTTATTTGATTTGGGAATATAGTTTTTTACGTTTTTTTATCAGTCTTTTTGCCAATAAACAAAGTTTGCCTCCTTATAACAACTTGTGCATTTGATCATTATTTTTATATTTATTTGTATCCCATTATTGATGCTCAAACGATCTTCTGAAATTTTTAAAATTTTTTATTATATTACTATTTAAATGGTCGGATGACAAAAAACCTAGATTTCAGATTGAACCAAAGAGTTAATATAGCGACATTTTTTTAATTACAATTATAATCGTCTGATGCCCGATAGAATCATTTTTTTTAAATTCTAACTAGTCAAAAACTTTATTTATTTGCAATTTTTAGAAGGTGTCGCTTAGATCCTACAATACATTACAAATTTGGCAAAATTATTGTGGAATGGAAAGATCTGTATTGCCCTGTGTACTTTATTTATATGTGTACATTTATGACAAATTACAAATTTATAACATTACATATTTAATATTTAAAGTATTCACCAAAGTAAATTTATGGAAATGGCCCAAATGGCCTATGTTTGAGATAGCATATGTTTGTAGTCATATATGTATACCCAACTTTGAACTGTCTTTAACTTGACCCAGAAGGTATGGGCAAGTTACAATTTTAATATAAAAGTTTAAGTAAAAAAATAACATATGCACTGAACTTACAATACAAGGTTTTTTTACGATGAAAATAATAATGAAAACATAATTTTTAATTTTCAAAATTAATAAGATTCATATTTTTTCCGCTGGCAGTGATGTCGGATTTTATCAAAACTGCATGAAGGTGTTTCAGCATTTGTGTTCGGTGGCCTGTAAGGCTATTGGGTTTGATATTTTATTCGTAAGAAAATAGTTGTGCTTTGTAGATGCAACGGCATGTGGAGATATTGGTGTTGATACCGTAATTCTTTCCTCTTAGATGGGAAATATCAATACTTTGATAGTTTTGTTTGCTTCTACCGTTTTCATTTTCATAGATTTTTATGATTATTTAATTTTTGTTGCAATAATTTTAGTTCTATTTCTAATTTTTATATAAATATAAGCAACAGTACTCAACAAGGACAATATACTATACTAGGCTCCATGACTTTAATAAATTTTCTGGCTTAATTCTTTAAATTATATTTTGCTGGAATATATTGCATCAAATTAACATTTTTAAAGACAATTTTTGCGTAGCTTTATTTCAATGATGAGTATTTGGTTATAAGTAGGCTTTATTTTTATTTCAAGATTCGATATTTGTATTTCACAATCTATGGTGATTGTGAATAAATAAGTTTCTTTTAATGTTTTTCTTTTTTTTCCCTCTTGATGTTGTCCGGTGAATGCGGTTTCCTTTGGTGATACGAAGTCATTGTTGTCAAATATAGTTTGTGCTTCTAAATAATATATATCAATGATAATTATGTTATATGACCAGTGAGCTTAGGATTTGATTAATTGGGCTGCATAATTTATATGATCATCATTTGATTTCACAAACCCGTCAAATATATAAAAATAGTGTAGTAACTAATCCTGTGTTGTTTAGATAGCACTTATTAGGAGGATTTTCAATTCTGGAATTATAGCTTGAAATGCATTGTTTTAAATTTTAGGAAGATATTTACAATAATCTAATTCTAAATTACTTACATACGACTTATATGGTTTACGTTACTCTTAATTATCAGTAACTTTTCTATATTAACAATTTTATTTGTATTGAATTTGCACATTTTATTATAACTTTAATTTTTTTAATGCAAGATCTGTTAGATTTACAGCGAAAAGATGAATTTGACCCATTTTAGTGACGGTAACAATATTATCCAATTCGCAAAACCATTAATAAATTGAACATTAATTGTACAATGTATTGGCGAAATGTATGGCTTGCTATTTGCAATAAACCTAAAACAGTCCTGTCTATGTACTATACAAACTGTCTGTTATCCAATCAATTTTAGCATTAACAGTTTGACAGTGGATCCAATTATATAAGCTAGAAATATTAATTTGGAGTAATTGGGAAAAACTTTCTCTTAATTTTAAATATTAGGTAAATTATTTAGTGATATAATATTTGTAATTTTACTAAATCTTTGAGGTCTATTGTTTGCATTATCAGTTAATTTATCATAATATACATCTTATTTTTAAACTCTTGTTTTATATCAACTAAACTAAATGATTAACGTCCACTGATTCACTTAATTTATCTTATCTTTGATTTGACTTAGTGCCAACCCTGTGGGTGAATTCCAGTATTGTTTATTATCTTCTTAACCCTAATCGAGGCTGCAATGATTTATTTGTAATATTAATTAAAGGTTTTCTCATGTTTCCATAATGTTTAAATATATTTACCATATTTTACTTTACTTGCATAATCTCCCAATTTCATTAAATTAATTTTTGCTCATATTGTTATGATGTATGAACTCCTTGACCTCAAAGGGTATATTTTCAGAATGTTAATTTAATAGATATTTTATAATTTCAATATTGAATTCAAAGTTCCACATACAATCAATCGTGATTCCTTTGAAATATTCCGTATAGTGAATTTTCCGATGTTTTGGCAGTAATTAGTATCGCCTGGCCAAATTTGGTTATGGTATTTTAACTGTTATGAACCTGTATGAATTCTTTGCCTTAGTTTAATTGTTGTTTCCGTTATAATTTGGTCTCAATTGTCAGTCTTGTGCATTGTTTTTTTGTTTTGCCAATAATTTAATACTCTTCATAAGTGTCAACAGGCAATCTGAACTTAGGCTCTAATGATGTGATATCAACCCAATATTCATTGGAGCCTGTGCAGCAAGCTAGATTTTAATGTAGACAAATATGCAACGATGACATTCTTCCGTTTGCTTGTCCCACTTTTACTTTTTATGAGCTGATCCCAACTAAACTCAAGAGTTTCATCTGCACAGGGTGTTGGTATTATTGATAAACTTCTCTCATTTTGCTCTCATAGCATCACAACCTGTCAGAAAACCTTCAAAGGTTGTAAGATTTGTTATGCAGCATCCTCACAATTTTTATGACATCATTAACTCTTTAGTCCACAGTACTCTTGAGACGAATGTGGTCATCTAGTCTCCATATGAAGCTGTGTATATACTAATGTTTAATTAAATATTAATGAAAACTGACTGAACAGTTTTAGTGTCACAAAATGTATCGTTATTATCCTTATTTATTACCTCAGATTTTATAATGGGCATGGTTGAGTATAATTCTTTTCGATTGAGACGGGAATTGCATTCAATCATGCATTATTTTTAAATTATTAAATCATTACATTAATACACCTCACTGACAGGACTATGTAATAAATTTTTTTATCTGCTTGGAGTGCCCATAAAAATCACCTCTTTTTCGTGTATTCACTTTGTTCGATGCAGTATTCTGAGGTACACCCAAGCTAAATATTTTTTTATACTTCCTTCATGGAGTTATGGGATTACTTGCTAATTCAAGCCTTATTACTAATTAGAGTGATGTTTTTTGAATTGATGTGTGTTTCTGTCTCCGTTGTTATTATTTTAGAGCTGTTTTGTTTTTATGTTTTGCTATATATCCAATGTCTAGGGTAAATTTGTTTGTTGGGCATGGGGTTTTCACGCTACGTGCAGTACATTTGTCAGTTTTTTTTTTGTACACAATATCATAACATTTCTTGTATCTTTAATTTTTATCTGGTTAGCTTACAGTTTTGCTTCCTTAATGGAAAATAGCCACGCCAGTTTTTTATGATTTGTGCATATTATGTGTATATCTTCCATATGAATATTTCATAGCCGTTAGCTAGCGGCTCCCTTTCGATAGTTGCATATTACTGTTCACTACCTAAGATAGTTGCATTAACTAAGAGTTCTTGAGGCATATGGTACTGGTTCATCCAGTCCACCTATAATTTGCGATAACACAGGGTTTATTTGAACATTTCACACATACATTGTTACTGTAAATGGTTTTTCAAATCCAAATATTTTGAGATGGGACAGTTAGTCAATATTTAGTTGCCTGTATAGTTGTTATATTTAGTTGTTACCTTAGTTATTTTTCATAGAATTTAATAAACTGTCTTGAGCATCCATACATTCCTAAAAGTCCCTTTGTTTCTTTCACTGTTTTGGAGATGTCACTTAAGTTCTGACTGAATTGTTTTTCTTGATTAAAATTCACCCTTTGTCAATTATTTCTTAAAAAATTAATGCTATGTCTTTTTTAAAAATTCATTTTAAATCTAACTGAATTTTACCTATCTATTTTTGTAAAAAGCCTTTGCGATTCTATATATTTAGTAAATTATGGTATCTAGATTGACACAATATTATCAATAAAACGTTTTCCATGAATTGCTGAAATATAGCTGGGCCACTTTTATGTCGGATGAAAAATTTTATGTTTCTACTAAAGGTAGTATTTTCTTACATTTCAGGTCCGTCTGTTCCTAGTAGTATCATAAGGTTAATCTAAAGTGCATACGTACGTACATACATACTTACATACATACATACGTACATACATACGTATGCTCATACATACAAACATATATACATAAATATTTATACATACGCACAAACGCTCACACAAATACACAAATTATAAATTTAGCGCATAGAATGATAGTAGAAGTGAGAAAACTCATTTTTATAACTATTTTCTGTCTGTGTGTTGATTTTTTCTTCAATCATGTGAAATTCATTGTACAGATTTCGATGATATTTGATATGGTAATAGTATCATATGGTATGGTAGTAATATCCTGATCCTTATCTGGATATTATAGAAATAAAAAATACTTTAACTTAGTGAATATTACAACATTTGTACTACCAAGTCTCGGAATCCTAATTGATACATTACGATATGGTTCTGACAAAGCCATCTACTAGCGTTTTTAGCCCATAGAGTTCCGAGAGAAAAAAGAAGCCGAAAAATTCCTAATATCTTTTCGTATACCAAATTCCATATGAACGAAGTCGCATCGGCACAGATAGTTAATTAAATCAATTATAATAGGAAAGTTCCTTAATCATAACTATATTGCTTTTTCTGCTATTTGGCACGCGAGTGCGCGTGCATGCGTGTGCACATGAGAGCGCATGCGAGTGTGGGCGTGTGCCCGTGTGCCCGTGTGCGTATATGCCCGTGTGCATGTGTGCTTGTGTGTGTATGTGCGTGTGCATGAGTGTATACGTGTGTGTGTGTGTATGTGCGTGTGCATGTATACGTGTGTGTGTGTGTGTGTGTGTGTGTGTGTGCGAGCATGAGTTTACATATCGTTACTGTTCCTCATTTTGATTTAAATAGGAAATAGCTGAAGGCAGATAGATATACAGGCAAGGAAAAGAATCTATTAGATTAGGTTTGTGCTGATAGCGGAAGGAGATCGGTTGAAGCTAAACATGCTCTGTATTTTGCTAGTTGTCATAGCAGTGGTATACAGGCGACTTTACTTTCGATATCTCTATTTTATGCCAATACTATGATTTGTTTTTTTAACATGGAATCTTGAAATTGACCTTTCATACATTTGTTGTAAAAATCTATCAAATTATAAATTTAGAAAGTCGTAGACCTTGCATTCTTTATCTGCATATTTCAATTCATCGAGGCATTACAATGTTTTGTTTCTATCAATTTGGCTCATTATGTCCTTGGGTAGTGGGTTTGAATTAGGTTTCTGAAAATGAGTGAATTGAGAATGATAGAGTTGGAATTTTAATTTAAAATAATGGTATTGAAATAATCCACTTTCATTATTAGTCAATAATTTGTGTGCCAAGAAGATTTCGGAACAATAACATAAACTAAATTTATACAGCCTTTGTGCTCGTTATCATTATTTGAAGGCCTTTGCCAAGTAATTGGTGAAATTATTGGTTTATTACGACAACTAGGACAACATAACGACATGTAATCTATGTCATTAGTTCACAAACACTAAATCAAAATGTGAACAATCTATCGGTTTGGTCATGTTATCTATTTATTGGTTAATATCGAGGCCCTTACTAATTTTAAAAATGGGAAAGGAATATTGTGATATAAGAAATTAGTACAGTAGTAGAAATTAGTTACTTTTCAAATTATTTAAATAATAATGGAATAGATGACATAACAAATTTGACCCTAAAAATTAAACGTGGTTACAACAAAACATTTTTATACAATTCGTTATATTTAGTTGGTTAACAAATTATAAAAGATAGGAACTAAACGGATTTGTAGAAAAAATAAAGCCAATTCTTAATAGTTCTAATTAGGACTGAACTTGAATATTGAAATATATGAAATATTTCACAAATAAAAATAATAAAATAGGTATTGAAAAATAACTCATAAACTCGCATTGAATTAACGAGTTATCCAGAAATGTTTTGCACGAGGATAGTACTGAAGGTTTCTGGAACTGGCTACTTGCTTGGCTATAATTTTAATAAAATATAATTAGAATTTAGAAAATCTAAATTTTTGTTAGTTCATTAAACTTTGCTTGAACTTGTAAAAAAAAATTTACTGGTTAAAGTCGAAACATTCTGTTCCATTTTCCATCTGTAAGCAGAGAATATCGAAATCTTCACCTCAGTCATATTTCTATGTTATTTTAAAAAATACGAGTGGTATTAAAGCAGATTACTGTATGGTTAGTTAGTAGATGCAAACAATGGTTTAGGTATTAAAATGAAGTAAATCCTAGGCTGTTGTGATTGGGACCAAAGACTCATTCTAAAAACCACACCTGGCACTGATCAGTACCTTGATCCCTTTTACTTCGATTGAGAAAATATTTCTTACTTAAAAAATTTTTCACATAGTTTGTTAAACAAATTAGCCTTTATAAGGCGTTATAAACAATTTATGCTAATGTAGCCAAAATCTACCTTTATCTAATCATGATATTATACCATCTAAGCCTGTTTATAGAATATATTCTAAAGATCGATTTGAAAATAAAGTTTTGGCTTTAGAAAAAATGATCATATTTCTTTGCTTAGGTATCTTAATGGAATGAAAATATGCTACCAGCAAAAATGACACCGTAAGGTTATCTATAAGATACAGAAATACAGATGTCGATTAGGCGAAACGAGTTTATATTTAATGATATGGCGTAGCACATCATTATATGTCAAAATCGATGTTTCTAATTGGAAACAAATAACGGTACTAAATTACATAAATTGAAGGTTGTGTGTAGTCCAATCACATTAAAATGGAAAACAAAATGCTATGCAGACAATAACGCGTTACAGTTATCTAAACATTATTCCTACGCCTACCAGACAAAACACCATGTTTTTTACAAAGACAGTGTCTTTACATCAAAAAATTAAAGTTTTATTTACTTTAAATATAATAACTTTTTGCTCGGCCGAGTTTAATTTCTCACTTCACTTAGACCAAACTCAATGTGTGGAGAATGTAGCAGTACAAATTGCTGAAAAATATTACAATGGACAATATTCGACATTGATATTGGGCAGAGAATCGACTCGTAGTAATTTTTTGCAACATTTTGGTCATCACTACGCTGGCTGTTTATTGTCTTTAGAGATAAATGAAAACGTAAAATTGTCAAGTTTATTTTTCAGTAAGAATATCCCCCATCCTGTCACGCAGTATATCATTTATATCAATTACATGAAAGAATTGGAATATTTTTTTACTCAGTTTAAAAATGAATCAATATTTGCCAACTACGGTAAATTTATAATTATTTGCAGTGGTGATGAAGGAAATGCCAAAAACTGTAATGCTGAAATTATTTTTGCAATCTGCTGGAAATATTATTTAGCGAATGTTATATTTTTACACCTGAATGAAACAGAAGGAGTCAATATATTAACCTATTTTCCCATGACAAATGATCTCTGCAACAATATAAAACCGATAATTTTGGATACAGTTAAAGAATGTGTATACTATCAATTTGTTCATAACCTTTTCCCACAAAAATATAATAATTTTAATGGCTGCCCATTAACAGTGACATCGCTTTTTATTCCATCGTACCTCGTTAGAAGAAATGAACATGGAGTACAAGAAGTTCATGGAATGTTAATGGACTTTTTTAATACGCTAAGTAAAATGCTAAATGCTACTTTGGAAATGAGAGAAGCTAAGGGTGGAATATTTAATGGAAAGTATTGGGCTGCAAATTTTCATGATCTCATAACGTGACAAGCCAATATTTCTGGTGCTTTATTTTTACACATTGATAATACTCGTACTTTTCGTTTTACGTATCCTCACTGGATAACTGACATCGTTTGGGCCTCACCACCCATTCCCCCCAGGCCCGCTTGGGAGCAATTAATAAGGCCGTTTGATTTCTACCTCAGATTATCATTCATAGCCGTTATTTTGGTATTGTTCCTCATACTAGTGATATTGAAGGAAACGAGAATAAAAGATAAAAGGAACACCTATTTTCCAAGAGACGTACTAAGTTCTAATTTGTACATTGCCACTTGGGCTATATTTTTTGGTCAAACAACTGCTAGACGATCGACAAAGAATGTTCTGTCATTTTGTTTAGCTTTATGGATATGGTTTAGTTTTCTTATTGTCACTGCTTACCAAGGAGCTCTCCTTAGTGTACTGAAAACAGATGTATATGATACCGATTTGAACACAATTTCTGGAACTATTGCAGCTGGGTACGAATACGGAGGACTGCCTGAGTTTAGATCATACTTTGCTGATGAACCTACACTTTACAATCGATATAGAACCATAGGTTTTGAAAATATATTTGAGTATTTGAAACCTATGTCTAAAGGATCATTGAGTTTTGTGATGCGTGCTCCACGCAACTCTTTGGTTGCAATGCGATTAATAACCAATCGCACTTATTTCATAAATATTTTACCATATGATATAACACAACATTCTATAACTAATTATTTGCAGCCGGACTCGCCACTGGAGAATATACTGAGCTCTGTACAAGCTCGCATGGCAGCCAGTGGAATATTTGAGAAATTTTATAACGAATTATGTAATTTTATTCAGGTGGATGACCATAAGCCTCAATGGAATCAAGACAATGATGATTCATTGACTATTTACCATATGCGAGCCTGTTTCTTAGTTGTTATAGGCGGGTGGATATTATCACTAGTGTTACTGTTAATAGAAGTGTTTTGGAAACAAATTCGACAGCCTCGAAAATCTAAGTGTCGTGTGTTGAGAAGTCCAATAATATAAATTGTATTCTCACTTATCTTATACATTAATACAGAATATATTTTCTATGTCAATGTGTTACCAAATATGCTTATAAACTTTGCCTATCGATCGAGATTTGTTTTTTCTTCGCGCATCTCTAAAATTATTTTGCATTGTTTCTACTATATCTTCTGCTTAATATAATTTTTAGGGCTTTTGTCGTAGCATAATTTGTCACAGTTATTAAATTTTTTTGATTTTAAAATGTAGTTTAGTAAGTAATTTAATGATGTTTGTGTGGTGAAATACTAATTTTTAATTACTTGCAGTCTTGAGACATATGTAAAATTTATTGAAAAACTTTGCCTGCAACAAATATTTTAGTATCAAGCTGTGTCAATATGTACTAAACTAATATATGTATATATGTATATATATATATATATATATATATATATATATATATATATATATATATATGTATATGTATATATATATATATATATATATATATGTATATATATATATATATATATATATATATATACATATATATATATTGATTTATTTTTATGGATAAATTAAAATTTATCACTAAAGAATATTTTTGAGTCACGGTGTTTCTTCTCTTCTTTCGCCATTTGTTTCTTCTTGCAATTTTTCTCTTATATTCCACTTTTTCAAACTACTCAGAATGATTGGTGCTCATTGTAATAATGCAAAAACTTTAATATTCTCTCCTTCTTGATCAAATATGTCATTCTAATTGCCGTACAATATATTTGCAGTTATTCACATGAAAAAAATATTTCAAAATGAGTTGTATTTAAAATACCCAATTATCATTTTTCTTTTTTATGTACTAATTATAAGCAGAAATATTTCAAAACTGCTACCAACACTCCGAATTTGCCTAAACCGTATATATATCAAATGAATTAAAATTCCCTACATATCGTATTCTCCTATAGAACTGTATAGTTTCATATATAGAACTATACTATATAAAGTGCTTAACTAAATGCGGTCTAATGTGAGCACGCTAAATAAATCTTATCTATCCACCACCCAAGTAGACCTTGCTGGTGAACATCCGTACAGTTTACTGTGCCTGTCTAATGATCAGTAAAGTGTATAAACTTCACTTTACTCTCTTGTCACATCTTTGCTCATTTAATAAGAATGAAGTAATGCTTTCCTTATGTTTACTAATAACTTCAACAACAGAGCTGCGGGCCTTGTTCATGTTGAAAATGGTGATCTGTTCCCTGAAAAGTTTTTCTGAAATCAATACGATTATTTTTTAAATTAGGATGATATTATCGAGTTACTATATTAAAACCCGAAGATAATTATAATCGCTCTCGTATTCATAAAAGGTTGCTATTTTTATTATTACTAAAAATGGACCCTAAATGTCACTACGTGTAACCTTTCCTTTTGCACGGCGGTGAGAATGTAAAAGACTACAATATTTGATGCTTCTATTAAATTAATAATAAGATTTTTTGCCGAATCATCAGTTTGATGTAAAGTTCCGCACCAACCGTGGAAGTACGTGCAAGTGAGAGAAAACGAGCAAAGTGCTATTTTTTTGGAAATTAAGAAATGTATTGAAATATTAAATGAGTTCTTTCCAGTTTATCTCAGTTTGCTTTCTTAAAGAGTGTTGTGGTTCATTATATCAATGTGTGGTTATCACTTATTACTTTATTAGAGCTGGTTTTATTGAGATTAATCCTTAATATAAAAACAATGTTTTGTTTGAACTAAATTGCTGTAGCTGGATATATTTATTTTACTGCAAAACATTACTATTATATATTAAAATTAGTTTACTATTATATATTAAAATTAGTTTAATACTATTATATATTAAAATTAGTTTTGTGATAAATATTCTCAACTTGGATTTATTCATTTTTCTCTTCCCGCTACTCGTATAATATGCATTAATTATTTTAATTCTAGTTGATGTATAATTCTGTTTTATCTGTGAAACCTTACATTGTTACTATTTTTAAGTGTAACCTAATTCTGTTATCATTCAACAGGCATATATAACAATATTTGTAAAGGAAAAATTTCAAATATAGATAGTAATCAAACAATCACACGCATTATCATTTTCCAATCCCTTATGACATAACAAGAGAAAATATTAATTTTGATGTACTTTTGTTGTTAGTTATAATAAATTACAATCATCGAAAAAATATTTTCTAGGATAGCACATTTGTTCATTAAGTTTTCATTCAAAGAGTTCATAAAAATAAATTAGATAAAAATGTAATAATTATTTGAAATAAATAAAATACATTTAAAATTTTGTTCATTTATCTGAGGAACAATTTAATTGACATCGATAACCTTAAAGATAATATTAACAGAGTTATTAGGATTCTCCTAATCTTACGTACTTGTGTAAATATTTTACATTGAGCCAGAATGAATGTCCATATATTTTATCATGCCTACATTCAATTACTGAGAAAAGTCCATACTTGTTATATATAGTGATGTTCTCTGTTATACATTGTTGAACATTTTTTTTATAGTTAACGTAATTTACTTGAAATTAAAGTTTTTAACAATTATTTAATCAAGAGTTTAATAGTAAACGACAATAAACATAGGGTTTTAATTACAATTTTAGCAAGTTGTGTTAATTACAGTTGTAGCAAGTTTGTAAACTTTTCAAAGGATCTCATCACCACCAGTAAAAATAACCTGGGATTGAGGAGCGGTAAAATAATGTAAGTGTCCTTGTAAGTGTACATTTGGTTACATGTAAAAGTTTAAAGACTTGACAAGAGTTCTATTAAAATATTTACAGATAATATTATTTTTGCTAGGTAATATAAACCAGTATATTTTTCAAGGATTTTGTTATACAAAATCTTAGCAAGATACAGAGTATTTAAATTTTTCTGATCATTTATTTCCATCTAGTAAAATATTATTAAAAGGTAAAAATATATTCATAATCCCTGAAGTCAAATTAATAACACGTACATAAATTTTGAAGCTGTCCTAATTTTTTGGATTAATTTGCTAATTAATGCTTTCAGCATTTCAGATATTTAACAAATACGTCTCTGGCACATGAATTATTATAATAAAAAAATAGGGGGAAATGTGATATTCTACTTTCGATGCTAAGTATTTTTTTTTAATTTAATATAATGCAAATGAAAATAATTATTTTAGTTTAGAATACAAACATGTGAAATCAAATATATGCTCACAATAAATTGTTAACAATTTTAAGTAGGTGGCAACTAACGTAGCTCAAGGATGGTTTAACGAATGGCAGATAAATTATTTCGACGCGTAACTCTATTCACATGTTTCTTAAATTGATTATTTTACTGATTTATATTATTAAGCTTAATTATGATATAGTGAGTTAATATCTTTTACAAAAAAGTTACTTGCAAGTGTTCAGGTACTCTTTGATTAGATATTTAATAACACTCGAGCCTGTATTTAAAATTTATGGACAAAAAAGTACAACAGACAATGTAACATTGTTTCATTCTACTTTGCTAATTAGAATAATTTTTTAACAAATTTTAGAATTATCCTTATTTTAAATAGTATTTTCTTGATATAAAAACCTGTCAAGCTTAAGTAGAACGCACATAATGAGGGTCTGCACACATTTAAGCACTTATAGACATTTAAATGTATAAAGTATCAAACAACAATAAAAGTATTAATCATTTACAACGTAAATATAACAAGTGCTACACCTTTCCCAAGCGTAAAATTCAAAGGTTTTAAGATCTAGTATGATCATAAAGCTTTCCAGTAATTTTCTACTCATTTTTTACCAATTCTACATTATTCTCTGTAGTTTGGGTGATAAGGAGAAGATGCTCTATTTTTACATAATTCTTTAAGCATATTTTGTAATTTGAAAAGAAATATGTTTGTGGTTCTCACAACAAGCCCTCTCAAATCATATCGTGCGTATTATTTAAAATTAAAACCAAACTTTGTTTATACTATAGTTACTCCCCTCTTTAATTTTTATATAAATATTTTAAAAAGTTAGCTGGAACAAAATAATCGATGATTTCGGACCAAGAGCATAAACTTTAGCTTCTTATCTACCTTATCTTACCTATCCCAGTCTTTTGATTAATTTTTTAAAAATTTTTGTCTCCTTTGATATGTCTGTGGACGCGCTTTTTTCCTAATTCGTGCTTACATCGTCTACCCCTACTCAATCAAGGACAGCATAAAAATCAATTTAAATGATTATTACATCATTTTCAGAACTACTTAGCAATCTTGATTAAGCATATATATGTATATCTAGAATTTGATTTCAATGATTCTTTTGCTAGCAAAAAAAATTTTAACTGCGATCTGCCGCAATCTGCCAATATAATTGTCATTGCTGTCCTTTGTGCACAACTCCATCTTTTCCGTTAAATTTTACCACCTAATACGTAATTGTAGAATTAAGTGAATTTCTTTCACCGCAAGTTTTCTTCAAATTCAAGAGAAATCCTCAGTGAAAATTTGTTTATGCCCGACTATTTCATAAATCCGTAAATTTCCATTTTGTTTACAATTATGAAATTAAAGCAATAAGTTACAAAAAAAATTAAGGAAAACGTGACTTAAGTGAATGGATCCATGAAACTAGTAGTTACATGTCAAATCAACAGTGAAGTACCCTCAATATGCATACATTACAAAAAGATATATCCCAAAAATTGTTTAATCGAGTTTCTAAATAAAACATGAGGCAATATTTTGGCGACATTCTCGTCGCTCTTTTAAATTTAATTTTAATACAGTCGAAATAAATTATGAATGAAGCTGTTATATTTTTAAAGCTATTACAGAAAATGCATTATATATTTAGTTAATATTATATTTCAGTGTATGTAAATTAAATTAAATATTCCTTTTAACACCGATACATGAAATCAATGACCTTGGCTGTTCAAAACTCATTTTATTTGTTAATCATTATGATTATGAAAAGAACTGTTGTTTTTCGCCATTGTAATGGTGGAAAGCAATAAATCGAAAAAACTTCCAAACCTAAGTTTTAACAGTGGTTCATTATATTCATATTATTCATATTTCAGTAACATGACAAACATATTACAAAAAATTGTGTATTTTTTTACAGATTTATATTCAAAACTTATACAGGTATGCGTATATAGGCATGATATTTTTACCCACCTTTTTAATGTGCTATTTAAAACATCACATATAAACACTTGACTTGTGGCAAGAAAGTGCAAATTCTGTAACTGTCACAAACACATAATTTGCAATACAATGTTTTATCATTTTAATCATGCATTTGAACAAGCAATTTGAATCAATTTTTATAGTTCGGAGTCTGCTTAAATTTTATTGATGAGTGAATGATAAGCGTCTCCAGAAAGAACAAACAATATAATTGATTTAGACATTGTACGACAAAGGAATATAACATGCCTGATATTGCTCAGCGGCTGCTTGCAGGTGTATTATTCAAATAACACTCACATTCTCATTCAGTTTCACGCGACACTGGTGTATAAAATAAATTTTGTTTGCATAGTGCAGTCCATACAAAATGTTAATTACCTAATTATTTTATGAACTAAATTGAATTAATACGATTCCATAACCAATGAAGGCACTTAAGATACTTTGAAATGGTGAGTAATTCAATTTAACGTAATCACATGCAGTGAACACCAAGGTTTGGTGTTCAAGTATGGTGCTGAATTCCTGAAACACATCCAACACTTAGGAACCTGAAATTCAAAAAGATGCTTTGAAGGAAGTCAGTTAAGTTAATTGCTAAATAGGTCAATTACTTCATCAAACCAATAATTCACAATAATGAGTATTGACTTGAAATGAGTTATTACTAATCCCGATTTATTTACACCACAATTATAGTTTTGTTTTGTATTTACATTAATGGGTCTCAATTTGGCTTATATGATTTTAATTCTTGGTAAAAACCGCATTGTTGGTTGTTCATGCAATATTTATTAAATTAATTAAGGCTTTCAGTAAATTTATTTGTGCATGTTCCAGCACAACAAGGCCTAATTAATGAGACTATAAATAAAGGATAACAGTATGCAGGCAATGATAATACAACGGCAAATTATGAGATGGGATATCATTGAATGTGACCTAAAACTCATTAGAGATGATACATAAGCCTTGTGCCAATTTGAATTTGGAGTATCTAGTAATAGGCAAATTTATAGATACAATGTTCATATCACATTGAGAGTATGTAACTCAATTGATTAAGGTTTTAAGTGCTTGAAATACTAAGAGATGCAATTCCTGTTTGTTATTTATCATAGATGCAAGAAGCGGTATTAAATTTTTTAGATGAGAATTAAGACGAGACTGATTATATATTTAGGCTGCTGTACATTGTAATAATCTTGCCTAACCTGTTATGCAAGAGTCAGACTATTGTGCTTACCACGTTTATATAAATGAAAGAAATCAACAAATCCAAAACAATCATGAGATTAATAAAAGTGTGATGAACGTAATGTCAGAATATTGTTCGAAACAAAGTTAAATACATTCTACAACACTATTAAAAATATATGAAACTCTGTAAAGCTGTAAGTTTTGCTAAAGTTTTAAATTAAAAGTGTATGAAAACCTATTTATTACGAGTAGAACTCACATTACATTCGTTTTGTGCTCACTCAGGCACTTATAAAAATTTAAATTACATAGTATTTCTATTAAACTACATACAAATATAAACATCATGTTTCATCATATAATTATATTGACTAAACTACTTTATGTGAATTTCTAGTGATGCTGTCATTTCCATAATTTTTACTTTAGCACATTTGAAGGTAGGGGTGGAGGAATGTCTTTTGTTTTAGACATTTCCTATGATATCTCTAGAAGTATCTTACAGGAAGTCCTTAAAAAGAAACATTTTGAAATTTTATAACTTGTTCTTTTACTTGGTGGAGGTTATCCACATTACGTGAAAGAGAAAAAAATATATTATTTGACTATTAAGAAAAGATATGGGGTTATTAAGACTATTAAGTAAATATATTTAACTATTAAGAAAATATATGCTGTACTCTCACTGTCACTGTTTAAAATTCCAAAACACTTCATAAAACGCTTACTTGTAAAAATGGCTGTAAGTGTCCGTCGTATCCGTTAATAATTTTTTGTGGAAGGATTGTGTTATTTTACTACAATCAGTATCCGATCAGATTTTCATAAAATTATATAAATTAAAATCTGATCTGATACTGATTAAAGATAAATGTTATCAAATGGGTCTCTTCACAATAAGTATTCTTGAAAACAATAAAATTTCAAGTTCTGTAACATTTTAGGTTCGTTGGTTTGACTGATTTTTACATAATGGGTAAACAACGAATAGGCATATATTTTTAAAAGAAATGTTTCAGTAATGACGCTTCTCACTTCATTCAAATCTTTACGATACGCTCCATTGTTGAGTTTATACATGATCTACAAAATATTAGTGTTTAATCTAGATTTTATGTGGATATAAAGAAAGCAATTCTTCATAAAATTTTATTAACAGTTCTTTATTAAGTCATCTGCAATTTCAAATGCTAAGTGCTGTGGACTTCACTTAGACAATGCTTTTTCTTTTTGGGTCATTCACATTTCATAGCATACATGTAAATAATAAATTTCGACAAAATCTTACTCCATGTTTTTTTTTTCTCAAAGTTTTAAAATTTGCAAATTGCTAAAACTGCAGTTGCATTTAATGTACTGTAGGAGTCATTCAATAATTATAAAACTTCTTTACATAAGTCACTAAATACACTGTACGAAAATAGGACCAAAATTACCGACTCTTATAAACATATTAATCATATTGGCCATTAAAGCTCATCTCTTGAAAAAAAAATGTTTATTTGGACATGGTGTGCGAAAAATGTTCTACTACAAAGCCTAAACCATATTTATAGTACTTACCATAAATGTTAGTTACACAGGCCCTGTCAATTGTTGATACCAGACGAAACCTGAGTCTCTGTATAGTCACTGCTTCCCTCAATAATAGAATTAATAATGCCACTCCACAGAGAAAATGTTAAAAATGTGATGTTATGAATAACCACTCATAAGTGATTATATTCTCTGAAAGGTTGTATTAGTTAATTAATATGATTAAATGAGGTGTTCTTATAAATTTTTCCTGTTAAAATGTATATAATACAGGCAAAGTAACCTTGAAAATTAAAGAAAGGTACAGTTTATATATTGTAGGACAACTAGCTGCTATTAGAATAAAAACTTACGTAAAAATAAAATAATGGAATAAAAATGAATGAAGTATCATGTCTGTGTATGCAATACGTCTGTTCTTAAACTTAGAAACAGATACCGGAAGGATTATTAAAAAATATACTTTGATCAATACTAGCATATGAGCCTATATTTGGTCTTTGTCATCATACTTTGTTCAATTTCCAGCCAGATTTTAATTATGGTTAAAAAAATTACACATATTGTTAATATGCAGTATAATACTAGGACTGGAAATAAAAAAAAATAACAGGGTTAACATGATACTCTTTCATTGCCTCCAATATTCTTCAAATATTGTATGATTTATCAATTATTAATTAGCGCAATATGCATATAATGTGAGCTTTTGCACAAAGAGGTTCCCTACCTAGAGCATGTCCTCACAGATGAAGGTGTAAAACCTGACTCCGATAAACTAAAAGCTGTTCCGGAATTTCCTGTTCCTAAATGTCCTAAGGACATCAATTCATTTCTTGGCCTTATTTCATATTTTCGCCATTTCATTTCTAATCCTTCAAAGATTGCCAAATCCTTAACAAACATTTTAAAGAAAGATATTAAATTTGTCTGGGATAACCAAAAACGATTCATTCGCCTTTGACGAATCGAAACACTTGTTAACCACCGCCCCAGTACTTATTTATCCACATTTCACAAGACCATTTGTGTTGATTTATGACACTTCCAATTAAGCTATAGGTGTGATTCCCTCTGAAGAGAAATCGGAAAAGATAAACCAATAACCTTTGCATCCAGAACTTTAAATAAAAACAAATGTAACTATAGTGCAACACAATAAGAATTACTCACCATTATCTTCGGATGTAAAAATTTCCACCTTTATGGTAGGAAATTCAAAATTGTCATAGATCATCACCGCTTAAATAGTTCTTTAATCATACCAACCTCAGCTTGCCCAAAATCCAAACTTCAAAGATGGAGACTTAAGATAGAAGAATAAGATTACGAAATTGTTTACCATAAAGAAAAATTAAATAGTGCTGCAGACGCACTCTCTCAAAATCCTCCTGTGGCGCCTATTATCCCAGACCCCGACAAAAGCAGTAATGAAGGTTCTTTCAATTCCTAGTAACCAATTTAATGATGATTTTCTTCCTGATTTTGAAAACCTCTTAGATGATAATAATATCTTCTACTCCTGTACCGAATTTCTACAAAAATCCTCTAAAACTGCAACACCCTATAAAACAGTAATCATTGAATACCACAAATCATTACTCAAGTGCTAACAAAAATACATTATTATTCCTACTTGAATTAACTTAGTAGACTCGAATTCCTATGTTGAAGAAATGAACTCAAATTGTTGCAACCCCGATGTTTTGGAGTCCGAGAGAACTCTCCATTCCTTTATTTCAAAGTCCATGACTTCGATACCTGTTCCTGTGCCGATGTGTACAAGAATCAGAGAAATATGCAACAAGAAATTCTGCTGTTTACCAATGAACTCATAAAAAAATTAGCCCTGTCTAGCTTTAAAAATCCGTTTGATCGACAGTCCCTTGTAAAAATCTATAACATAATTTGTTACTTGGTTTATAACACTGGTATTGAAATACATATTTATCATAATAATATAATCTATTTAATTCTAGGGAAATCCCTTAAATATTGAGGGAGAATCATGATATTCAGATAGCTGCTCATCTAAGCTCCTCAAGAGTATATAAACAAATAGCAGAACAATATTACTGGAAGGTTATGCGAACCGAAATAGAAGATTACCCAAAAAAATGCCAATCATGTCAAACAAATAAATCCCTTCGTAAAATATATCGTGCACCTATGCAAATAGGTGTATATAGTCCCCTCTCTGAATCAGGGCCCAATAAGCTCAAATACATACTTACCCTCCAAGACGATATTACTAAATATTCCGTGGCCTACCCTGTGCAAAATGTAACAGCAGACGAGACCAATGAATGCCTGGTCCATTTTACCAGGCATTCACTGGTTTACCTATGATACATTTTATATAATGATATAATGATACATTTTATATCACTTTTTCAAATTTCAAAACTTACTTACTGACCAAAGAACCAATTCTATCGTCGAACTATTTAAACAAACATACTTTTTCCTCAAAATAAAACAGATCTGATCCTCCCCATACCATCTTCAAACACAAGGCATCTTAGAGTGTACTCAATCTACACTAAAAGAATACTTTAAGGTCCTACATCAACAAAAACCAAGCAAGACAGGCCTTGATATGTATACACAGCCTTACTAGCTTACAATTCTAATATCCACAGTACAACTAACCACTTTCCCCACGAACTTCTTTTTGAAAAAAAAAACCTTCTATACCCAACTCTATTTACAAATCCAAGCTAGATGCTGCTTATCCGAAATACGTAAGAATTTGTCAACAATGTTTAAAATACTCTCAAACTAAGGCCCCACAGCCTATCACTCGGTCAAACGAATATTACGATTTTTATACTAAACCCACTAAATATAGAGTAGGCATTATGTGTATCTTAACAATTATCTACGGTTAAGGAAAGTCATGTCCCGTCTATGGAAAAGTCCATACAAAGTATTTAACATACATGGAAACAATACTCTATTTTAATCAATCGAAGACAAATAAAACACCATTATGACAAAGTTAAACCGGCACACTCCTAATTATCTTCACAGTTCAAACTAGTGTAAGTTATATTAGCAATTTATTTAGTATGTTCTTTTTATTTAGAATTTTTCAGTGTGAAAATTCAAGCCAAAAGAGAATGTGTCGAAACACTATCTCAGGGTCACTATCTTCCTTTGGGTTATAAACGGCCATTTAGATTTAGTTCACCCAGCAACAACCCTTTCAAATTTAGTCAGTTAAAATTTTTATTCGCGGTATGTTTTTACTTTCCATCACTTCATCATAATTATTATCACCTAGTTACAAATTTAAATTAAGTCGATTGATTCAATGAAATTCGTCCTGTGCGCATGTACATATACAAGAACATACGTAATATCGATCCAATATGCTTAACGAGTCACTTTGTAGTATTAACATCTTGTAATGTTTAGTTCTTAGGAGCTAGTGGAGTTGAAAAATGGACACCTACGATGTAATGGGAAATTTTAATACAATTTTTCGTGTATGTTCACTGTCGCGTGTTTCAAAATTAAGCAATAATATAATGGCAAAGAATATCACGACACGGGCTTTAATAACAATATTTTTTATTATAATATTATCCATGAAAATTCTGAGAGCGTCATTTCAACATCATTTTTTCACTGATTATCCAGTATCAAACAATTTTGACTGGATACATACGATAACATCAAGGATACAAGTCTTTATTCTTGTCATTTTTGCTGCTATGGAAAGTTATCAAAGTATTCACCGATATTTTGAAAATTATAAAAAAATCGACAAACTACTAAAAGTAACAATCCTTACGTATATGAATGAAAGAAAATCATTTAACAAATTATTTAAGATATTAAGCTTCACATCAGTCTTTATTGTGTTCTTTGACATAATTTCATTGTACACAGCTTATGACATTGGAAGGGTAATCGACAATCTATCATATTTTATAACCCAATTCATTTTACAAGTACAAGATTGGAAGTGCATTGTAAATTTGAAAATATTCAGACGGCGTCTAAATATAATTCTGAAAGGTGTTAATAAATTATCGGAGGGATATGTTTACGTTGAAACTGAAGATATCACTAATAATGAAATAATCGGCGAAAATAACGATCTGGAAGTTATAAATGAAACCAAAAAATTGAGAGAAAGCTACATGATCTTAAGCGAGCAATGCAATTTATTTAATGGTGCATACGGATTTCAGGTTAGTTCCATTCCTTGGTTCATATTTTTCTTTTTTAAACTTAAAAGGAATATAAACTAATATTATTCCCCAAATGGCCCAATCTAGTGTATAAAACATTTGAATATTTGTTTTTGGACTGATACGGGAAGCAATTTTTTTCTCTTCTATTAGATATGAAGAGAAAGTTGGTTAAAGACAAATCCGAAAATATATAATTTATTTTTCTCCAAAATCTTTTTAGAAATTCGAAAACAAATGCTCCCAAAAACCACTGTCCACCCCAAGCCATTTCATAAAATATGGTTTAAAAAAAATTGGAAAATTGGTGAGAAAGCAGATTGAAGTAAATTATGAAATTTACATTTCCTTTGACATTCATTTCCGACATAAAAAACCATTGTGATATCATTCTATTTTCACAAAAATCCTGTCAAAGTTTAGATTACCAATCTATTATAAGAAGAAACACCACTAATAAAAAAAAACTTGATTTGGTTCAATGGAAAAGTAATATATTTTGCTAAGAACAAGAGTGAGTAGTAATAGTATCAAGAACTTATAACATTGAAAAATGTAACTCCTTGGTGTCAGTAGTCATCGTGGTAAAGTGGAAACGTATTGGTATGAAAGTTGATTACTGATAATGAAAATTTAGAAATTTATTTCTGTACTATTTATGTATATCTGAAACCCAGAGTCAGACAAAGAAAGCGATAGTTTTCATTATTTAAAAAAATAGTATTTAAATTTAAAATACCTGTTTTATAATATACGAGTATCTGCGTTCAAATTTTTGTATTGTATGTGAAATTTTATTTTGGGCGCGCACCAGGCAGTTTTTGCTTAAAACTGTAAACACGTATCGTTATTATGATAATGACTAAAAATAAAGTCTGATTTAAGCGATATGTAATTGTTAAAATTTCAATTAATAAACAAAAAAAAGTACAGAGATGAATAATTTATTCATTGAAACAATGCCATTTAGAAACTGAACATTGTCAAACATATCGCCCGTTTATTGGTTTTCATAGTGAAACAAAGAACCTGAATAATTTGGTAATATCCATCCATCTACTTGTCCGTCTCTCAAAACCTTATACTTTCAGCCATTACACAATGATATCTATGGCATTGCGCAAACTAAATGCTCCATAGAGAGATGGAAATTATTAAACAGTAGAAAATAATAAAAAACTTTTTTATGAAGTGCTTTCCCAAACATCCTCATTTCATCGAACCGAGTATCATTGGAAAGGTTTTTAAGAAGAAAACTAAAATTCCGTCTAACTTTTTCCAATTTAAATGCAGTTTGAAAAATATTAAGCCACTAAGTGTCGGGCAGTGAATCCCCATCCCTTTAATTTTACACACTTGGGTCTGAAAAATCCTAAAAGAATATAGGCATTTGGTAAAGTTATTTCGGTTAATTTGTGGTTCAAAGATCAATTTGAAAAGACATAGACAATTTTCCTTTGTAGCCTGTTCCGACATGCACTTAACTGGGTTTTTGAACAAATATAGTGTCGCATGGATTTTGTGCCCATTTTATTTGAAAAAATCTATTCCTCTTAATTCAGCACGATTATTAAGGCTCTTTCATTTTTGAACGAAATCTGGTGTTTGATCAGTTAAATTTTATTCTGTTCACAAAGTTTTGATGTTTCAATAGCATTTGGTTTCAAAAGTCAACTAAAAGGAATCATTGAAAATTTTCAAGCTTGTTTTCAACACTTACTAAGAATTTGGCCTTTTGAATTGTAAAAAGTTATCTACGTTTCAAAAATATGAAAATTGGAAGTGTATATAAATATAATTAATTTTTACTAATTTGGAACCATTTGTTCTGCAACGGATAGTTGCGAGTTAATGTGAATAAGTGGTGAGGAAAAGTAAATTATTGGTACTCATTCTTTATTTTTCCAATACTGACTTTAATTCTTGACATTACATACTTGCCATGACTGTCTTGTTAGCTCTCGTGACGTCGGTAAGTGACATTGGCGTAAGTCTATCAAACTATTGCCTTGAGTTACTTCTGAATAATGTATATGCAGCATTATTTTTTTAACACCTGGGTCCGACTATCATAATTTTACAGTTTCATAGGTTTCATTTCTTGGTCCGCGTCATATTTAGAATCTCTTCACTTTTGGGCATGTCCAATAAAAGAAAAATATGTCCGCTCAAATAACGAGCCACCCCTTTTTCTGAATTTATATATTTTATCAAATAAGTCAATATTTTATTGACACTAAAATAAACACAGTTAACAATTCAATTGTAATATTCTATAAAGTTGCAACCACAATTACCATCTGTTTATCTCAATTAACCTCAATCACCATGTGCCACTTTATTACCGAGTGTCCTTGTCCTTGAAGTTATAAATTCCAAAGCGAAAGTAATTCGATAAATAGCCTTTGGTTGTTTTATATAATCCACACATACACCTCCTACATCATAAAATGATATCACTCTGCATTGTTCTTGTGGGAAATTTGTATTAAACAATAATTCTAATATTTAGTTAGTTTTCACTAGCAAAATTATAAAAATACTGAGATACAGGGCGACAAATGGAATTGAAAAATAAATACACTAGCTTCAAGGTAAAAATATATTCGCATTTTGACTGAAAGGTGAAAGAGAAAAAGACTCCAGGCAAGAGAAGTAAAATAATACAAAATCCACATTATTAAGACTTGGGGCGTTTATTTTAATGCGGCCAAAACATTAATTCCAAAACTTATTTGAATTTGTATTGAATGCAAATTAATGTAAATGAAGAACCATAAACCCAAACTTTATATTAAATTAATAAGTAAAATCCGAACTTTCTCATTGTGTTTCTTAGTAACTTGTAGAAAGAGGGGGGAGGGGAGTCGAGTGTGGTTTTTGAGTGCCTTTTTATTTAACAACGAGTGAAGAACAATCAACATATATTAATTTTAGTAAGTTCTCTTCTTTCATGAATACCGTTTCGAGTTAAGCAACACGCAACATATGCACAACACTGGATGAAGGTGTCCCTCGATTGATATGGCCGAATATCGGTTCAAATATTCAGATAAGGAAATCTTCGAAACTTCTCCAATAATCGTCAAGTAGGACGACTTCTTCGTTTGAACTCAGAAAAATTAAAAAACCTTTTTAAAATAGCTCCCAGATTAAATGGGCGTTAAGTAGAGCTACCCCAAATTGAAAAAAAAAACTACTTGTTGCTTTGTGGATGAATTGGAAATACTTTGTTTGATCATCACATCAGTTAATACATATGAAGTGATATGGTGGGTTTATTAGTTGCTAATCTAACATTACTTAAGGCAAGGTCTTCAGAATCTCATACCGTGGTCATTAGCAACTAGGTTAGTTACTCAAGGTAACAGTTTTAAACACAAATACCAAGTTCAGTAAAATTAAAAATGTAGCAGATTTCCCTATAATTTAAAACAATTTCCTCACGAAGGGAATTGCGTATTACCTATTTCCATATCCAAGTAAAGAGTTTATATTTTCAGTACATGCAACACAGTAAGCATCCATTTTTGTTATTTTATGTAAAGAAGTGTTACTTAAAAATGGGGATAAACACATTTCATCTGTTTAAAGAAACACAAAATATGTGTAATATGAGAAGCGTTCGAGTAGATCGATGTTTGCTTATGAAATTTATAAAATTGTTTGTTTCAGCTGCTTTCTGCCCTGTTCCACATGAGTATCCATTCAATTTTAATCTGTCACATAGCCACAATGTTCGCTTTGGGAAAACTGGTACGTATACGTGTAGATAAATGTTTATATGCCGTCTTTCCTTTACTAGATTTATTATGAATAATTTTTTAAGATATTTATGAATGATTTTATGTCCCAACTTCAGAGTGCAACTACTCTAGACAAGTGAAACTTAAATCCAGCCTTCTTTTATTATTTTTTTGATATTTTTTCGAAACTTGAAAAAATTTCAGTTCCCGTCTATGTTATATTTTTAAATTGTTCTTTTTTTTTAATTGCTTCTATGGAGAAATACTTTTTGTACTTAGAATTAATGCCAAATGGCTAATATGAATTCTGCATAAATCTCTCCGTCTATATATCACAACGTCTCAGCTCTTTCAGACTTATACCAACTGTGATAAAATTTAAGTGGAAGATGTGGTTCAACTACATGAATATATATAAAAAACATCTCTTGTTTTTTTTTAGACCCAATAGGGTGGATACAATATCTAATTACATGGTCTTCGAAAGACAATCAAAAACGTCTACTAATATTTTTATACAAACTTTCCTTTATGAGATACGAATTTGAAGATGTTGCAGTCTGAAGGAAGTTATAAGATATTGCTTATTGAAAAAGTATTAGGGGTCTAGTACTTGTGTTGGCTATCCTATAAAATATAGGTCACATATTACTTTTCCATTGCTTGTTAAAAATGTTTTAGGCAATATATACATATACATTTTTAGGTATATATATATGTTTATATATATATATATATATATATATATATATATATGTATATATATATATATATATATATATATATATAAATATAAACATGTGCATGTATATGTGCATGTGTATATGTCTATTGTTCATGTGAATAATTAAAAAGGATAGATCCTAATTAAAGTAGAGATAATGCTAAGTCAAAGTAAGTAACTCACTCCTAAAATTTGAAACCTTTATGTGAACGTAAATGTGCAGGAACCTTCGTGGTGTGAGTTCTACTCGCATTTAAAACATTCGTTTAATTACAACGAAGGTAATTATTTCTTTAAGTTTCTCAAAATTCCAAACATTGCAATTCACTACAAGTTCTCATATATAGAGATCGATCGCCTGGTAAATCTAATACAAAATATCTAATATTGCTGTAAAGGGCAGATATATGTGATATTATAGGTATTAATTACATTTAGTAATGTTTTTATCAATTAATTAAATATTGTTTTTGTGTACGTACGTACCCAGTACTATTTTATTTACATTGCCACTGCAATAATTCTTAAAATCTTATTAACCTTTGAATAATTTTAATAAACTGACGTACTCTTTTACAGAACATCACATCTTTTGAGTACTTAATAATAATATTTTATTTAATACGATTTTTGTACGGAGCTACATTGTTAATTCTACTATTGAGGGAGTCGGTCATTGTACAGAGACTCAGATTCTGTTTGCTGTCAACAATCGACAGCGGCCGGATAACTAATAATTATGGTAAGTATCATAAGCAAAGTTTTCACTTTTTAGTAGATTATTTTCCAAACTCAATGATATTCAAATATTTTTGCCATCTATAATAGCTTATATGAGAAGTCACTTAGGAAATTTTATGGTGAAGTCGCCAAAATATACTATTATCTTCACTAACCCATGTCAGATCTTATTAAATGAGATTAGTTTGTGTGTAGCCTTTTTTGGATATAGTTGGCTTACATATTCATCGTTTGTATACCAACATGCACAAACATAGTTTAATGAATCGTGAAAAAAACGAATCAAATTAAGAGGATAATTCCTTAAATGTATATTTTGGAGGAAACACTTTCTGCCGTTTAAAAAAGTTACTTAATTTTATCACGAGAGAATATATATATTTAATTCAGTTGAGTTGATTTCTTTATTACAGTAACATTCAAGTTACTCAATACTAATTTCTCTTGCTGCATGTTTCCCGAGGCGAGGTAGGTTATAGATCAATCCAATTACTTGAATCTTACACGAGGCTCAGTAGCTTGACAATTAAATGTGTACATTCATGTTTGTCTCTAGACAACGAACTGTGATAAATTGTGATATCATTTTTCAGAACAAAATAATTGTTTCCCAAAATAACTTCAATTAATATTATAGATTCTGGTTTCATTTACATGAAATCTACCAATCAGCTAAATGAAATTAATGTACTTAATCTTGATTTACTATATAGACTTTTTTTTACGTACAAAATGCTCTTATATTGTATTATTCTGTGGATACATTGGGAGCTCACATTGTGATCATATGACAAGTTTGATGATGCTAAATTACAGGAAGGTAACGTCAACTTCAATTATTTTTTTTTATTTCTTTTTATTTCAGGTTCCAATCTGTCAGACACTTTTTATGAATTCGGCATCGTGGTTAAACACCAACCTTTAGTGTTCAGCGCAAGCGACTATGTAAAATTGGATTATTCATTTGTGTACAGTATGTTTACTGCCATAATCAGTTATGGAATTGTATTAACTCAATTTAATTAGGAAATTAAGTAGTTACTTAGGACTTTGTGTTGTTATCCTATGTAACTTGTATTTATTTTAAGGAACAATATATAATTATGAGATTCAATGAAGAAATAGTGCTTGAAATTAAACATTCATTTATCACAGAATAGAATTCTTTTTATTTTAATATGTAGCCCCCTTTTCTTTTACAAAATAATAAATTGTTTACATTACGATATTGCTGGTGTAATTATTTGTATCTTAAAGAATATTTAACTTATTAGTGCCCTTAGTAAAATTATAAGAATTGGAAAAGATGATTTTGAAGCGTAATTGTCATGCAAACAAAATTTTTAAGCAACTACTTTGAAAGTGGTGTTATCTATTATTTGACGGCTTACTGTTTGATTTGCCAAATTTATAATAGAGAATAGTAACTGTACTCACAAAATTTAATTCGATATTTATTTCAAGTTGTATCATTGTAATTGGTTGAAAAATTATAGAGCGTATACACTTGAAATTACATTTGTTCTTTTCTATGCACTGAAACAAGTTCAAACTGTGTATGCTATTTCAAATTGCAAGGACATATTGATACTCTTCATGATTATATTGATACTCTTATGAATTAGACCCAGTGATAAAATTGGAAAGTATAGGCCACGTGTTATCTCATATGAACGACACGTATTTCCTTATGTCACGTAGATTACTTAACTTAATGTTGAGTAAACCATAAAAAAAACATCAATATGTAACACTAATTAGTTTCACATGCTAGTGCAACCTAGGCGCTAGACGAAAAGAGATTTATCGTTTTGGAGATCGATTATGTCTAGACAGTCATAAATTATCCTGAAGTCACGACTGCTAGGAGGTTGTAGTCGATCACACAAATAAAATACATATGTCCGTAGAAATATTTCAATAAAGAATCATTATTTGTCACAATTTTGAGGATGGTGAGGATTAAAAGATTAAGAAATAACCACCAAGATGACCATGGCGATTATTCAACTTTAGGTTTTTGCAGGGCAGCAAGTCTCGGGAAGCTGAGAAACGTGTTTCCCAGTTTTAGGCGACGGTAGGCTGATGATATGATGCTTGGGTCTCTACAAAATATTTTTACACATTAGTGTAATCCAAAGAATCTCTTATGATATTATTAGTTCCAATTAATTATTCGTTTCATTTTCTCAAGGGTTAATGAAAATGACACATGGTTATTACGAATAGAAATTGCTAATTGATATTTCACGCGGTAAATAAAATAAAAAATTGAGTTTATTAGTTGGCCCCCGAAAATTTTCATAGGATGATTTGTTAAAGTCATCAATTATGATATATACAGGATGCAGGTTGTTTACGTGATTATCAAGAAAAATGGTTGTGACAGGCCGATGGATGAATCGATATGTTTCAGTTCCGCTTTATTCCTTTTGAGACACGAAACCCTGAAAACATGTGATGTATACATATTGACAAAACTATTTGCAACTGAAATGAAAATATTCATAACCACGCTGATCAATCTGATAAGCATATTTCGTCACTTTAATTCTAGTTTGCTTTTAACACAACTGTGCAAGGAATGGATTAGATTCCGAAAAAAGTATCTTTCTTTCCTTCAATACAGGACACTGAAAATATACATATCGAAACTTTTGAAGGGACAAATAAGCTTCTAAATTGTTTTTTTGATTTTCTTTCTATATGGTTATCAACTGAGAGAGACACTTGTAAAAAATTCTAAACTATTTATTTTTGAACTTATTGTAAGATAGAGATATTATTAAAAATATAGACTAAAATATGCACCCCACCCCATTTTCGAAAATGCTAAAGTGAAAATTATGAAAAGAAAACAGTCATTGGAAGATAAGTTAAAGCTAACTAAAAAACTAAATTACATCATTTTTTGAATATTTACAGTATTTTTATATCGGTGAAGTATGTATTATACAATATGTTTACATAGCATTTGTAAATGGTTAGAGTTAAAATTTCCCGAATACTTTTATTATGGCTAGTTTTATATCCAATACCCGGTGTTACTTATGAATTAAATAAGAGATGATGAGAATAAATTATACGACATTAGAGTTCGGTGAAATATATATTTTACAAGAGGAAAATCTTAAGTTTAAAAAAAATATAAGACGAGTTTGTTGATCCCGGTAAAAATAGTGTCTACATGACAGGAGGGTTCTCTAAAAAGGAAATAAACCTAAAACCACAATGAATTTAATGCACATATAAAGTGTCTTAAAGCCTACAAAATTTCTGAACTTTTACTATTCTCCTTTCTTACTTCCAAGTCAGTTTAAATATTTTATTAGTTTTACTTGTTTATTAATAGACCAAGGCCAGCCAATAATCCAATCAATATAATAAGTAAATTACAGCAGAGCTCACGTTCCAGTGTTTCACTGTCAAGGATGAATAATGACGATGAGGTAACAAACAGCTTTCCTTTGTCAAAATTATTTTACATTTTCACACAAGATTTCATTACATTTCACACAAATTTATGAACTAATTAATGAAAAAAAAATCTACTTCTCTATTTTGAATTCTTATTAATAAGAAATTTGCTTTACAGCACTCATTCAACTGATCATTTCATCAAGTAACCTGAATCTACATATGAGTATAATAAAACTTAATCTGTTTCTTAGAATTGAGAAAAATTAATAAAATGAATCACTAATATGTCGGTAGAATAAGGTGTTTAGTCTATTTTACCATGAAATTTTTTTGGACACATTTCTTGTAAAATAATTAATAGAACAGTTAGAATATGAGCTACATGTTTTTACTATTTGAAAGTGGACTTTTCTTTTAGACTTTGTCTTAAAGCTTAATATCAGAAAATAGCAAATTTTACAAATATAGCATTTTTTGAACTCAGTGAGTCTGAGCCGTTACCGTGAATACCGTAAGTCATATTATCAGGTATGGCTAATTTGAAAACTGGTCAAGTTATATTGTATAAAATGTGATGAACCTATGTTATTGATTTACATTGAGGAAAATTTTTTGGATATTTCCCAGGTTCCAAAATAACGAACATAACACGGGACTTCCCGTGCATTATACGGAATGGAACTAATACGTTATTTTGCAGACTCCTCCTTTACTACTGTAGTTATTTTTATGAGGGCGGAAAGAAAAGTCTATTTCAGTTTTTGTTATATTTTATTTAAAATGAGATATTTACATTAAATCCTTTAAAATACCTAACAAAACTGAAGTTCTGTTCTCGCACGAATTTCACCATCAACATCATAACTTTCTTTCAGATTTTTTTAAATATAATATTATTTTTTGAGGGAAAAATTATTTAAAATTGACTCAATGGAGGCATACAAAAATTTTGAAATGAGTATATTTTCATGCAAAAGAAGTTATATGTGTTGAGATATTATATTTGTATTGTTTTTCCGTTGTGGGCCAATAATTGGGAAATTAATTATTTAACAGTATTTTTAGTATTGTTGTATTATATTTTCAATATTTTTCATTTTCTTCATTAAACAGCTGAAATATTAAGCAGAGTCAAATAAAATATGAAAATGGTAAACAGATGTTTCCTCTGGATATAAATCATTTTGAGATATTAATTTTAAGTGAAATATGCAAAATGTATTGTAAAAAGATTTTAGGCAAAAGTATTTCTAAAAATTGTTGTTTTGTCTGAACAATAACCTTTTATTGAACTGACCACTCAAATTTTGGTAAGCTAGTTTGGTCTTCTACTTTCATCAGAGAGCATGGTCTGGTGACTTGTTGCTGAAGTAGTCTTAACATCACTTTAAATCTTGATCTCTGACAAGAAACGGTGATCCTTGCAAGCCACTTTCATATCCTTAATATAATCTATGCAAAATGTTTATTTGTTAAAACCATAAATATTTATATTACCCTAATTTCAAAGACTTTATTACATAATCTTCACATTGGTGTGTACAAAGTTTACTGAGGACGGTGAGAACAATTGTCGTGCTGAAAAGATTTTAAATACATTATTTTAACATTAAGTAACACAGATCTTTTTGACTGATCTTGCCCCGATTTGATTGTATATAACAAGTTATATATATATATATATATATATATATATATATATACAATAAGTTATATATATAACAAGTTATATATATATATATATATATACCGTTCAGACTTGAAGAACTGTATTCGGAGACGAAGTGAATAAATTACTCTCTGAGGTAACATAAACACAATGTGATTAGTTAGGGATTAGCATGTGTTTACTGGGAATAAAAGTTTAGAAACTTCACAAAATGCCAAAATATTTGTAGACTGCAGGAACGACCTAAGTTAGCTTAGATCATTTGAAGGAGTAAGTTATAAAAGTTACGAAAGTATCTTTTTGCAATTCTGTATAAGGCAGTCTGCGCCATATTGTTGAAAGCATCCACTAAAATAAGATACCTCTCCTCTATTTAGAAATTCACCTAAGTGTAATGAGAAAACAGAAACCATGTGATGGTTAATCTAATAATTATTGACAAATTCTCCATGTTTATGGTTTTGGGAAAGGCAATATGATGAAAAATATAATTAATATTCTTAAATTTTTGAATTCGTATTCACGCAATGTTTTATTACATGCCCTCAAATGTTATATATGCCTAGGCGTAAAAAGAACCCTTGTAGTTCATGTTTTACGTGTACCGAACAGGTCTATTTTTAATTAAGCAAAGGAAGACTACCATATATTCATTTGTAATAACATATTGTGTCTTGGTTCACAATTTCCTTTTCAATAATTTGTAGGTTATAGGTAAGGTATTTTGAAACTGCGCTGACTATTGATTAACTATTGAAAAAAGTATAAGCGTTATAAAAATATTTTTGAGGTTTTTTTAACTACCCTCTTCAAACAATATTACATATGAGACAGAAAAAAAAAATTTATGGTTTCTTTGCCCCTCTAAAATTTCTGTATAAATAATTATGAACTCCACTAATATATATATATATATATATATATATATATATACATTTATATATATATATATATATATATATATATATATATATATATATATAAATTAGTATATTTTATCACAATGCTTAAATTTCTCACAAAAGCAAGTGTGACCGATAGTGAGACGGATGGGTCCATTAGTGATATTGTACCTACTCCTTTTATCCTCTTGACATACGGAATATTAAAAAATGAATCAAAGCTCATTTTTTAAATAAAAATCTGTCTCGCTTACTTAGATTTTGAAAAATAATTTTTAATGAATCGGTACATGTCATAATTTTATGTTTTCATCGGTACTCGCTGAAGTATTTTTGCTTTAATAGGGCGAAAATATGCAATCAAATTATTCAAATTTATTTAATTATTTTATTTCTTTCATATGCACGGCCAGTTGGGAACAAAAATTTATAAAAAATTTTTTAAGTCTTTTTCATTGTCTTTTCGTAACTTTTATTTTCTTTTCGTAACTTTTATGGAGTTACAATTTTTTTTCTAATTTTACTATTCATAAATGCAAAATAGTCATAGTTCAGTAGATGATATGCAAATATACTTCTGAAAGAAGTTCTTGAAAAAAAGTATGTTTCAAATATCTTTTCCGTTGACTGACATACTTTCAAAAGTTAAGAAGGAAAAAGATTCAGCCGACACGTTTTGCAGTGACAAAAAATATTTATTGTCAGCAGTGGCTCAGAATCCTTCAAATATTTCAGTGGGGATCGTAATAGATAGAATCAAAATTTTAAAATTTATATATTCCACAACTTTATATAAACCGTATCAAACCATACAAATTATTCTAAACTATTTTATTAATTACCTATGATAATTTACCTTGATATTGCTTCGAGACTCTGGAAGGCATTATTGATTTCGTTTTATATCACCGATATAATGTTGGTACAATTGTCTCTAAAGAAGGCAATGTATATTAACAAGAGTTAATTTTGCTGAATTCGTTGCAAAATAAATTTAGCAATGGTTGAATATCTCATCTGCTTCATTCTTCATTCCTTCAACAGTTGATGGAAAACAATTTTGTACCTCTGCTATTACTAACTTCAGTGGAAACATATGAGAATGTTAAATTTTTGAAACACTGGCTAATCTGAACTTTAAATCTGACCTTTTGGCTTAAAGCACAGTTTGCAATAATTGCATCCTTCATACGATTGTATGCCAATACTTGGTGTATATTAGTGCAAAGTATTAAACGACAGATTTGTACGAGTTACGTATGCTATTGTGCGTTGAACTGCTTAAATAACGTGTTCTTCAAATCCAGCTTAATCAGATTTGACAGTTTTGTTCGCTAAATGAAAAATTTACCCTATGACTAAGTATTTTGTACTTTTTAATTAAAATTGTAGAAGACTTATTGTTTTCATTTTCTGAAAATAAACATTTTTACTTTCTAAGGTGTATTTACAATATGAGGTTTTAAGTATTCACTTCATTTGTAAAATGAATAAGAAAAAAATTAAGTTGAGAAATGAAGACCAAACTATGTAATAATACTTTTAAATATTTTAAAATTAATTGAGTTTAAAATTTTGTTGTTAAGTTTGCTTGTGAAGTGGTCAATAACTCAAAACAACATTATAAATTTACTGACTTAAATTAGACTAGCACTATACACGATTATTTTGCCAAAAATATTATACAATAAATTATATCTTCATATGATTTTTATATCATCACAACCTACTTGCTCAAACATAGAGATGAAATACCTAAAAACGTACAAAAATTACTCATAGTAAATACCTATGAAAATCGTGAAAAATTTTAAAATCAACAAAACATGAATTGTGTGCGTAACTTCTTGCCAGCGGACCGGCGCTAGCATGATATGCACTAGTTCAAATGAAACCAATTCTTCATTATTCTGCAAAAAATAATATTCTGCATCATTGTGTTGCTAATTATCTCTGGTCATTAAAAATTTCAAAATTCATAAATACCTTATTACAGTTTTAAGAAAAATCCACCTTAGATTTGGAATTTAGGAATGGCAAGGATAAATTTGTTTTGATTATATTAACATTTCATGTTTCAGGCTTCTCGTCTTTACAATTATTTACTTGTCTAGTATCATGTAAAGGATTTCTATTTTAAGATTGCTTTCAAGTTACTTTATTGTATCTTATATAATTTTTCTTGTTAGTTAACTTATTCAGCTAAGTATCTGAGCATAATAAGACATGTTTTGCATTAAAAATGTACTGTATTATTATGTTAATAATATGTTTTCTATTATAGGTATTTAAAATAAAAATGAAGACTTAAGTATTTGTTTGTTTTATTAGTAAAGGTTGATAAAAAATGGTGCACTGAATTTAAATAAAATAAATGTATAAAAACACAATGAAGCACAACATTAAGAGGCTTTTCAACGAATGTATATTGGGTATACATTCGTTGATTTTTTACCTTGTTCATTGAGTAAACAGCCTTTGAATTCATACTAAAGTAATACATTTTGCATTCTCGTATATTTACAATATCTTATACTATTCTATAGATTTTTCAATAAAAAGTGTAGGTTCCATTTCAGGATCAAATTTGGAAATTTCTCTCTTCTGCGTGAAAACCTTATGAGCTAAGGTGTAGTCTTTTTATATTTTATTCCCTAGAAAATAATGCAGCCCACCATCCACATTGTTCAAACATGAGAACGCATTCCAGTCACTAGATTGTGCATTCTCGAGAAAAGACAAATTTTCTTCTAAAATTTCAGTGATGTACTGTTTTAGACGAAGACTTTAATTTTGAGAAATATATGAATAGAATAAGATAAGAAAAGCCTGGAGTAGTAAGTTATAGCCAACCTAGGTGGAAAAGATTTGGGATTCTATGTGATAATTGAGTCAGAAGAGAGTGACCGAATTCCCCAGATATTTGGTTTATGTTACTTAGGCCGTAATTTGTATAGCTCTCTTTACCAAGGTACTTACCTTCTTTTAACCAACTAGAACAGAGTAAGATGTTTAGCAGCACGTAGTTACTTAGAGCTGTGTAGGAACTTGTTTCAACTAGCTTGGTTGTATTGTTAATCCTAAGTGAGATATTTTGTCTTAACTATGTGAATATTTTGTACGCCCTCGAAGCTTGTATTGGTCCCATGCGAAAACAAGAAAAATTTAGTATAACATCATTTAACTTACCACATTACATGGAAGACGGAGCAGATTGTTCGGTAGAACTCTTTCGTGACCTCTGTAAATTTAAAATCATTGAAGGAAATTTCATACAAAAAGGAAATATATTGTCAGGTATGTATAAATATCCTATAGTTCCATAACCTTTCTGAACACGTTATTTATTTGTCCATTAGGGTCTGTAAAATTAGTCAACAACTAATTTTATAAAAATAGTCCCAACACATAATTCCTGATTCATTTGGTAGAAGGACAGATAAATTCTCTTATTGTTTATCATATTTTTAAATGGTTATTTATCTATTTGTTAGTTGTATAGAAAATCCTTCGGGAAACTCAAAAAGTGAATATACATACAAGCACAAAAAAGATTGTACGTAATTTTCTTAAAGATGTTGAAAATAAAATAATGTACCTGGTGTAATTTTAGTTAAATATATTTTTTTTTATTCTAATGATATACTTCTTCCTATTAAAGTGAATATCAATATTATTAACACAATGAAATAGCCTTCCTAGATTTAAGTATTAACATTAAAACTAAAACAAAAATTATTATTGAAAATCTGATTTTAGTTAATCTAAAATGTCTACTTATGTAAAAGTGCGTTTTGTATTATTCTTTTTAGTAAAAAAAATTAATAACATGACTTTGAGCAGTAATAAAAATATATTTTTATGCAATAGTCTTCAATACTGACACAATTCAATGTAAACCTGATGATGGATTAATTTATATATGCATCATTTAATCAATTTAAATGCAAGATTAAAAATTTGCTTAGATGAACTGACATAAAAAGCCATAAATGAGCACATTAACTATATAAATTCAAATCTTTCATTTTGTTACACCACAATAAAAATTGATTTTATTAATCTAATAAAATATTACTCAATTCTAATTTAATTAACAAAACTTTTTTTCATAAAATAAAATTGAAACATCACAATAAAATTAGTAGTTAGAAAACTCAATAATTTAAGAAAAGTCGATGCATTCATAGTAAACAAGCGAGCGATCTTGAACTCAGTAAGGTCAGGTATTGCCAGCAGTTGACAAAAACTGTCCAATTTAGGTTGCAGTTCAGAGGCTGTGAACATTTTTTTTTCATGTAAGAATAGAAAATATATGGTGTTACAAATGTCACCAACTACAAATGATAATAATATGATTATTGTCAAATAAATATTATATAAAATATATATTTCAATATTTGTTTTTAATACTTGAAATAGATTTTCTTCCCTAATTGGCCAGGGGAGGTTTTAGTTTTATATATTTCTATTAAATACAAAAACATATATGAAAAATTGTACATAAACTACTTTTACATATTAATATTTTATTAAAATTATGAATACCTGTAAACCTTTTGAGAAATTATATTATTAAATCTATTATAACAGTTCAACAATTTTCAAATAAATGAATTAATTTATGAAAAATATATTTTATTTTTTTACAAAATCCATTGGCAGGACAGTTTAGCGTTATTATTGGCTTTTATATCGAGTGGTAGTCTGCTAACGACAACCTAACGTACGTTGACTGAAATCAAGTAGCTAAAACATATAACTATAAATGGGACTTTTAAGCTAGTTACAAGGGAGCTTTTTTAAGTTCGCGGAATGGAAAGGTAGGCCATTAGTAAATGTGAGTAACGGAATGATAGCCAGTTAAGTAACTCATTATTAGTATAAATACCAAGTTTTATCATAATCGGATCATTAGTCTTTGAACTATCGTGGAACAAACAACCCAATCTGCAAGAAAGTCTGAACTATGGAAAAAATCTAGTACCGCGCCGTTATAAAGTTCCTTACCAAGCAAGGAAAGTCTGTTCAAACCATATTGAAAGAGATGGCATCCGTTTACGGGGACTCTTGCTCGGGCAAAACTATGGTTTACAAGTGGCACAGTCTATTTAAACAGGGTAGAGACTCACTTGTAGACGACCCGCGCCCTGGTAGGCCGATCGAAATTACTACTCCGGAAATTATTGAAAAATTAGTATTGGAAGATTCCAGACTAAAGAAGAAACAGCTTGCAGAGATGGTTGGAGTATTGGATACAACAATTTTTGAAATTCTCCATGATCATCTTGGCATGACAAAGGTCAGCGCAAAATGTGTGCTGAGAATGCTCACAACGCCTCAAAAATAACGCCGCGTGGAGTGTTCTTGCGCGTTTTTGGTCCTCTGTAGTGAAGACAAGGATGGGCTATTGAGTCGAATTGTTACTGGAGATGAAAATCGGGTTCAACATTATGAACCTGAGTCCAAACAAGACTCAATGCAGTGGCACAAAAAAGGCACACCAGCATTCAAGAAGTTTAAGGTGTTACAGTCGGCTGGAAAAATCATGGCGACAGTCTTTTGGGATTCAGGAGGGGTTTTTTTGACAGATTATAAAGATAAAGTTGTTTCCATAACCGGAGAATACTATCCGTAAATTCTAAAGAGGTTGCAAGAAGCTATTCAAAGAAGAAAGATGGGAAAAATCCTGCTTTTGCACGACAACGCCCATTCACACGAGCCCCGTTGCGCTGGCTGCCCTGATATCAGAATGAAGATATCAGAATATTTAATGTTTTTAGCTGAAATATATTTTATCTTTCATTTTGTATATGGATCTTTTTTCTTGGGGGTGACTATTAAATAAAAAAAAGTAAAATATTGATGGATAATTAAACTTCTACAACAATTACTTTTGGTATACTATTTATACATGGTGTCCGGGAATAAATGTCGGACAAAGAATTTTATTAGACTTTTTTCGTCAATTTATTCCTTTATAGCCAACGACTCGTGTCTTTCTTTGCCCGATACTTATTCCTGGACATCATGTATATATATATATATACATTTATATATATATAAATATATATGTATATATAAGCATAATTTAATGTTTTTTAAAATTTATTGAATATAAAGTCACGGGAAAAAGGAATCATGTCTACAAAAAGAGGTAGTTATCATCCCATTAACTTCTGCTGAAATAATGACACTCTATTAAACAGGAGTGCGAAAATGTGTTCAACTGTTGGTACAAATGTTTGTGCAGAAAAATTAACAAAATATGAGTGAAACGCGCCTCAATCACTTTGACTCTTTGTTTATAATAAATTATCAGTAACTTTTTCAAGTAACAATTTCAAAATATGATGTGTAGTGCATACAAAATTTATTGCACAGTCTGCAAAAAGTAAAGCATAGTAGAGTTATGCTCATAAAAGTTTAGTGCTCAGGAGACCACAGTTCTTCCTCAAACTAGTTGTTTATGTGACTGATGTTTTGAAATACCTTTTGTGAAGTTACATAACTTGTAATGCCATCTAAAGTGAAAGTAGCTAGTGAGCGACCAGCATTCTCGAGAAAGCGTTAAAGTCGGAGTGGGGTGCCACTCTCTCTCAGCGGCACTGATGGTACACTTTGGGTTTTATTTTTATGGTGCATTTATTTATCAGAAAATACATTTGCATATACATAGTTTTTATTTAGTTTATTATATCTGAGACTTTTATGGACTGATAACTTATATTGACTTAATATTTTTTCAGATGACTTACGGGACTACCTAAATCCTTGTATCCACTAAATCAAACAACGAACAATGAAGAAGGTAAAGCTATAGAAGATGGTAGTGACTACAATATAATTATTTGATGATTCCGGGGATGATGCTAACTCCAACATAATATTTTAATGAAACAAAGATTAATTAATTTAGTCGGTCAATTTGTTTATCAGCACATGTCCTGAAAATGAGAAATTCAGAACAAAAAGAAAGGCCAATTCTTGCAAAATGCAAATCGGATGCCTTGAGCTGTACATTACTAAATATATAGTTAAGAAAGTAAAAAATGTTCATATACATTTATTGAAATGCGGTATGAAAAATATTCCTGTACGAAAAGTATAATGAATTTAAATAAATAAGATGGAAATAAAGACGAAAGAAAAAAATTAGTTTATTAGCTGGGTTATGTATTTCAAGCTACGGAAAAGTAAAAAAAAATGTGCAATGATTTCATACTTGGTATTTAAATATTTATAAAAATGATTAGTTGTAATTGTTTTCCGTTTCAGTTAAATTATCTGTACTTAATCTTCAATGATGTCCGTACATTATTTACTGAGGGACATGTGAAAAGCTAATCACATTTTGATGATTGTACATATTCCCCTAGTAACGACTGTCATAAAAGTCGGGTAAATATAAATTGAAATGTTTTGCTTCCCGTAATGCTCTCTCTCTTTCTCTCTCTCATTCAATAACCAAAAGGAAAGCATAGCTAAAATTTCAGTAATATTTTCATGTAATTATGTTAACCCACTCAGCAAGAAACATCAATTGTGATGATTGGTATACTATAATATCTTGGGAGAAAATATTGCCGAAACATGTGTTTATATCAATGTGGCACCTTAAAATAGGAAGACCCAACTTCCATCACAAATTGCTCTCCTGGTTCTTTTTTGTTTGATTTTTATTGTTTGTCATTGATAATGTCAATCCAAACTGCACATGAGTTTCTTTTACTTTAGATGCCTAGATCCAGTTATCGTGAAAAATGTCCACTTTCAGTTATTGGATAAAATTTATTCACAATATTTCCATCTTTTTTGCACCATTTCTTCGAAATAATGCACACATTAATGCACATTTCTCGTTTTCAGATAGCAACGTATACAGTTTTTGAGCTTTTTCATTTTGCTACCTTAGCGTAGTTGACTCGATATTCTTTTCACAGTGAAAAGAAACAATTTCTACAAATGTAGCTATAAAGTGAAATCTTCCACTTTCATGACCCTTTTCAGTTAGTAACTATTATTAACTTTGGTTCTTTGTGCTCACAGGACACCTTTCCAACTTAAACGAACAAGAAATAATGGGACTAACAACTTAGCCTAAATACCTGTACACATTCTATTATATTTCCATGAACATACTTTCACATTTATAAATGAGTTCATTATAAGATATAGAATTAAATTTTGCTTTTTCCATAGAGGAAAATATATGCGATGGATAAATATGAATAGCATACAAGGCAATCAATAATGTGTAATAATAGAAAAAAATTCGTAGCCCCAAAAAGTAAATTAAATTTATTGTCGAGACAAAGATAATATAAAAGAATAACACCACAGTACAATGTGACCAGTAAGATAACTGATAAATTTATGTATAATAAATTGTCTTACGTATTTTTTTATAAATTTTTATTTTTAGCCCAAGCGTTCGCGTGAAATGAAGCCGCTGTGTGACTTTTTCACAAGTTATGCACAAGAAAAGCAATTTTATTAACAAATATGACCAAGTTATCAACCCGAAAATTGTCAATAAATATGGATTGATCTGAAACAACCATGTAGATAAAATTAATATATTGGTATTAGAGAAATTAATAAATTATATAAAAGCAGTAGTTTTTATATTTTTACTAACCTCAGTAGAATCAGTAGCATAAAAAACGAATCCAACAGAAGAAATGATGCCTCCAATATAATTTAAGAACACTAAAAGAATCTGCAATAAAGTATGTAATAATAATTATTTTTATGTTTGTATAAATATGATAGAAACACATCATTTTTTTTTATGTACTTATATGTCGATGGAAAGGTTGTCAAAATGTTAATTTTTTTAATTTTAATTTTAAAAAGAATGAAAACATTCTCAGGATCTTTAGTATAGAAACAATACTCTTACTTGTTCAAGTTTACATCATTTAATCATTATATACAAGAATTTACAACTTAATAATATAGTTATTAAATTGTGTCTTACTTGAAAGTAGAAGGCATCATATAACAGAAAGCAAACGTCGAAAACTTTTAAGTACAACTGGATTATTCTGTCAAAATATGCGTTCAAATTGTCGATTGCAATTATCATTGCATCATCATCACTGCGCAAACCGAGGTAGTCATCGACACTCAACAGTGCAGACAGTTGTAAATTTCCATATTCAATTCTTTTCAAAATGTCATTGAGCGAAGTGCAGCAAAGGGTACATTCAACATTGCTATACCAAAACATGACATAGCCAAAGACGAATTGTAAATTAAAATTGTGGAAAATATACATATATTCTATGAAAACTAATATAAAAAAAGATAGACATATTTTATACAAATTTGAACAATTTTGCTTCCATGCTTTTTCATATAATGATCTCTTAACGTCATAATCCAAATAATTATCCAGCATTTCCATTTCAGCAATAAATTGTGGAAATTTATTCCTTTCCAAAAAAGTAGTTGCAACCACAATGTAAATGAATGCTGCTAAAAATATTGCATTGTTCATGGTTTGTAAAACCGAGTTTTTGTGTGATATAGTATCAAAATATGCATCCATAATTAGTAGCAGAATAAGTAGTGATAGGACTGTTGCAGCGTACATTACAGTGATGACACGTTTTATTATCATCAGCCACGGCTGAGAGAATATCTTTTGTCTTTCAATTTCCGTATTTCGCTGGATGCCTATTACAATTTCCAAATATTGCAAATATTTCCACGTATCTTTATAGCACATATGTTCCATTTTCAAATAACAGTCAAAGTTGGAATATTATAAACAATTTAATTTTAATGTTTATGGTGTCTGGTGCGACATTAAAGATAACTGAGTATAGGACTGGTTACCAGAAAAGTAGAAGGCTGACCGAGTAATAGAAGATATTATTGATTTTACTTCATAACTAATCGTTATAAATGATTATGTCAGACACATTATGGCCAGGATAGAATTACGATAGTTTTTATATAATCAATTAGAGAAATTGATTTTCCTTTACCCTCTTGAAACAAAAAGCCAAAGGTAAGTTAACTTAACATTGTGGAGTATCGAAATAATTTTTATTTTGAATGTGAAGAAAATTTTTGGTTTAATAGAAAATTGCAAAATAATTTTCCAAATTACGTTTATTGAAAATGTTGCGATAGTGTAAAATAGAATAAATAATAATCACGAAAGTGCTAAATTCTAAACCATCTAACAAAATTTAGAGCCATCAAAGCAAGAACTTTATTCTACACTAATTTTGTTGATTCAAGTGTTTGTTTCAATTTTACTTGTTTTTAATATTTCGTTGGAAAGTTTAGTCTCCGATTTCTTGGCAGCTGTCGATAAGTCCGTCGATGAGTTAACCTTTTCAAGAATATAGTTTATTGTATGTAATTTTATGTGACAAATGAAAAAATGCATGTTGAATACATGCATTTTTTAATTCGTTGTGAAAGGAACCCTACGGTCGTGAATATATATTACGTGGTATATGCCTAAACAAGCTAAAATGTAAGTAATTTTATTGGGTAAAACCGCTTCTAGCGGCATAAAGTATAAGCATGCAAATACATAACACGTAATTTTTTTTATTAAGTTTCAATAACACACTAATTTAGTATAAATTTCCATCGTCCAGTATATTACCATTATATTATTATATATATATACTGGATACTATTACCAGGAACAGTTAAGGCAAATTTTTGTGGAAATGTTATATAATATGTATGAATAATATTCAGTTTCTCTAAAATATATCAATACAATTAAATAATTGATTAATTATTAATATGAATTTAGATGACGCAATAAAACTTTTTTGACTACAACTCATATGTAAGTATTTCAAACTAATGAAAAGTGTTATATAGCAAATCGTGTGTATATCTTCTTTTCACAACTATCTCCAGAACTTTTTAATTTTGAAGTTGACATAAGTACAAAAGTTGTGGAATCACTTACATTTTTGTTTAGAATGTTGTTAGTTTTGCCTTTTTTTCTTCAAAAAGAGTATGCTGGAAAACATAATAACCTGGTATTAAAAGTGGTTGCTTAATTGGATAGTATCCTGTGTGGATAGGTAATTTGCTTTTAAAATTTATTTAAGTTTATTTACATTCACATTTAATATACCTGTATAAAATTCAATTACGACAGATATGACAAAAATACTTTTGATAATTTATTTCCTTGAGTCATTATGTCTTTGAAACGGGAATTCACATCCTACGCACAAAGATTGCTGCTCGGGAAAGTGAATCTTCAATGTATTGTTCTTTGATCAATGTTCTGAAAATATTCAAACCCATGATCGTATTAGGTCACGTTATTTTTTGTAATGTGTTCAAAGTTATATGTCCTTATTTTCTGTCTTCTTGCCTTCCCTCATTTCCCGCATTTCGAATGTTGTTTAATTCGTGCATTCTATTTATTCGCTTTGTCTCTTATTCATTGTTCATAATACAATTTTATTTTGATAATTTAAGTTTTCTTTTTATTTCACATCTAGCAACAACTTACGATGGCACTGGAAATTTTTCTAGTAATAAGTTTGTTTTCTTCCCAATAAGTGTGTAGATATTTACAGGAAACTCAATCTAAATAAATTAAAAATTAAAGCCATTCCCGTGTCAAAGAGGCAAAAAAAATTAATTGCCTATTTCTTCACTTAGAATAAGGTTACAATTATTATTTTGTTTCACCCACAAATTTTTTTCATGCCTTATAAAGCTAGGGGAGGTCGAATAGACTCATTACTCGCTACAACAGACTCATTGTGGCTACACAGCCACAATGAGTCTGTTGTAGCGAAACAGTCGTCTGTCCATACGTTTGTCCGTCCATCTGACCTCTCGTCTTTTCCGTCTCTGGCTCTAGGAGTCAAATACTATATCCATATTTGTTTTTCATAATTTTTAACATATTTGTTTTTCATAAGTTTTCATAATGAAAGAAATAATAGACAATGAGGATTTTCTATCCATTAATTTTCATTTATTATTTACGTTTTAGTACTCGAAGCGTTCAAACACTTTCCTACAACTCTCATTCTGTTCTTCATCCATTAGTTATTATGCTCCATTTTATTTTGTATGGGTAAATAATTCTAACAAGAATTGTATTTTATTTATTTCAATTTATTTCTTAATAATGTTTCTTTGCTTGAATGCCACGATGACTGCACGTCCAGAAATGAGTTCCCGCTTCTTTGTTGTAAAGACAATTGATGTACTCGTTATTTAGAAAATTTTGTTCATTTATTTGTAAATCATACATACGTAACATCATCTAACATCTAAATATAAATACTGCCAATGTAGAATTTTCATAAATATGTAAAATAATTATCTGCTGTCAGAACTGCATTGAATAGTGTCTTCTGTTAGTATAGTGTCCATACATTTGACTGCTTGCATTGGAATGTGTCTAAAGAGAGTAATATTTTGTCGCAGTCGTCACTAATTCTATGCAGTGGCGAACGGGCATCGGCACTGGTGCAAATGGTGGATTGACAGAGAAGCAAAAAGTTGCAGGTCGCTATCCCTGGTACACAAAAACAAAACCAGCTCACTACGTCGAGGCAATCTTACCGTCTATGACATATGGTGTGTAAATAAATGAAAGTTCGCCACTTAAATCTTAACACTGCAGCATAGGTAGATCGCAATACATCTACTTTTTTAAATCGTACTACTTTTTTATATTTATGAATTCTCATAAGATATATCAATCTAAATCTTATATCTGGAAAAACGTAAGAAATGAGTCAATATTGCATATTTATCCCTCTTAGAGATCAATGGTTAATTTTACTTTTATAAATATCCCTTTCATTTGCGTTGTTTTATCATTATTCGCTTCTTATCTAAATATATTATTTCTAAAAGGTGTTTTTTGGTCGAGCGGCTCGATCTCTTTAACTACTGCACCAAAAAAAATAAAAAAAATACCTGCTTAAAGCTTATGTTCTCTACTTTGGGCGAAAAATATAAAAAAATTCGAAAAAAATCTTTTTGTTAATAAAAAAATTAATTTTTATAACAATTGGCATGAGCACCATCTGTGGGTGACACATCAAATATCTTAGCCAAATTGTATACTTGGAACACGCTAGATGGCGATATAGTGCGAAGACTTCGCACGGGTCAGCTAGTCAATAATATTAATTTTAATTGTGATTTCAAAGTAAATCTTTTTGAATTATTTATTATTTAATATGACAATCCTCACTGACTTTTGTCTAATGAGCGTCGCTGGTTAATGTTAAATAGTTTGTAATATTTCTAATGTCGAGTGAGTGGAATTACGACTATATTTTTAATGCTAGTGAATAAGTGACATGATATATATAGTATATGCCGAATGACATTATAATACTGGCGAAAATCTTAGAACGAACGCTGAACACTATCTGAAACAGTGACAACCCAGTAAAAGCCAGGTTATCATCAATGCAATCACGAGAATATGTGAGAATAGGCCCATCGTTCTATTAGGTGGTTTACTCTAGTTAATTAGGTGGTGAGCTAATTAGGTGGTCCAACAATATCGATAAATATGGAAGAAACGTGCAAAGTCATTTTAGAAGGGGCACCGAGCACCAGGTGCTGTGATAGGTTGTTTAATTTAAGTCATACATCGGTATGCAAAATTTTAAAATAAGATAACTAATATTGCGAAACAACTTGCGTTCCTCAAGAAATCGCAACATGAAGCCAAAATAAGAACAATAAGCAAAGATCTTTGCTAATAGCCCACCAGAAGATGTTGTAATACAACGAAACCTAGGTCGTGTTAAAGAACTTAAAGAAAGTAGAAATAATACTACATCGTGTAGTTTCATTTAATTGTGAATAATGAATTTCTACAAATTGTCCCATTTTTTGGCATCAATAATTTTCTTTGACCTGGATATAGTTGTATATAATGGTAAAGTCTCCATTGTTTCTTAGAGCCTTTGTTATATTTCACTTCTACAATTCTGGGTTAGCTTTTCTTTTCCTTGATAGTAATTGAAAGCTCATGCCAGATGATTAATTACTTATGCTGGATAGCTGAGTCTCAATGCTGTATGGCTGACTGTCAATGCTGTGTGACTGACTGTACTGGGTGGCTGAATATCAATAATGAGTGATTTCATGTCAATACTGGGTGACTGAGTGTCAATACCCCACATTGGATGGGCACCCCAGGTTGAATGTTAATAATGGGTTACTGCGTATCAATACCAGGTGGCTGTGTGTTAATGCTAGGGTGCTGAATGTCAGTGATTGGGTATACATACTAAAAGATTGAATGATAGCAGTGAATGATTGAGGTTCTACACCGGAAGTTCCAGTTTGGAATGAAATTTGGTTCGAATGCACATCTTCCACTGAACCTGCAGATGTTTTATCACTGGGTTGATAATTTTATAAAAGCTGTTGTTTTACTACTTGATGACGTAGAATCACTAGAGCCACCAGAATCGCTATCAGAGTCGCTATTCAAGTCATTACTCTCTTCAATGTTTTTAATTGGGTTTGTATTATTTGGACTTTTTATTATATCAGAATTTTCTCCTTCATCATCAAGCAAAGATAAGCTCAGGTTGTGTTGACTCTCTGGTATGGAGTTAGTATCAAAAGGATCATTAGATTTTGTGTCTTACTGAACGACTGGTGGAATAAAAGGTTCTGTGTTTTATTCTATGACTGATGAAGGAGGAAGTTGTTAAATGTTTTGGGTTTGTTACTTATTCTGTAATTAATAAAACATGCTTTCAGTCGACAAATTTTCAAATAAAATTAGAAATGTTATTACCAGAAGTCAAGCTACGAGTATTTCCATGCTAAATTTCATTGATATAGATTCAGTAACGATTGCTTGATTGAGCAAAAACCATACACACTTCATGTAAACATTCTTATTTTAGTAGGTAGAGAAAATATTAAACAGTAGGATTATACGCACAAATAATACATTATACTTATATTGATTAAAATTAAAAATAACCTTACAATAATTAAATAATCTTCAAGGGTCTTCAAGGGATTTGGCGTTAGGATAAATAGATAAGTAGATAAAGTAACCTACTTGTTTATAATTACTTACAAAAGGAACACAATATGTATAAAAGATCGCGTTAACAAAAAAATAATAAAAATTCATTCATGTACAGTTCTATATAAAACGGAAACATCTATAAAACAGCAGAGTGACTAAAATTAATAAAGATGTATTTGTGTACCAATCTGTATAAAATGGGCACCTTTCAAAATATGGCACTAACATATAAAAATATGTTATTATATTTAACTGATCCTTTATGCAAAAAGAACAGTTTTTTGAGTTCTTTTTTATTTGTGACCCTTTTGTATTTAATGTACGATTATATGTATGCATATATATATATATATATATATATATATATATATATATATATATATATATATATATATATATATATACATATATATATGACTCCACCAGAAAGGCTGCAATACAAATCAGATACAGTATGAAAATTAATTGAATCGCTTTACCGATTGAAACCAGGCACTCTGTTATGTACTTCTCGAGAATGGTACAGCCATCACCTTATTCAGCCAGCGACAGTGGCCTTTTCCTATCATCAAAACAGAGTTCATGGGAGCTTATGTAAGTAACTGAAGCAGCGATATGGTTGCAACAGCTGTTGTGTGAACTTGGTGAGTATCACCAAAGGACTTATGTTTAAATATCAATAACAAAAGAGCCATAAGTGGGCAAAAAACAGTGAGTTTACCAAATTATGCAAAAATTTAGATATTAAATATAAATTCCTAAAAACATTTTGAAAACATTATGGAGTTGTGTACGGTTAATATGTAAATATATTCACAAAAGCCTTAAATAAAACAAATGTTATTTGTAACACAATTGTCTATTTTTAAACAGTATCATTAAACATAATAATTGCGAACGTAATGTAAACATTCTGACAATTTAAATATACTCTATTTAACTCTGTATCTGAATTCCAGTACATATGTGAATCCAGTGTAAATAAATGTTCAGCTTCTTAACTTCTCCTGTAGACATTGAAGTATGCAATAAAGTTTGAATAAGGAAATTCAGATACAATTAGGAAATCATACGTACATTTAACACATGTTTAGCGATTTATTTTCCCCGCCTTTTGCAGTATATTTTATCCTCGTGTATCGAAGTAATTTGAATAAAAAGGACAGCGGGAAAATAGGAAAAAATAAAATTAATTTTATCGAACTTTTATCTGAATCTGTATAATACCCAGCAATAAGCTTTTAAAAAATTGCACGGCAATAATTTTGGATTATGGTTTGTATGGCTATAAAAATGAATAGCTCACAATAAACTTCCCTACGGTTTACGCAAGAATTGATTTAACATTTCTATATGTTCGCAGTTTAAATAGTATTAAGTATTCTTTGTGGAAAATGAAAAAAAAACTAAATATGGCGTACAAAGTAATAGGAAATTTTTAAAGGAACTAAGAACGAAATGAAAATGAAAAACTGCACATAAAAACATTGTAAATGAGTTAAAAACAAAATGTATCAAAATAAAAATATACACAAGACAATAACATCATAAGCTAAAATCGAAAAAGTGAAAAGAAAATAAGAAAGGCGATAAATGATAATAGAAAAGTATGATTATTGCTAATCTTTTATTAAAAAAAAGGTAATTTGATGAGGGAAAAAATTTCTTTGTAACATTATAAGTATTTATTGTCACTAATTATTTTCATTCTCATTTCTGGTTTAATAAAAGTACTACCTATTGTTTTATATCATCACACTAATTGATTTGAATTGTAATAAAATTTCCATCACTTTATTATAACCAAACTACCAATTTCAATTAAATCAACTGATTTAATAAAGTTCGTACTATGCACGTGTACACATACTTAAGTAATGTCGATACAGTATGCTTCATGAGTCAATCTGTAATATTAATGAGTTGTAACGTTTATCATACGTTATGCATACGATGTGATGTGAAATTTTAATAAAATTTTTCGTGAATGTTCATTGTTGCGTGTTTCACAATTAAGCAATAACATAACAGTAAGGAATATCATGATATGGGCTTCAATAACAATACTTTATATAATAATCTCATCCAAAAAAAATTTTGACAGTATAATGTCAATTTAATTTTAACTCATTATCCAGTATCAGACAATTTTGGCTGGGTACATACGATAACAGCAAGGATACAAGTCGTTATGCTTTTAATTTTTGCTGCTACAGAATATTGTCAAAGTGTTGAATATTGTCAAAATGTATTGGGTTATGAAATATGATTGATACAGTACTACCATTCCAATATCATAAGCTGTGTACCATGATATTATGTCAAAGAACATAATAAAGATTGATGTGAAGCTCAAAATCTTAAATAATTGATTAAACAATTTTCTTTCCTTCACATACATGGGGATTGTTACTTTCAGTAGTTATCGATTTTTTTATAATTTTCAAAATATCTGTGAACTCTTTGACAATATTCTGCAGCAGCAAAAATTAAAAGTATAACAAATTGTATCCTTGCTGTTATCGTATGTACCCGGCGAAAATTTTCTGATACATGATAACGAGTTAAAAACTAAAGTTAACATGATGCTATCAACATTTTTATGGATGAAATTATTATACAAAATATTGTTATCGAAGCCCGTATCGTTATTCTTTACCGTTATGTTATTGCTTAGTTTTGAAACACACAACAATGGACATGCACGAAAAATTTTATTAAAATTTCCCATCACATCTTATGCGTCTATATTTCAATTCTACTTGGTTGAGGAATGAAACGTTACAACTCAATAATACTACAGATTGACTCATGAAGCATACTGTATCGACGTTGCTTAAATATGTGTACAAGTGCATAGCACGAACTTTATTGAATCAATAGATTTAATTTAAATTTGTAATTAGATTATGAGAAAGTGAAGGAAATTTCATTGCAATTCAAATCAACTAGTGTGATGGTATAAAACAATAGGTAGTACTTTTATCAATACAGAAATGATAATAAGAGTAATTAGTGACTATAAATACTTACATTGTTATAAAGACAATTTTTTCTATCATCAAATTCCTTTTTTAATAATTATTTCGGAAGAGTAACTTATAAGTGATTAGTAATGTCTTTCAATACATCCTTATCAAGGTACTGAATGACAGAAACATAAATAGTTATTAGACAGTTTAGAACCTTATATATATACAATGTAATTTTCATTCTAAAACATGAAGTAACCTTCTTTGTTTTCTTGTGTTGGTAATTTAGTTACAGATAGAGTAAAACATCATTAATTTACTTAATGAATTATTATTTTATTTATAAAAACTTTGGCTGTAAATAGCTGTATAGTTGTAAAAAGAGAAACAAAGTCAAAAGTAATGTATTTAAAATGGTTTTTTTTAATCTAAAAATACAAAAAACATGAGTCACTAAAAATTCAACTTATAATCAGTGAACACGAGTAGAGTTGTGAAAATATAATTTTGAACAGAAATTATATCTATGATGATAAAATATAGAGGTATATTTGTGTATAATTTACAGACGAATGTGTTGCCATGGACATTTGTCTAATGGAGAAAGTGGACTAATCGTAATTACTTTGGTACAACATAACTTGAGTCAATGTAATGTCGTCTGTTCATTTCAATAATGGCTTCTCTATAGTCTATTGCCACGTAGCGACTTATTCAAGGACTTTGAGATGTTAGCTTGAGTTGCATCATTTATAATGAATTAATGGCTTTCAGGCTCAACCAAAAGGTATAAGTTTTTTCATACCATCAATTCAATATATTCATTTGATGAAATCAATGGCAACCGATATAATGTTTTGACAATTAATGTAAACGCTTGTTATCTATGCTAATTTAAAAATATTATAGTTTTAATATCTAAATTATTAAAGTAAATGTGGTCGGATAATTAGAAACGTAACACTCAACTGTCATTATATTTTGCTCTGCTTGTGTAGGCAATATGGAAAAAATTATTTTGAACAAGTAAATGTACATACTTAGGTATTCTTTCTGTGGGTCACAAGTTGTCAAGTTGTAAGGTACACTGGACAGGGTTAGAAGTAAATGATCGCTCAGTTTGAATTTTAACTTGAATCACTGTAACGATCCTAACAAATTCTCTTTATTAAAATTAACATGCGGGTTCATTACTTCTGTATAAGCACAAATTATTAAATGTCAAATTGATAAAAAAACATACCTTCTAGTCAAGGGATAATCTAGTAATCCACTCAATGAAGGCTCAAAATTGTAATTTCGACAGAATTAATATGAATCGAGTGAGGATTATACCAAAAGTCTAAAGTAATCTGAGAAATTTGACCATTCGTCTTAAGATATATGGTTAATTTCTTCATTTTTCCTTAAATTTCTTATAATTAATGATCTTTGACAAAAATTGGATTTACTTAAATTAATTATACACTTTAAAATACACATATGTATGTAAATTTATATACTCACTTATATAAGCACTCATTTAAGTATACATATAAACGTACACACTCAAAATGTTTTGACGGAACAGAGACAATTTAAATATGAAGTAACAAATACTATAAATCTTTGAGAACAAAAATTTTATTGCACATATTGGTCAAGTATTTTGAATAAGGTTCAACTTGACTCATTACTTAGCAGCATCCACCCTAAATGAGTATTCACAGAAAAATTGTAATTAGCAGTAGGAAGCATTTAAAAAGTAATCCTAGACCATAAATCTGATATAATTAAATATTTAGTTTTTCTAGAATAATGATTTTATATTGAACACAATTTCTATTCAGTTCAATTATGACCTATATTCAGAATCGTAATTATATCTGTGGAGTTTAAACTAGAACGCAGATGTTAATTTAGATAATAATTAATTTATAGAATCTTCATAGATAACAGAAAATTATTCATAGTCTGCCTAATTTGTTTTTAATACATTTGATAGGCTTAAATGTATTTGTTACTAAGGAAAAGCTTGTTAAAAATTATGTCTAGCAAATGAAACGTCGCGTTTCTCAAAACCAATACGGATAGGTGATTATTGAATAATTTATTACCAATATAAAATGTATCGACGAGGTCAGCACATTGGCGTAGATATGAGGTGTAGGTTTCTGAGAATGATAATTATGAAAAGTTTATCCTTTATGAATGTCATAAACCTAAAGCTGTAAATAAAGTTGTCAACTTTGTTAAACTGCCATATAAGCATACTTGTTCAACAACTAATCGTCGTGTTAACATGTAACTTATTGATTTTTATAATTATGGTTACGTATCTGCAAAGAAATTTTCAATGTTTTCAGGTTCACTCTAAGCAAAGTTTAATGAAATTATTTGTAAACAAATGGTCCAAGAAATGGCCAAAATTAAATTGTAAATATTTATTTATTTATGGGACTAAATTGCTGCAAAATGAAATTTTTTTGCCACTATTTCAAATGTAACGTACGTAAGGTCAGAAATTTCCATCGGATATGAAGTTAGATGACAGAAAAATGAAAAACATTAGTAGCAACATCAAATAGAAGTATTTTACCAATCAATAGCTTCAAAATTTCGGATTTTCTCAAATTGCTACTGAAAAATAAAAAGTAATATTCCTAACCAGTTTACACAAAGAATATATTACTCAGCTGAATTAATGGGAAGGAAAACAATTTTCATATATTATTATATTTATGTGAACAGTATTCCTGATATTTTAAAAATTCAAATATGCATGATGCATCAGATCTATTAATAACATAATAAATTTATAAATGTTACAAGGAGCATAACCCTGACAGATACTTGGTAGTATTGCTGTAAAGATATCTCACAGTATTGACGTGATTATGTCAACTATACACAAGATATAAATTTCACTTAATTCATCCAGCAAAAATAATATGTGAACTTTTTCTTGAAATTAATATCCATATTGCAATTAATGAGGACAGCATCTTTATGATTGATAATCAACTTGACTAAGATTAAACTTTATACATTCTATTCAGTTCAATACAATTATCATTCTGAATATAGGTAGTAATTACACTGAATACGAAATGTTCAGTACAAAATTAATATTCTATGTCCTCTTTAAAATGTTAATCTTTAAGGTAAATATTTAATTATACTAGATTTATTGTCTTAGAGTACTTTGTAAATGCCTCTTACTACTAAATACAAGGTATCTTTCCTGAAGAGTGGATGCTGCCAAGTAATTAGTGAAATTGAACTTAATTTAATATGTGCAAAATCTATTTAGGTAATGACCATCAGTTTGGTATTTGTTAAAATATAATTTTGATGAAGGATCATGTAAATAAGTTAAGTAAGATATTTATTTATATTTTTACTGCAGCTAAAGTGGTCACTTTAGTAAAGATATTAAAATGAACAACAGGATATACTGAAATAACACAAATTAATATTATTTTCCAATATTTCAACAGTTAACAAAAATAAGATAAGGGTAACTACATATAGGCGATATTGTGCAAAGGCCATATCCAGATCAATGAAATATTTATAAAATTAGACAGACATTTTAGTTAATAATAATCTTTTATTAATGTTGTAATCATTCACAAATATCATGCTTTTTATACACACATTGCTAGAAAACTCTCAGTTCGCACATATAACCAACGTTAAACTGTTCTTTATGCAACTTTACAAATTTCTTTACGATTCTACTGATCTCCGTTAAAGTATCTACCCATCGAGACCAGTCGTATATATAGGTATGTAAATATTGTATCTCTAATTTTACAAAAATCAGAAATTAATTTTCACATTTGCAACAGATTTCTTTGGATAATATTTATAAAACCTGAAACTAATAATATTATTCATTACGGAATTGGTTCCAGGAAACATTGGTTTATTTTGTTTAAGGTGTTTTATATGAAGAATGTGATTAAAAAATTAGTTGTTAATGTGATCTTTACTTATAAAGATTAATGATAGCGAATATACTTAATTAAATTTGTAACATCACTTGGTTCATTTAATGTCACATCCATTGAGTATTTAAAATAAAATATTACTTACTGATAAATTGAGAACTTCATTCAAAATTGAAGAGACATCGATTATTTTTAAATACAGCTGAAGAATGGCATCAATTCTAAAAGTTATATCTTCATCAAAATATACTACTCGTCCATTTTGATTATCATTTATATTAGCAGTTGGATGGCGATATGTATCAAGCCAGAAATACAGATGTCTATTTCCATATTCTATTCCCCTTATAATATCTCTGAGGTGAAATGTGAATGATGCACTTTCAGTAGTACAGGACAATGCTAAAACATTGAAAAGTAATAAAAAAAGAGTATACGCTTGTAGGTAGATTGTAAAAGACCAGAATGTTGTTGCCAAATGGAATAACAGAATAATGAAAGACGCTAGCCTGTTCCGATTCAGTGCTTCTTTATTAATTTGTTGTACAAATGCTATCTCCAAGTTTCGATGAATAGCATTCATTTTGGATATAAATTTATTCATGGTTTTCGTTTTCAAGAATGTATTTTTAAACAAAATCAAAGAATGTTGTACATAAAATGACGATCTGGATGAACTGCGCTAATTGAATTACATTAGTCATGGGAATGGAATATTCGAGAAAAATGCAAATTGATAGCAATCCTATAACAATGATGATGGGGTATATTGGATATAGAAGATTCATTAACGTAACCCGTCGAGATTGTAGAAATATTTGGTTCTGTTTTATTTATATTTTTCTCCTTAATCCGATAAACATTTCGATGTTCCTCAAATGTTTCCCAGTGTCTTGGTAAAACATTTTATTCCCTAGGATTCTACGTTTAATTTCAATGAAAACTGTTTTATATGTGGGAAATATATGTCAAGCCGTTACAAACATTTGTTCCGAACTGAATGATGAGGTAGTACAAAGGATAGTCTATATTTAGTACCTAGTTGATTGATGTATGTTAAAAATATAATATTGAATTTTTTATTGAAATTAACTATAACCATTAGTTGCATGCAATTATGAGTGGTTTGCAAGTGGAAGCTCTCACATAATGAAAAAAATTCTGTGGATCATTGTAATATGGTACAGTTTTGTGTGTGTGTGTTTGTTTTTATATTCACATATAGTTTATATGTCTGTAATGCTTAAATACTAATTTTCTCATACTGAATCTATCTGTGATGTGGATGTCTACCATACTGGATAGCAAGTGACTAATAACAGCAAGTAATACCAAAGACAATCTATACATCAGAACTGAGACATCCATTATATTAAGGCCATGGACAGGTTCTATTTCCAAACTAATTAATGATCTCATCAGTTAAAATGGAGAATAGTATCAAGGGATTATCTTCATCTAGCTAAAGTTTTTGCAACAGATGTTGTTACATTTAGGGCCTCGTATTCCAAAAAGAAATACACCGGTATCGTCATAGTATAAGTAGAACTCACATCCGAGTGTTCCGTTGGGTGTTAGTAAACATTTAAATTCACATAATATTTCTGTAAAATTAATAAAATTAGTATTACATTTACAAATATTATTAGTATTATTTAAATTTAAAATATTGCTTTTGTGTCTTTTACTCGCATAACCATATCATAACTTCTCATAAAATTTCTTTCTGTTGTTACTCATAACGTATTTAATATTTCACGCTTAGCTATAATAAAAAATAATGAGAGCCGAACAACAGCTTATCCGTAATGGTGGTTTTGAAGTAGACCTGCTAACGGAATGAGTATAAAAATGGCAAATTTGTTGATCTACAAAATTTCTGTATTCCACAAAAAATAAATAAAATTTTTTTTTTATTATGAAAACCCAAAAAGGATTGGCACAGATTAGATGAGGTGGGAAGTTTGATTTAATATTCTTTTTAATTTCTTTCAAAGGTACATGGACCACAGACAATAATGCTCATTTTCTGGGCCATGCTTCTTTAGCTGTTGTCACCAAGTATGCATCATTCTGAACAAGTACTATTCATTTAATTTTCCAATAGAAGACATACTCCAATGAATATTATAAGTCTGTTAAGAAATATTGTCATAAAAATGTTGAAATACATTCACAATGTGAGTTTGGTGCTGCCATCTATGGTTTTTACTATGTACCTTTATTCTGTGAAACAATAAAAAATTGTTGCATTTTCGTAGTGTATAAATTTAGTGACTATCCATTACAATACCTTGCCAAAGTGCCCAAACTAAAGAGATGCGAAAATTATTTTGGGTGATGTTTCACAGCAGGGAATTCCATAATCGTCGAAGGCGTATATTGTGAGAAGATAGAAAAGGGAAAAACATAGGAGCTGAAAATGATGATAAATTTGCAAAGCAAATAGCAAAATTGATTGTGATATTCAATTTGTCTTTACACATACATGTAAAAAATGTAAGGTCATCAAAAGAATTGTTGGAAAAGCTGAAAAAATTCTTTGATGACAATGGTTATTCGTGAAGGCCAAGTTAGAAAGAATAGTAATGTTGGTAGCACTGACTTGTTAAAGTCAAACATTGAGTTGGTGAAATATGATCAATGTAATCAAACAGGCCACTGTAGAAATCAGTGTACAAATATCAAAAGCAACTCGTCAAATCACAAGATAAAATGTAGTCCAATGAATTTAGTACTGTGCTCTTGAGTGATAGTGGAATATGGAGTGGGAGCCATTGTGTTCTGGTGATGTGAAAATTATGACCACGACTTATAAATTTGAATATGACATCATGGTAAAAGATGTGTTTCGTGTACCAAATCTGGAAACAAACTTAGTATCTGTTAGCCAAATAATTAGAAAAGGTAATAGTGTGTCCTTCTCGGACAATGGTTGTTCAGTATACAATAAGAAGAATGAGTTGGTAGTCACAATATCTACAGGCAATTCGAGATATTTCTTGTTGTTTGTCGACGATCATAACCGTAGCGCATTTTTGTATTTTCTGAAATATAAGAATGAGGCTTTAAAGTGTTTCAAAGTATTCAAAGCTCAGGTAGAAAATCAAAGAAAGAGGACAATCAAAGTATTAAGAAGTGATAATAGACTGGACAACTGCAACAAAGAATTTGGCAAATACCTGAATAGTGTTGGTATGGCCAATCCTTACATTCCACAACGGAATGATTGTCTCAATGATTCAATCATACAATTGTTGAAAAGAAAAGGTGTCTACTCTTTGTTGCAAACTTAGGCAAAGAGTTCTAGGGCGAGGCCACCAATACGACAGTGCTCCTGCAAAATGCAATTGTGGCAGCAGTAGGTAATAAAACTCCATATGAGTTATGGTTTCAAACTGGATATTAGCCAAATTAAAGTCTTTAGTAACATTGTGATGCTAAAGAAAAGTAAAAGAAATTGAACAAGACGTCAGTAAAATGTATTCTCATCAAATATCCAGAAAACATAAAAACATATAGGGTCTATAATCTAGAGATGAGGAATATATTGACTAGTAGAGACATAATAATAATTGAGTAGGAATTATAATCTGAATGTCTGATTGAAGTGCAAGGCCAGAATGTTGGTTCAGTCGGGGATGGCACCAAGCCTGATGAACAAGACATAAGAGCAAACAAATTAACGTCTAATCAGGACAACTCAGAAACTTAGATACCCTTCACAATGATGATGAGACACATGTTCCAGTGATTATAAAGAAACAGAAAGCACACAGTCCAGACCTGAACTGACAAGGAGGAAGTCAGAGAGATTTAGTTTCTCAAACCTGTGTGTAAACAGATAAACATAAGATGAGGTGACTGGTTTGTCTCTGCATGGGGTTTAAATGGACCTGAAAAGGGACAATGAGAGAAGAGTTGCAGGGTTTCAAAGACAACTATGCGTGGGAGTTAAGTGATGCTCCACAAGGTGGTAGGATGTGCATTGAAAGTAGGTACTACATAACAAATATGATAGTTTTTGTGCACATTTTGTGGCTAAAGTTTTTTCACAAATCAAAGTGTGGACTTTACACACACTTTCCCGCCTGTAATGAGACATACTACTTTGAATTTGTTATTTGTGTTATCAATTCAACTGTCTTGATATAATGCATCTTGATGTGGTTAGTGCCTTCTTGAATGGAATTCTTGAGGAGACTATTTAAATGCAGATACTAGAGAATCAATGGTCACATCACCACACCAACTCATCACATGAAGATGTGGGATGTTGAAAATTTAATAGAACAATTGTGACGCTTTAAAAATAACAACAATAATAACAGTCTTTTAAATACTTCAGGTTAAATTCATTAGAATATAATAATGTGTATATAATAACGTAACACGGGAGTACATTCTTATCTGGTAACAATTCGTTAGGATAAATAACTTACAATTATGATTCTTATATAATGCCTTTAAATTATTATCTTTAGAAAATATTTTATAAAATTCTGATAAAATTATGAATGGAATTTTAAAACCCAATATGATACATCTTTTTAAAATTCATAATATCCCACGTTCCATCGTGTACAGCAATACTTTCAATATATTTGTGACTTACAGGACAACAGTTATGCATGCAGTAAGCATATTTCTGATGAGTGTTAACATTTTTTCTCCATCTTTAATGTTTTCAGATCTCCCTAACACCAGTACTTACTAGCCTAATCTGTTCAAATACGACGATTTATTTAAAAATTATTGTTTTACAGACAACTTCTCCATTATTGATAATTTCTTCTTTATGATTAATTTCATGTATATTTTGTTTACATGTTTTACAGTTAATGTTTTATGATTTTTTTTTATTAATTTCGGGTATATCTTGTTTACATACTCAACATGATTTTTCTATTTTTTTACTCTTGTAGCTATTGTAATTCGGAACGAATTACTGAAGTACCCAGTAACTACAAAATAACTTTAATCTTTAATACAATAATTAGTGAAAAGAGACGATATTTGTAATAGAAACAATTTTCTTTCTACTCACTGCCAAACCAAGCAACGGTAAGACATTACAAATAATTTCTAAAAATAATTAGTCCTCATAAAATATAAAAATTTTGTTAAAATTGTCACGTACGTAGTAATCAGTTCCAAGAAGAGGAAAATTAAAGAAGCTCTGATGTGATTTTATTTGAAGTTTTCAATTTAAGACTATAATTTATTATTAGAAAGTAAAAAAAGTGAGTAGAGGGTAACTAAGCTGAGAGGATGAATCAATTCACAAATCAAAGAATTGACAACGAGGCTGATGAATGTAGATAAGATAGTATTGCAATGTTACTATACTACTCAGAATTACCAAATGAATGTTGCCGTGAACTGTGAATTTAAGACAGATTTCGTTTACAAACATTGAAGGATGTTCAAAGTGATTACTTCGAAAGACAAAGCCCAGCTTCGATGTAAATATAACAAGACATGAAAATTTATTAACCCAGAAAGATGTTGCTATCAACACATACCATGATAGAGATGTAACTAACAAAACCAAAGTTAACTTCTCAAAGGGAACGTAAGTTAACGGCAAACTTCAGTCATGCAAAAAAATGCCTCAAAAATTTCATTACATTTGTCAATTTAATGGAAACTAAAAATACAAAACATAAAAGCAAGTTCATTAACCAAAATGGTGTTACAAATCATTAAGAAAGAAATTATTATTCACTTGCAAAATTAACTGACCATTGACATTCACAAATTCTATTTTTTTTGACGAATCTACTTTTTTCTCGCAACAGTTTTAGGTAAAATTTCCAGCATTGTTGTCCAATATATAACATTTGCTAATGTATACACATTGAGAAGTAATAAAAAAATTATATTTTTGTAACTTTGATATTTGCAGTAATACAGTTAAAATAAAAATTTTAAACTTAGTTTACAAATAAGCCAAACTTCTTGTATTATTGCAAAGATTATACAAAACAAAAGAACTTGTAAAGTAATACTCATTCAATAGAAGTGATCACAGTTATTAAGTGCAAAGCAATGAAGGACGGAACAAGCTCAGATCTATAAAGAGTTAATTTGAATTGAATTTTAAGAGATAATTAGACAACAATTATGCAGGTATGCTATTTTTAAATATAACTAATGAAATGAAATTCAATATTTTTTAGCATGTATCTTAAAAAACCTCAGCTACAAGTAAGGTTTACAAATCAATTAAATGGCAGACAATTTTCTGCTCCCATGATAAAATGAGTCCACGAAATTGGAGTCTCATTAATTCAAATGATCATTTAATTCAAAATTTTGTTCACATTTAAATTGATTCACATGTTTATATTGAAATCAATCACTCACCAGACAGTGGCATGGTCGAATTTGAGTTACAGTTGAATATTTCAAAATTTAAATGTAGAATCTAAACAACCTCCAGCAGACTTTATATTCTAGCTTGTTCTATGTAAAATATTCACGATAATTGTTTTTTGCTTCCTCTGTAAGATGGAGCGAAGAATCCATAGTTATTTCATAAATATATTATTTCAAATATTTTTACTTTTTATACTTTATGCTTTATCCTTAGAATGTATAAAAAAGGCTCTATTCGTAGGTACATTTGTCTCTATGTGCTCTTTTATCTTGGGAATCACTCTTTTATCAAAATGGATCCAGCAGTTATCAAATTACATCTGTGTAAATTATTAAGAGCTGTAAGTTGGTATAACATAAAATTGGTTTAGATTCTCTTGTATGATTCGGGTACAAACAAAAAAAAAATTTAAAAATATTTGTGGCATCAAGCATAATATGCAAATATAATTAATGTTACTCAATTTTTGATGCAATTATTCAGTTCCTCGATAAAAATGTCACATTAAAATGACAACATCTATATGAATTTGGTCTCTTGTGTTCAAAAAACTTGTTACGTAGATAACATTTACTTCAATCTATTGTAATGTGGGGTATGTACTTGCTCACTTTTGGAAAAATGAGAACAAAAATGAAACTATTCAGAGCATGGAATAATATTATCTCCTATAATTATTTCGAAAGGGTAACTTATAAGTGATTAGTAATGTCTTTCAATGTATCATTGTCACAGTACTGAGAGACAGAAGCATAAATAGTATTTATTAGACAGTTTGGAACCTTATACATATACAATGTAATTCTTTTTCTAAAACATGAGTTACCCTGCTTTGTTTTCTTGTTATGTTAGCTTAGTTACGGATAGGGGATTAATTTTGGCCCATATTATTGATCGCTTCAAAACACAGCTAATAACTTCTATAAAAGTCTCAATATATAAATAAACAAATATATTTCTGTACTTTATTAGATTAAAAATTAAAATTAAATTATGATTAAAAATCTTCAAATACACTTCTATCTACAGTAAATAAATATTTGAAAAATAGTATAATATATCAATATATATTGGAGTGAATGAATTTACATACATATCTATAAGCAATTTAATGATATACTAAGATAAAAAAAATATATTATTGTATCAATTACTGAGCATGAATGCAGAAAAATATATTATCACATTTGTTGACTTTTATTGCGAAACTAAGTACCTAATTAAGACAAACCATAAGCTCAGAGGGCAAGTAGATGAGTTTATTTGTTGTGCAAATTTATTGCTGTGGAACACTGAGACATAAAATAATATGAAATGTACATATATGATCTTGTTTGACACATATTTGTATCCCTCTACTTGAGAGTAAGAAGACCAAAATGAAGGTACAATACCTGTATATAATTGAAAGAACTAAAAAGAAATTAGAAAGCATAAAGATATAATAGACATAAAGAAAGGAAAGTCGAAGCGCCCTATGACAAAGTTTTCCATTTGGAGCTCTTTCAAACCGATGGATAATAAGCCAATGGAGTGAATAAAGTGCACAATCCAAAATTTAAATCTCTAAGTATCACTTGCTCGCGAGACATTTAGACTTGTAATAGTACAAAGCACATTATAAAAATACTATAATATGTATTGGGAAGTAGACTTCCTTCTGGCTTCCTTCGTTTATTTGGTAGCGGAGATATTTTTAACTCGAAGAAGATTATTTTGAAGCTGACTTGGTTTTGGCTAATAAACTGTATGCAATACTGCTTATTAGCCAAAACCAAAACCCACTACTTTTTATAATCTGCAAATTCTGCATCTACGTACAATTGCTTAAGAATGTTATTGAGGATTAAGTTGGTTTTTCTGTTTTTTTTTAAGGTCTGATAAAAACAGTTTACCTGGTGGAAGTGAAACTTTCACCATCGTACTGTCAGACGTGCATCAGCTATGTAGTAGGTATATTTTTAGAACATGAACCACTATTTATGCCAAGAATGTTCAAGAGTGCTGAACACGTTTCTGAGTTAAAATTTTAAATTATTATGGCTACGTTCGAAAAATTTATGAATAATGACATAAAAAGCTATAAAGTAGTTTTGCAGTTTATACCGTTAACCAATAAATAATGTCTGTCATTACTCGTTTCCAATTGATAATCGGTCACATGAAGATTGCAACTAATTTTTAAGACCATAAATTATAATGATTCTTTATAGGATTCCACAGTGACATAACAAATCATTCTAATACTCTCCACACTGTTACGCCCCTGCAATGTAAGGAATACAGTTAACCTAAGCCCTGTCATTCTGCCAAGTCAAAATTCCACTTAATCAACGATCCTCTCGACACTCGTAACCTGCTCGCGACTCCAAGTGCTCCAGAGCAACCAGAATGGTTGGCCATTAATTTGCAATAAAATAAATCATTGTGATAAATTAAATATTTTATTTTTTTCAAAACCCTAAGCAACAAAAATTTCCCGATCAGTGTTGTGCGGGAAATTTAAATGAAAAAAACGACATTCCTAAATACATTTCTAATTCCACTGTATCTACATTGTGTAGTAATAAACTAGGTAACCTGCCTCAAAATCATACTCGCAATGCATTAATTAATAAATACATTCCTAATTTGACTGTATCCACATTGTGCAGTAACAAACCAAGTAAGCAGCCCGAAAATCATATTCACGATGCATTAATTAACACATACATTTCTAACGCCACTGTATCCATATTGTGTAGTAAAAAACCGGGCAACCAGTCCCAAATTCATACTCGTGAAAACGTTACCTCTCATAGACCCTCTACTTCCACTAAGTCAAGTAAACAAATTGGGGGCTCAATTTCATTTCACAATTCTATATGTCCTGTACACGAAAGTGTTACACGACAGGAAAACCAACTGCAAAATGAAAATACAACCTTATCTATTTCCCATAAAGATCATTCAAAATCCACATTCTCTCCCAATAATGAAGTGAATAAATTAACCTGTTAAAGAAATTAGTCATCGAAATAATGTCCAAAATTACACGCCACGAAGTAAAAATAAAAGACATTTATGTACCTAGAGTCATAATGGGGCTATTATGACTCATGGTCACATATCCATAACATTTAAATGTAATAACAACATTATATCTCACCACTTACATATTACAGATAAATTACAGGTACCATACAACGGAATTATGAGTAATGACATGTTTAAGGAGAAGAAACACAATATTGATTATACTGTTAGCATCCTAAAAATTAATAAATTTGAAGTAAAAATGCAATTTAAATATCCACTATAAAGGAATGAAGAGTTCTCTTGGACTCAAAAATATCGGGGCTGGAACAATTTGAGCTCATTTCTTCAACATAGGGGTTCAAGTCTACTAAGTTGATTGAAGTAGGAATAATAACGTATTTTTGTTAGCACTTGAGTAATGATTCATTGTATTCAACAATTGGGTATTTGACAATTTTTTAAAAACAAATTTCATTTTCATTTAAAGTTCTGGATGCAACGGCTAATGGTTTATCTTTTCCAATTTCCCTTGAGAGAGAATCGCACCTATAGCATAATTCGACGCGTCACAAGTCAACACAAATGGTCTCATGAAATATGGATAAATAAGTACTGGGGCGTTGGTTAACAAGTGTTTCAATTCGTCAAAGGCAAGTCGTTGTTGGTTTTCCCAGTAAAATTTAATATCTTTCTTATAAAGGTTTGGCAAACTTTGAAAGATTAGAAATGAAATGGCGATAATATGAAATAATGCCGAGAAATGTCTTGATGTCCTTAGAATATTTGGAAACAAGAAATTCCGAAAAAGCTTTTAGTTATCGGGGTCAGGTTTTACACCTTCATCTGTGAGGACATGCTCTAGGTAGGGATTTGACAGGTTGTAATTTTGCCGTTTGGAGGCATTTGAAAAATTACTAATGTGTGAAGTTAAATCATAGGAGTAGACGACTACATCATCTAGATAGTTGAAACATTTAATACCTTGAGTACATTCCACTAGCCGCTCGCAACGCTCGCGCCCACGACTGTGATCATACCTATTCCACTAGCTTGTCAACGTTGTAACTGTCAGTCCAAGTGGAACAAGATAGGAACAATGTGAATGCGTATCCATAACTATGAGTAAATGGCGTATTAGATAAATATTAGAGATTATATTTATTACGTTAGATAATCACTTAGACTTACAGTAATTATAAAAGTGCAATTTAATTTCTATGTATTAATAATTTGACAATAATTTAGACTTACAATAACTGTAAAAGTGTAATTTAATTTCTATAAAAGTTTGATGATTGTATGTCTTGCGTCTTTTGGTGTCACCTTTATTTCTATAGTTTATACAGTTTTGAGATGTACCTACATCTCAAAATTGCATAAAGTGATTCTTTCCGTCACTATGTTTAATCTTCAACGATAATATAAATTTATTTACGTAAATTTCATGTATCAATGTGTCCAAGTCAAATCGACAGATAAACGATCAGAACGACCCACCTCAATACGTGGGTGGGTACAGTCGTGAACAATGACAGCATCAATGACGTTTTAATCATGATCGCAATGACCGCAATTGCCAAGTGGAACGATGCAATGAGCGTTTTGAGCGTTGCAGTCGCCTAGTGGAACACACTCCTTATGAGCCAGAGAGAGCATAGTTCATAATTCTTTGAAAAGTGATCTGAAGTGATTTGAAATGTTTTGAGAGTTTATCTTAGAGTGTAGTCAATCCACACTAAAATAAAACTTTAAGGTCTTACATCATCGAAAACCAAGACAACTGGCCTCGATATGTATACATAGCTTTACTAGCTTAGAACACTAATATCCATAGCACAACTAACCACTCTCCCCACGAACTTCTTTTTGAAAAAAAAACCTCTATTTACAAACTGCTTATCCGAAATACGTTAGAATACATCGACAATGTTTAAAATACTCTAAAACTAAGGCCCTACAGATTATCAGTCTGTCAAAAGAATATTACGATTTATGTACTAAACCTATTAAATATAGAGTAGGCATTATGTGTATCTTAAGAATCATCTACGATTAAGGAAAGCCATGTCTCCTCTATGGAAAGATCTGTATAAAGTAGGTAAAATACATGGAAACATTTCATCTATTTTAATCAATCGAAGACATGTAAAACACCATTATGACCAAGTTAAGGTGGCACACACCTAATTATCTTCACAGTTCAAACTAGTGTTAATTATATTAGCAATTTATTTAGTATATTCTTTTTATTTACAATTTTTCAGTGCGAAAATTCAAGCCGTTCAAGAATTTGTTGCAACACTATCTCAGAGTCACTATCTTCCTTAGAGTTATAAATGGCCATTTAGATTTAGTTCACCCAGCAATAATCCTTTAAAATTTAGATGGTTACAATTTTTAATTGCAATTTGTTTTTACGTTCCATCACTTCATCATAATTACTATAACCTAGTTACAAATTTAAATTAAATTGATCGATTCAACGAAATTCGTCCTGTGCACATGTACGTATACAAGAACGTATGTAATATCGATCTAATATGGTTAACGAGTCACTTTGTAGTATTAACACCTTGTAACGTTTAATTCTTAGGAGCTAGCGGAGTTGAAAAATGGACACCTACAATGTATTGGGAAACTTTAATACAATTTTTCGTGTATGTTCACTGTCACGTGTTTCAAAATTAAACAATAATATAGTGGTGAAGAATATCACGACACGGGCTTTAATAACAATATTTTTTATAATAATATTATCCACACAAATTATGATAGCATCATTTCAATGTCATTTTTTCACTGATTATCCTGTATCAGACAATTTTAGCTGGATACATACGATAACATCAAGGATACAAGTTGTAATTCTTATAATTTTTGCTGCTACGGAAAGTTATAGAAGTATTCACAGATATTCTGAAAATTATAAAAATATCGACAATCTACTAAAAATAACAACCCTTATGTATATGAGTGAAAGAAAATCATTTAACAAAGTATTTAAGGTTTATAGCTTCACATCAGTCTTTATTGTGTTTTTTGATACAATTTCGCAGTACACAGCTTATGACATTGGAACGGTAATCAGCAATCTATCATATTACATAATCCAATTCTTTTTGCAAGTACAAGATTGGAAGTGCATCGCAAATTTGAAAATATTCAGACATCGTCTAAATATAATTCTGAAAGGTGTTAATAAATTATCGGAGGGATATGTTTACGTTGAAACTGAAGATATCGCTGATAATGAAATAATCGGCGAAAATAATGATATGGAAGTTATAATTGAAATCAAAAAATTGAGAAAAAGCTACATGATCTTAAGCGAGCAATGCAATTTATTTAATGGTGCGTACGGATTTCAGGTTAGTTCCATTCCTTAGTTTATACTTTTCTTTATTTAAACTTAAAAGGAATATAAACTAATATTATTACCTATATAACTAATATATATTTCATTTTCACCAAATTCCTGTCAAAATTTAGATATCAATCTATTATCAAAAGGAACACCACTAATAATAAAAAAAACTTGATTTAGTTCAATGAAATAGTAGTATATTTTGCTAAGAACAAGAGTCAATAATAATGACAAGAACTTATAACATAGAAAAATGTAACTACTTGGTCTTGTAGTCATCTTGGTAAAGTGGAAACGTATTGGGATGAAAGTTGATAACTGATGACAAAAATTGAGAAATATATCCCTATACTACTCGTATTTATGTACATCTGAAACCCAGAGTTAGACAAAAAATTGATAGTTCTAATTATTTTAAATAAATAGTTTCCTATTCAAAATATCTGTTTTATAATATACGAGTTTATAATATACGAGTCGATCTACGTTCAAATATAATTGATTGTATGTGAATTTGTATTTTGCATGTGCACCAGGCAGTTTTTTCTTAAAAGTGTAAAGAGGTATCGATATTATGATATTAACAAAAAATAAAAGCATAATGGCGTAAATACTTTCTTCGCTCATTTCATCGGAGTATCAATGGAAAGGTTCTTAAAAAGGAATCTAAAATTCCACCTAACATTTTCCGATTTAAATGCAGTTTGAAAAATATTAAGCTGTTAAGTGTCGTACAATGCAAATTCAAAAAAATATAGGCATTTGGTAAAGTTATTTCAGTTAATTTACAGTTCAAAGATCAATTTAAAAAGATATAGACAATTTTTCTTTGTACCTGTTCCGACACGCACTTAACCGGGTTTTTGAACGAATATAGTTTCGCTTGGATTTTGTGCCCATTTCATTTCAAAAAATCTTTTCCTCTTAATTAAGCATAATTATTAAGGCTCTTTCCTTTTTGAACAAAATCTGGTGTTTGAAAAGTCAAATTTATTCTGTTCACAAACTTTTAATATTTCAATGGCATTTGGTTTCAAAAGTTGGCTAAAAAGGAATTAATGAACTTTTTCAAGCTTGTTTCCACCACTTGCTAAGAATTTGACCTTTTGAATTGTAAAAAGTTATCTACATTTCAAAAATATGAAAACCGGGAGTGTATATAAATATAACTAATTTTTGCTAATTTGAAACAATCTGTTCTGCAATGGATAGTTGCGAGTTAATGTGAATAAGCGATGAGAAAAAGTAAATTATCAGTACTCATTGTTTATTTTTCCAATACCAACTTTAATTCTTGACAATACATACTTGCCATGACTCTCTTGTTAGCTCTCGTGACGTCGGTAAGTGACATTGGTGTAAGTCTATCAAACTATTGCCTTGAGTTACTTCTGACTAATGTGAATGCAGCATTGTTTTTTTATCACCTGGGTCCGACTATCATAATTTTACAGTTGTATAGATTTCAAGTCTTGGTCCACGTCATATTTATAATCGCTTCACTTTTGGGCATGTTCAATAAAATAAAAACATATTCGCTCAAGTAACGAAGCACCCCTTTTTCTGAATTTATATATTTTATCAAATAACTCAATAATTTATTGACACTAATATCAAACAATGTTAATAATTCAATTGTAATATTCGATAAAGTTGCAACCACAATTACCATCTGTTTATCTCGATTAACCTCAATCACCATGTGCCCCTTTATTACCGAGTGTCCTTGTTCTTGAAGATATAAATTCCAAAGTGAAAGTAATTTGATAAATAGCCTTTGGTTGTTTTATATAATCCACACATACACCTCCTACGTCATCAAATGATATCGTCACACTGCATTATTCTTGCGGGAAATTTGTATTAAAAATAATTCTAATATTTAATTAGTTTTCGCTAGCAAAATTATAAAAAAACTGAGATACAGTGCAACAAATTGAATGGAATATTAAATACACCGGCTTCAAAGTAAAAACATATTCTCATTTTGACTGAAAGGTAAAAGAGAAAAAGACTCTAGGCAAGAAAAGAAAAACATATAAAATCAGCATTATTGACACTTGATGCGATTAGTACAGCCAAAACATTTGTTTTAAAACCTCTTTGAATTAGTTTTAAATGAAGAATCATAAACCCGAACTTTATATTAAATTAATAAATAAAATCCGAACTTTCTCATTGTGTTTGTTGACAAATTGTGGAAAGAGGGGAGGAGGTGAGTCAAGTGTGGTATTTGACTGCCTTTTTATTTAACAACGAGCGAAGAACAATCAAAATATAAAAATTTAGTAAGTGCTCTTCTTTCATGAATATTGTTTCGAGTTAAGCAACATGCAATATATGCACAACACTGGATGAAGGTGTACCCTCAATTGATATGGCCAAGTATCGGTTCAAATATTCAGATAAGGAAATCTTGACTTCTCCAATAATCCTCAAGTAGGATGACTTCTTCCTTTGAACTCAGAAAAATTAAAAAACCTTTTTAAAATAACTCCCATATTAAATGGGCGTCATCAAGTAGAGCTACCCCCAAGTTGAAAAAAAAAATACTTGTTGCTTTGCAGATGAAGTGAAAATACTTTGTTTGATCATCACATTAGTTAATACCCATGAAGTGATATATGGTGTGTTTATTAGTTGCTAATCTAACTACTTAAAACAAGGTCTTCAGAATCTCGTACTGTGGTCATTAGCAACTAGGTTAGTGAATAACTATTGTACAGGAAATATTTTGAAATATTGGCAGGCCATTTTTATGTCCACTCAAGATAACAGTTTTAAACACAAATGCCAAGTTTATAAAATTAAAATTGTAACAGATTTACATATTATTTAAAACAATTTGTTTCCTCATGAAGGGAATTGCGTATTACCTATTCTCATATCCAAGTAAACAATTTGTGCTTTCAGTACATTCAACGCAGTAAGCATCCCTTTTAGTTATTTTATGTAAATAAATGTTACTTAAAAATAGGGATTTTTCCACACATTTCATCTGTTTAAAGAAACACAAAATATTAGAAGCGATTAAATTGATGTTTGCTTATGAAATTTTTCAAATTGTTTGTTTCAGCTGTTTTTTGGCCTTTTCCACATGAGTATCCATTCAATTTTAATCTGTCACATAGCCATAATGTTCATTTTGGGAAAACTGGTATGTATACATGTGGATAAATGTTTATATGTCGTCTTTCCTTCACTGGAATATTAATAAGATGTAAGAAACTTCTTGTAAATAATTTTGTAGGATATTATGATATGTCATTTCAACGTACTTCCCAACTTCAGAGTATAACCACTCTAAACAACTGAAACTCAAAGCCAGCCCTCTTTTCTTACTTTTTTCGGTTTTTTATCAAAACTTAAAAAACATTTCAGTTCTCTCTATGTTATATTTTTAAACTGTTTTTTTTTAAATTGCTACTACGTAGATATACTTTTTGTCCTTAGAATTAAAGCCATTTGGCTTTAATTCTAAGGACAAAAAGTATGGATTGAGGCTAATATGGATTCGGAATAAATTCGTCACGTCCATCTCTCCGTCTGTATATCACGTCTCAGCTCTTTCAGACTTATACTAACTGTGATAACATTTAAGCAGAAGGTGTGGTTCAATTACATGAATATATATAAAAAACATCTCTTGATTTTTTAGAGACCCAATAGGGTGGGTACAATTCACATAGTCTTCAAAACACAATCAAAACATCTACTAATATTTTTATACAAACTTTCCTTTATGAGATATGAATTTGAAAGTGTTGCAATTTGAAGGAGATTATAAGATATTGCATATGGAAAAATTATTAGGTGTCTAGTGCCTATGTTGGCTATCCTATAAAATATAGGCCACAGATTACTTTTCCATTGCCTGTGAAAAATGTTTTAGGCAATATATACATTTATATTTTTAGGTATATATTTAAATATAAGCTTATACATTTATATATGTGTGTGTGTGTGTATGTTCGTGTGAATAATTAAAAAGGATAGATCCTAATTAAAATAGAGATAACGTTAAGTCAAAGTAAGTAACTCAGTCCTAAAATTTCAAACCATTATGTTAACCTAAGTGAGCAGGAACCTTTGTGGTATGAGTCCTACTAGCACTTAGATCGTTCATTTAATTACAACGAAGGTAATTATTTCTTTAAGTTCCTCAAAATTCCAAACATTGCCATTCACTACAAATTCTCATATATAGAGATCGATCGCATGGTAAATCTAACACAAAATATCTAATATTGCTGTAAAGGACAGATATATGTGATATTATAGATGTTAATTACATTTAGGAATCTTTTTATCAATGAATTAAATATTGTTTTTGTGTATGTACGTACCCAGTACTATTTTGTTTACATTGCCGCTGTAATAGTTCTTAAAATCTTATTAGCCTTTGAATAATTTTAATAAACTGATATACTCTTTTGCAGACCGCCACACCTTTTGAGTACTTAATAATAATAACTTTTTTGATACGGTTTTTGTATGGAGCTACATTATTAATTCTACTATTGAGGGAGTCGGTCATTATACAGAGACTCAGATTTTGTTTGCTGTCAACAATCGACAGCGGCTGGGTAACTAATAATTATGGTAAGTATCATAAGTAGACTTTTCAATTTTTAGTAGAAATTTTTCAAATAATTTTGCAATCTATAATAGCTTATATGATTCTAGAAACTACTTAGGAAATTTCATAATTTTCAAAAGTCTGAAAGAGAATTTGTGAGAAAAGATTTTGTAAAAATTTGTTGCAAGACTCACAAAATCTGAGTTTGACAGAAAAGTGCTATGCGATAAATTTTACTATTTTGTGTAAAAAAAGATCTTTGCTGAAATAAACCCTACTGTACCAAGCACGTGAATTGACAAACAGTGCATGTGTAATTTATAACCTTGTCGGTTAAATTCAAATAATATGCAGTTTTTAGTTAAATAGACGGCTCTATGTATTCAGTGTATAGACAATATAATGGAACATGATATACCTAAAAGGGAGCAAAGCGTAAATAAAATGCAGCCATTAAACAGGAAAATCTGTATTTTCTCATTATCTAAAAATCATAGAAAAACTATTCAACCAGCTGATCTAAAATGTTGGATGGTCTGATATTTTATTATTTTACAAAGACCAAACTTTAATGAATCTTGATTTAGTGATTTACTTCCTCGTAAGAACTAAATAAATCAAGTAACTTTTACTTTCTCCGATTGCAGAATTAGACTTCAATGTGACATGCATGACTAAAAACTGTGCTGTTTATTTGTGTATGCTTCTCACTTAAAATTTTTGCCGCAGCATTTACAAAATTTGATTTGTTTGTGTCTATGTTCCGTGAGGTATTTTGTTATGAACAATATTCCAATTCATGTCCATTGCACTTTTAGTCACCGCATAATCATTTCGACTTTCTTGTTTCTGAAAATTTATTTGGATATAGCAATCACACATAAGCAAGTATAACCGGCCAATCCATGCTTTGTAGATCAAATGTAGATATCACATTTTTTGTGACAGTCTATATACATGAATACTATTGCCGGAAACAAAGTAAATCCTGTTTCAAATGGCTGTGATAAATTACAAGTTCTATTTGTATCTAAGTACTTTAAACACTTAAAACATGATTCAAATTACTTTAAATAACATCAGTGTTATTGTAAATGTAAATTTACCCATTAGTACATATTCTGTCATTTTGAAATAGTAAAATTGATCAAATTGAAAAGGTGAAGTCGCCAAAATATACTATTAACTTCACTAACCCATGTCAGATCTTATTAAATGAGATTAGTTTGTGTGTAGCCTTTTTTGGATATAGTTACTGGCTAACATATCCGTTGTTCGTATACCAACATGCACAAACATATTTTACTGAATCGTGAAAACAAACAAATCAAATAAAGAGGATAATTCCTTAAACATATATCTTTGGGGAAACACTTTCATTACTTTAAAAAAGTTACTTAATTTTATCACGAGAGAATATATAAATTTAATTCAGTTCATTGAACTTACTCAACATTCAAGTTACGCAGTACTAATTTCTCTTGCTGCATGTTTCCCAAGGTGAGGTAGGTTATAGATCAATCCAATTACTTGAATCTTACACGAGGCTCAGTAGCTGGACAATTAAATGTGTACAACCATGTTCAGTTTATATTATTATGCTAGTAGTTGCTCTTACTCCAATCTTTATACTTCTGCACCAAAAGGTCTCTAGACGAAGAACTGTGATAAATTGTGATATCCTTTTTCAGTAAAAAAATTATTATTTTCCAAAATATCTTCTATTAATATTATAGATTCTGGTTTCATTTACATGAAATCTACTAATCAGCTAAATGAAATCAATGTACTTAATCTTGATTTACTATATAGACCTTTTCTTACGTAGAAAATGCTCTTACATTGTATTACTCTGTGGATATGTTGGTAGCTGACATTGTGATCATATCACAAGTTTGATCAACTTCAATTATTTTTCTTCTTTATTTCTTTTTATTTCAGGTTCCAATCTGTCAGAGACTTTTTATGAATTTGGCATCGTGGTTAAACACCAGCCTTTAGTGTTCAGCGCAAACGACTATGTAAAATTGGATTATTCATTTGTTTACAGTATGTTTACCGCCATTATTAGCTATGGAATTGTAATAACTCAATTTAATTAGGAAATTAGGTAGGTAATTACGACTTTGTGTTGTTATCCTATGTAACTTGTATTTATTTTAAGGAACAATATAATATGAGAATATAGTGCTTGAAATTAAAAATTCATTTACCACAGAATATATTTCTTTTTATTTTAATATGTAGCCCCCTTTTCTCTTTCAAAATAATAAATTATTTACTTTATGATATTGCAGAGGTAATTATTTGTATCCTAAAAAACATTTAACTAATTAGCCTCCATAGTAAAATTATAACAAACGAAAAAGATGATTCTGAAGCGTAATTGTCATGCAAACAAATTTTTTAATCAACTACTTTGAAAGTTGTGTTATCTATTACTTTTATAAACGTAAATTTGACTCTTACTACTTGATGGCTTACTGTTCGATTTGCTAAATTTATTATAAGTTAGAGTAAATATACTCGCAAAATTTTAATTGATTTTTATTTCAAGTTGTATCATTATAATTGGTTGAAAAATTATAGAGCGTATATACTTGAAATTACAACTGTTCTTTTCATAAAAAAGAACAGTTGTAATTTCAAGTATATACGCTCTATAATTTTTCAACCAATTATTTTAAATTGCAAGGACATTTTGATACTCTTCGTAATAAATTATACCCAGTGATAAAATTGGAAAGTATAGGCCACGTGTTATCCCATACGAACGACTTATGTCACATAGATTACTTAACTTATTGTTGAGTAAACCATAAAAAACACCAATAAATAACACTAATTAGCTTCACACCCAAGTGTAACCTGTGCGCTAGATGAAAAGAACGTTATTGTTTTGGAGATCGATTATGTCTAGACAGTCATAACTTATCTTGAGGTCACTTGGTTGTAGTCGATCACAAAATAAAACGTGTATGTCCCTAGAAATATTTTGTTAAAGAATCATTACCATTTATCACAATTTTGGGGATGGTGAGGATTAAAAGATTAAGAAATAATGACCATGATGACCACGGCGAATATTCACCTTTGGGTTTTTGTAGGGTAGCAAGTCTCAAGGAGTTGAGAAACGTTTGGATGTTTCCTACTTTAAGGCAACTCATGGTAGGCTGATGATACAATACTTGGGTCTCTACAAAGTATTTTTACACATTAGTGAAATCAAAAGAATCTCTTATGAAATTATTAGTTGCAATGAATTATTTGTTTCACTTTTTCATGGGTCAATGGCACATGGTTATTACGAATTGAAATTGCTAATTGATATTTCAAACGGTAAATGAAATAAAAAATTGTGTTTTTAGTTGGCCCTGCTAACATTTTCATTTGAATATTTGTTAAAGTCGTCAATTATGATACATGCAGAATGCAGGTTAAGGTGTTTATATGGATTATCAAGAAAAATGGTTGTAACAGTCCGATGGATGAATTAACATATTTCAGACCTTATAAGCGTTACGCTTTATTCCTTTTGAGACACGAAACCCTAAAAACATGTAATGTATACATATTGACAAACTATTTGCGACTGAAATTAAAATACTGATAACTACGCTGATCAATCTGATAAGTATGTTCGTCATCTTAAATTCTAGTTTGCTTTTAACTTTGTAAGAAATGGATTAGATTCCGAAAAAAGTATCTTTCTTTTAATACATAACACTGAAAATATAAATATCGAAACTTTAGAAGAGACAAATAATCTTCTAAATAGTTTTTTTTTATTATTTTACTATAATCAACTATATATATCAACTGAGAGAGACACTTGTAAAAATTTCAAAATAATTTATTTTTGAAATTATTGCAAGATGGAGATATTATTAAAAATATCAACTAAAATATGCACCCCACCCCATTATCGAAACTGCTAAAGTGAAAATTATGAAAAGATAATAGTCGTTGGAAGTGAAGTTAAAGCTAACTAAATAACTAAATTCCAACATTTTTTAAATATTTGCGGTATTTTTATATCGGTTAAGGATGCATTATTCAATATACTTACATAGTGAAGAGTATTATAGGCATTTGTAAATGGTTAAAATTTTTATTTACATATATTTTAAAGTCTAAACAAAAATTTCCCGAATACTTGTATTACGGCTAGTTTTATATCCAATACCTGGTGTTCTTATGAATTAAATAAATCTACTATGAGAATAAATTATACAATACTAGAATAGGGTGAAATATATATTTTACAAGAGGAAAATCTTAAATTTAAAAAAAATGGAAGGCGATTCTGTTGATGCTGGAAAAAATAGTGTCTACATGACAGGAGGGTTCTTTAAAATGGTAATAAACCTAAAACCACAATCAAATTAATGTACGTATAAAGGGTCTAAAAGCCTATAAAATTTATGAACTAGTACTATTCACCTTTCTTACTTCTGATTCAGTCAAGATACGTTATTATTATTGCTCGTTTACTAATAGAACACGGCCAGCCGTAATCCAATCAATCGAGATAGTAAATTATAGCAGAACTCGTGTTCCAATGTTTTACTGACAAGAATGAATAATGACGATGAGGTAACAGGCAGGTTTCCTTTGTCAAAATTATTTTATGTTTTCACACGAGATTTCATTTGAGTTCACACAAATTTGCGAATTAATTAAGGAAAAAAAATCAACTTCATTATTTTCAATTCCTTGTTAATTAGAAATTTGCTATACAGCTCTCATTCAACTGATGGGGTATGCATCACTTCCACAGTTTCGATTCTTAAACTATTGCTCAAGTCACGTATAAGAATTCAAGTTCGTGAGCTGGATCAGCTATTATGAAACGATTAATTGTAGAGGAAATTAAGAAATATATATCAAAAAAAATAATATCTGACTGACATCAATTTATTTGAACTGGTTATTTAAACCAATTTATTTAAAATTCACACCTGCATATTTAGGACAATTAAAATGAGGAATGAATTAGTTTAGACTACTTTTAAAATTAACCAAAATAACATAAAAACTGATAATGCAAAATGAAGAGCTGCTGTTGCTAAAAGTAGCTAATAGCAATGACACGGAAGATCAACACTCAGCCTGTTAGTATTACAAATTGCTGGCCCCTTTGTCAGTTTGTATTGTGTACTATTTTTACATTACCGAATAAATGTACATTAATGTTATTTACTTATTATCGTATTATTAAAATGCTTGGCTGAATATTGATATAATCGCATATCTATTTTGAAGACCTCACAAACAAAATATAAGTCTGAAAATAGTATTAAAATAAAAAATTATTTCCAATAATACCAAGATTATATTGGTTTTAAAATAAGATAAAAATAATTATGCGGTAAACATTCATTCACTTATATTTCAAATATTAGGAAATAATGAAATATTACACACGTATTCTAGGTGATTGAAATAAATACTTATTTTTAGAATATACTTTAATGTATGTTTAGATATTTTGTTATTGCCATAACATATATGACAAGGAGAATCAGCAAGCCAAGTAGCAGTGAAGCACGTAGATCGAACATGTGCAACACCGTGAACTGACCCATTTTACTGGCTTCTTCCTATTCTTCGATTATCTTAATCTATTTATGTAAATGGTTTACTGGAATGTAAATAAAACAGTACATTAATTGTCATTTAATTGTTTGTAATTAAAAATACAACCAATAAAAAGTTTTTTTGGAAAATAATATTAATTAGGAGAAACAAACTTGTATCAAAGAAAATAAAGTTTTAACTGAATGATGTTCATTTTATAGAACTCAAAGGTGAATGTTCACTTCAGTTGCGACAATTTGCAAGTGTAACTTGAAAATAATTGCAATATGTTTATAGGACACCTCACTATATATTATTTTGAATATTAGACGGCAATGAAATATGTCAAAACAGAAGAATTGTCATCATGTCAGAACATTATAAGAAATAATTCTGATGTGAAGGAAGCAAATATTCTGTAGAAATGATCTGACCTTAATTGTGATCATATATTCCCAAAAAATTATTCTTATTTACCATAATTTGAACCATGAAACAAAATGCAAAAGTTCACACTTCAAAGTTTTTTAATCAAAGTGATTGTCTTTCTATTTGTATTGCTTAACCTGCTTACAAAGGTTTAACGATCACAGCTTAAACTATTCGTTTCATAATTTTTTTTGTAAAACAGTTTTCTATGAATTTCACAGATAAGACTCGTGTTAGACCAAGTGGAATAATAATACTCCCAGTTTACTCTAATCATCCTTTCACAGTCGATCAATATATTTTTAATATAATTATACAAAATATCAACAGGGATCACTGATCTTATAAAGTTTTGTAAATGATTTTAAATAAGTGTCATTACAGAAATTCCACTTGTAACTGGCAGTGGACTGAAATTGTGGCCGTGCTTTACAAAATGACCATTCTGTACAAGCTTCAAAAGGAGGATGGTACGGACCGCATAAACCTAGGCTTACGCATTGAGCAAGCATAGAACTAAATGCAATTTCTTTCCACTGTAATTAACTGTTGTACTGTTGCTTGTGATAAAAGTATGTAAAGAACCTTGTTGCAAACAACAACAGGACATGTATTAATCGATAATTTAATCACCACGTATTGTATTAATGATAAATAGTGGTATGACTTTTTTTTCAAGTAGATACTTCTCTTCTAAAATAAGTTGTTGATTTATTCAATTTCTCAGTTAGGCAAATGATTCTGAAGTAAACAAATCGTGGGCTATAAAATGTTTCATAATATTCCTTTATCTATTATATGTAAATAGTATACAAGTTTCCAAAACAATTTTGTGTCTATTACAGGAGAGAATGACCAAAATCTATTACCGAAATTGCTTCAATTGATGGGCCATCAGCCACGTTTCATGGTGCTCGACTTATTTATACCAAATCTAAAGCTTATTATCTTCAGTTATTTCATTTTATAGTTTCAACTTGCTCAGTTTCGCATTATAAAAATAAATTAACTAATTTTTACAATGATTTAGGTATTGTATTGAAAATGTATTGTTGCAATATTGATTTTTTTACAGATAATTACATAAAGAAGCAGAATATTCAGAGTGATAGGTTGAGCTTAAATTAGATTTGTTTTATATTTACCTATATCAAAATAAACCTAGGGCTTTTACTGAAGTTTCTGATTTTAATTATATATTTAAATTTAATTCTAGACAATTTTAATTTATACATGTATACTCAATAATTGAACGGGGTAAATTTATGCCTAATTTTTTAAATTTTTTGTTTTAAATTTATTCAATATTCAGGATTTTAAAAGGAACTTTTTAATAAAAGTATAATATGCAATATTAAATGTTATTTATTTTGACACAAAATTTATCAGCCTACGGAAATATTGCTTGTGCTAGTTTATTCAGCCTACAAAGATATTGTTGGTGCGAGATCAAAAATATTTAAATTTATGAAAAAAAAGAACATAAAATACCATTTTCTTCTTTAGTGAGCTTAAAAGTAACTTGGAAAAAGATAAGAAAAAACTTATGAAACACTATTACTTTTCAGTAAAATATGCAAAACCTTACAAATTAAAAGAGGCATTTTTGTTATGTTTTCCACTTACTGAAAGTTTCGTAGTTCTCCCGTAGTCCACAAATCTTTCTCTTTATATTTTGCAAATAATTTAGGTCGTTTTATAATTCAGGATTGACTTTGCCTCATTTCAGAATATCTCAGTATATATTAATGTATTCTTTTACAGGTTTAGGTATAGCAGAAGTTGACAATGAAAAATCTTCATGAATCGTCTTTTTATTCCCAGTTAACGTATTATGACTATCAATGTGATGTAGCTGTAAATATATGCAATATTAGTCATGCCATACAAAAAAGAAAAATTGTCCATTTATTTGCAAGACATGTTACTGGATATTTGGTCGAATGTATCTACGTCCATTTTTGTAGCATTATACAATTCAATTATTATTTACGTTAAATTTTACAACTTCCTTATTAAACCATGAAAGAAGATAAACTATATTTACTTGTTTAAGTTTGTGTAACAGCAGTGAAAGTGGCTCGTTGCAACACAAATTTGACAACTTCAACATTTCTTGTGCACTTATTTATAGCTTTTCTAGTTGCTCTTTTATTGACATGCAATGGCTCTACTATTTTCAATGCATTTGGCTGCTATAATAGTTGTTCAGCTAATGAAGTAGACGTAACCAGTTATCAGTAGTCGTATTTTTGTAATGTCGATTTATGCTCCGAATTATCACTTTAACCATAAATTCACTCAATATAACCTTGTAAGTTATTAGTTTTTTTGGCCTAATATATCATTACATTTTTTAACTCATATTTATACGGTTTATTAGGTATATATATTTTATATTTAGATCATCTCTTTGATGCTAGTAAATGTTTATGCATTACTGGTATACAAGTAAAATTATCATGATTTTGCATTAATAGAAATTATTAGATATTTCAGATGATCTCAGAGAATTAATTCGATTGAATTTTTAGCAACCTCTCTAGGATATAACAAAGTTACATTCTGATAACACTACACTTTATGGCAAACTACTCAGTGTAAACATAAGGTAGAGATAGATAATTATTGAACCTCTGCGTATTAAAATAACAGATGCATTAGCCTTCTGGGTGATTAAGAAATTACAACATTCCACCAGACAAAATAATTAAAATTTATAGTATTTTTGGGGGGAGGGGGGGTGTGTTACTTCAGGGTTGTCACCATAACTACTGTATATTTTAACATGGAATAGAATTCCGATTTTTTTCATAATCATCAAACTAGTAACTAGAGAAATAAGTAGATGGTTATAGAAACATTGAATATCACAGACTCAGCAACCATTTAAAAAAGTTTACTGTTTCTCCCACAGTTTTGCACAAAGAATCGTTTTAAGAAAAGTTTCTGTACCTCAACCTTTCATATGTCTATAAACAATTTATGTTTATGGAAATACGAAATGTATAATAATTTGCAGCAACGGTTATCCCAAAATCTTAATTTTACTTGTCAGTATATAACTAAAAGTTCATACTGCAACATGTGTTTTTGCATCTTAAACTATTTGCCATTCAATAAATTTTTTGAAGCAATGTATTCTACACAAGAAATACAACACAAATGAAAACTGGTTACTATTTTGAATGAAAGAACTCAAATATCCCAAAAGCTTCTAAAAGGATTACTAAATGAAATATTTATTTTGAAATTATAACTATCGTAACACAATTTCAGTTTTTAAGATTTCATACCTCGAAGGGAAAAACAGAACCCTTATAAGATCACTCATCTGTCTGCTTGTGCTCCTGTTACAAAAACAGTTTAACGCTGAAGCTTCATGTTCAGCATAATAACAAAACATATTAGCCTGTGAATTTTATGGTTTGATTTTAAATATTGTTATCAAAGGGATTTTTTTCAGAAAATGAGCTAGTGCTGTTTTATTTTATAACTCTCAACTGTCATTTGCAGCCAAAATCTGAATCTTGCTCTTTGAAGTGGTGTTACTCTTTAATCAGATTTAACTTCCCAAATAACAACGAAACAAATATATAGAGTACACACGAGACTGAAATTTTTCACAGTAAATATGTTACTGTAAAATATGAAAATAGACTATTGAAAGATTCGTATACTTCTGCTGATAATAGACTCAGATGGTGGTCTTGAATATATTCAGTAGTTCAATATAATAATAAATTGCTGAAATATAAAAATTAAATTAGTAAGAAAATACGTACATAAATTTCAAATTGCCATAAAACCCTGTTTTTATCCTATCACAGTGTTTTACATAAAATTGTATGAAAAAGTTAATTTTTACAAGTAATTACTTTTTCTGGAGATATGTAGTTTTTTTTTATTTAATATATTAGTAGTATTGAATTCTAATTAAAATATCTAAATATGTCAAAATAATGATGAAATGAGATAAATTTATAAGTGAAATTTGTGAGTGAAATCCTAAAAGTGAAATTCTTCAAGAGTTCAACAGTGGTCAAAAGGTGAAACATTTTTAATAAGATGTGTTAGTGTTGTCCACGTGGCAGTCGTGAATAATGATTAAAAATTAATGACTAATCTGTTTACTCATGATTAATAATTAGTGGTTGACAATTTCAGTCATCAGTAATGGCTAATTTTTTTGAAATCATTAGTTATAAATATATTTATGTTCAGAAAATTTGAGAAAACTCATTTACAGACACAAAGAGATATTACAAGAATCAGAAAAGATACAAAATAAGGAAAAAATCAAAATTTTACTACTCAACTGCTTATTCATATTTATATATGTAATTCGGTAACAGTAGTAGTAACAAAAGTTTACAAAAAATCGCAATAACTACTTTATTCTTAAATTTTTTTTATGAAAATATAATAAATTTTCATAATAACCCTTTTGCAAATATAATGTCAGATAACCTATTTGAATTTAAAATATCGAAATCAAAACATTCTTTTGACTGGTCCAAATGTTGGCACATTATAATGTTTCTTGGCAAAATTGCCAAAATGGAACACTTCAGTTCCAAGTTCAGATCTAACATCAGTTCAGACACAATGGGCTATCCCATTTCTCCACGTTTCTATTTTTATCATTTCTTAGTTACAATATTGAATTAACACGAAAAATAATTTTTGGTAATATTATTTTCTAACGACCTATTATTTTTTAATATATTTGTCGTTAATTTTGTAGAAATTCATTATTCACAATTAAATGAAACTATATGATGTATTATTTCTACTTTCTTTAAGTTCTTTACCATGACCTAGGTTTCATTGTATTACAACATCTTGAGGTGGGCTATTAGCAAAGATTCCAACCTTTGCTAATAGCACACCTGAAGATGGTAAAGAACTTAAAGAAAGTAGAAATAATACTACGTCATGTAGTTTTATTTAATTGTGTATACACTTATTGTTACATTTAAAAAAAAATGTTCTTTAAAAAGGATAGCACAAATTTTTACAATATTTTGAACAAAATTTTAAGCAAACATACGTAAGCTTCCTAACCATTTCAGCTTTAAAATTAATGGGTTCAAATATTCTGGAGACAGTTGCTTGTGGAAAAAAGATACATACAAGACTTGCTCCGCAAGAAAAACTTAAAAATATTCAAGTAAATAATGTTAATATATAAGTTGTATGAAGAAAAAAGTGTGTAAGAAATTTATTATTATGAATAAGATGAAAGAAATATATAAATGTTCATAATGGCTTAATAAGAGACGTCCTGGAGATGTGTATCTTAGTTTGTGATAAAAATTACATAAAAGAAATATCATTTGTGAAATGATCAGCTCGTCGAAGATTATCCCTCAACACTAAGGGAATCAGATAATAAACGTTTCAACAAATTATAAATAGCAAGTGAAATATAGATAAAGCGATCGTAGAAAAGATTTTTCTTTCAAATTTCAAAATTTTGTTAGACAGTATTATTTGAAGTTATCATTTTTGTGATTACTTTTCATTTCAATTTGTAATGTCGTAAAATTTTCAATAATTATGTAATTTGGAAAATTTTTGTCCAATTTTTCTTTAAAGTTTGAATTTTCTTCATAGTAAAAATTAAACATTTGTTTAAAAACAGTAATTTTAGGTTGATTTACTTTTCAATTATTTTTCAAAAGTTAATAGAAAATAAATATTTTTAATTAATTATTTTAAAACTATCGTAATGTGTCTCCCTCGCCTTAATGTGTCTGCTGTCTAATACAATCACTTATAACAATTAGTCATGAAGCAGAATCAATAATATCTTCTGCTACTTTATTATTATCCGTCATAAATACTTTTATTCTTCTGTTAACCAGTCAAATAGCCGGTTGTCTTTATTGGTGCGCCAGATACCTAGACGGGTATAAATTAAACCGTTTATATATTATGCTTATTTTCATTTCTGTCATTTAGAAATGGAAGAAGTATGCTATGAAGATACGTGGAAACATTTACAATATTTGGAAATTGTTATGGGCATCAAACGACATACCAAAATTAAAAGCCAGAAAATATTTTCGGAGCCGTGGTTGGTGATAATAAAGCGTGTAATCACTACGATATATGCAGCAATAGTTCTATCACTACTTATTCCGCTTCTAATTGTGGTTGCATATTTTGATTTTACATCAAACAAAAGCTTCACATTGGAAACAATTCACAATGTAGTATTTTTAGCAGTATTCAGTTATATCATTGTTGCATCTACTTTTTTGAAATGGAATAAATTTCCACATTTTATTGCCGAAATGGAAATGCTAGATAATTACTTGGATTATGACTTTAAAAGATCATTATATGGAAAAGCAGGGAAACGAAATCGTTCAAATTTGTATAAAACATGCCTACCTCTCTTTTTAATGGCTTCTGTTGAATGTATATATTTTTTCAACGATTTTAAATTACACTTCATCTTTGGTTATATTATATTTTGGTATAGTGATGTTGAACGTGTCCTTTTTTGCACGTCACTCAATGACGTTTTACAAAGAATTGAATATGGAAATTTACAACTGTCTGCTCTGTTTAATGTCGACGACTATCTTAGTTTGCGCAGTGCTGAAGACGTAATGACAATCGTAATTTACGATTTGAAAGCATATTTTGATAAAATAGTTCAATTATACTTAAAAGTTTTTGATGTTTGCTTTCTTTTACATGATGCCTTCTACTTACACGTAAGACCCCATTTAATTACTTTATTCTTAAATTGTGTGTTTTTCATTTAATGATTAAAAAACGTAAATTTCTTAAATAGGTAGAAATATTATTTTCATACTAATTATTTTGAAAAAGTTTTGCTCTTTTTTACATTTTTAATGATATTAGTATTTATGATAATTTTTTAATATATGGATTTGAACACAAGAAAAAAAACTTATGCACCTTAAAAATTTCTATGTTTTTAATTCATTCCTATCTATATATCGATATGTGAAGAGAAAACTTTCTACCCTTTTTAAGCATATTGCGCACAGGGAGATTTGGCATAATTAAAGTGTGTATACCGGGGAGCGCAGAAAGCTTAAAAATTAAAAAGGCTAAAGCCTAAAATTTATGCACAATATTTGTTACAAATACATTGAATTATGTTTTACAAATACATGAAAATATTCATTGTTTACGTTCATACTATCAAATTTAAACACAAATAATTGCACAGAGCAGAGATTGTTGCCAAAGAATTGTAAAATGTCAGATTGAATGAATGAGTTTTGAGCTGTGAATTTTGTGTGATTTCTAATGTTACATTTTCAATAGTCTGTTTAGTGCATGTTAAGGAAAAAAAGAGTTTGTTTTGTATTTTGTGTAATAAATATATTTGTTTTATATATATTAGTGAAATACAACTTGCTTTATGCACACCTGTTACAAAAAGAAAATTTTGCAGCAGCAATCTAAATCGACATACTCTCATCTACCTATTGATGTTTTTAATAAAGTGGGTAGGTAAGTACATTTTATTAATTAAATTAAATCCTGTCTTGTAATTTTATAACATGAGACAGGATTAAATTTAAATAATAAGTATAACTCTTTGACAAAACAATCTCCGGTCAAAGTTAAAACTTTAAAGAATTACAGTTGAATTTTGACCACTGGGCGACCACTACTCCAAATAATTTAATACAATCTAAGTAAATAAATTTATTTTATTTCAGATTCTTTTGGTATTTTTAAATTATTTCGGAGGCATTTTTGTTTCCTTTGGATTCGTTCTTCATGTTGCTGACTCGGAGGTTGGTTAAAATTTAAAAAGTACAATTTTATACCATTTATGTAATTATTATGATACTAATATATCCATTTCATCTGCTCTGTCATTTCAGGTTGAACTATATTTACTGACAGCGTATGTATCAATATTTTGGTCATATTTCTTAATAGGATTGCTTTTCTTGTGCATCAACTGTGAGAAACTTACACAGCAACTTCATTTTACACGAACGCTTGCGCTAAAAATAAAAATGTATAAAAAAATACGTAAGTCAATTTATCATACATAAAAAGTCAATTATTTTATTGATCCCTTCGCACTGTTGGGTTATTTTTATATATTATCTTTGCCTCGACGATAAATTTAATTGATTTCTGGAGTTATATCTTGTCTTTTTTATTACATATTTTTAATTGTACTTGTATATGTTATTCATATTTGAGTTTTTGTTATATTTACTACTGTAGATAAAGTAAAATTTCATCCTATAAGTGTTTTTTCTCATTTCCGAAAGAATATTGACCCAACTATGCTTAATTGTCAAAATGGAAAAACTCAAAAACTGACCAATTCAATATTTTAAAAAATGGCATCCAGAAATAAACGTTTATGTGTGCATTATTTTGATGACATGACGTAAAAAATCAAAAGATTGAGAATCGATTTTTTCCAACAGCTGAAAATGAGCGATATACATTCTTCATAATAATTGGTTCCAGGCATCTGAAAAAAAAACAAAAAACTCAGGGTGTCGATTAAATAAGCCTGTAAGGCATATGTGTGTGCATCGTCACTTTCATCGACAGTATTGACACTGTCGACGAAAGTGACGATGAATGTAAACCACACAAAAAAGGCCCAGGATTACAACTAGCGATGAAAGTATCAGATATATCTTTTTTAATTTAACATGTCATGTCCATTGATGTTTACATATATTTCATTAATATTACTGCTGAGGATATTATTATACTGCTAAGGATATGTTATACCGTCTACCATGAGGGATGTTTCTTGCCTATTGGGCTAACATAATTACATGAAAATATCACTGAGCTTTTAGTTATGCTTTCTTTCTGGTTATTTCCCAAGATAGAGCTTCGCACAATGCAAAATATTTAAATTCATATTTAACACCATTTTGTCACCAGTCAGTATTAGCTTAATAGATTTAATCTTTTAAATTTAAGTAGCTGCGCACATGACACTGATTGAATATTAAACGTACATCATGGAAAATTTTAAATAAATTTCTGACTGACGATAATATTTTTTGTCACCAATATTGATCAAACTGAACTTTGATATACATATTTAAACATTTAATTATTTCCTTAACAATATCATTAGTGATGTGCAATATTGTACAGCTTGCTTACAATATTGTACAGCATGTTTTACAAGATCAGCAGCTCCTCCGTGATTAAATTTTGAGAGAGTTCAGATTTTTGCATGACTGGGAAATTAAATATCATCCCTTGAATGTAGTCACTATCATATTTTACAGATTCATCATCCGTATCAATCGTTCTTGGATTTAGTAGATACAACATCCTTTTATGCAACCTATCTTGAAAATAAAAAAAACAACAAAATTATGTCAAGTCACTATATCGTATCAGTCCATAAAAATTCTGGGTATAACATAATAAATAAAAAAATATGTATCTATACATGTAGTCAACCATAAATAAATGTACTATAACAATAAGTCACAACATGTACAGTTAGTGTCCTGGGGTGAAAGTGGTATCCCACTCCAGCTTTGACTCTTTTGGAAAATGTGGGGGAACATGATAGCTTACATAACACAACAATAAATATTTCAAAATAGCGCAATATTTTAAAATAAAATTATAATGAACAGAGGAAGAACAGTTTGAGGTAGAACTGCAATCTCTAGAGCACTGAATTTTAAGGACACACCTCGACCACACTTTGCATTATGCAGTTTGCTTGAAAAATATTTTACGTGCCATACAGAATATTTTAAAATTAATACTAAATATAATTATTGATAAATTATTGTAAACGAACAAAAGTTCAAATCCACTGAGGCACGTTTTACTCATTTCCAGGGAACTTTTTGCACAATAATTTGTACAAATTATTAAATATACTCATGCGTTCCTACCTAAAATGGTGTCATTATCTCAGCGTAAATTAATAGTGATGACGACTACCGGTTTTTATCAGCCATGACTCATGCTTTGCGTTTCTCCTGATTTTTCGCCCAATAAAATTAAAAGTACATTAAATATTACTTAATACCCACTATACAAAGTAATTGTGAATGAATAATAATTGTTGTGGAAGTTGAATTATCCAATGTTGTTTTACTTTTCCTTAATCGATAGGCAACCCCAAGAAAACAGATCCATATACAAAATGAAACATGTCTTACATTTCAAAAAGACATATTAAACTTTATTACAGTTTTATCTATTATAACTAGCTTGAAAGTTCCATTTCTAGTAGCATATTATAAAAACTTTAATTCAGTCAAAAACCGCCTGCCTTTAACAGATTATTGCCCTAGATAAAAGCCCTGAACTGTCCTTTCAGTAGAGTTAGTAATAGGAGGAACATATATTATGTTATCAATTAAATCATTTATTTCAAAATTTTCCAACAGTTTTAATACTATTAGTAGTCAAAAGTAAACATTACGCCTAATAAATTTAAAAACGCCTTTTCTCAAAAATATTAATTTATAAAAGAACTTTGTACACCAAATTTTTCCTCTATGTTTTCGCATTTGATAGAAACAGAAAAAAAAATCTCTGCTGACAAATCTAGGAAGAAAATCCAATACAAGTTTAAACATAAATGTACAAATAATGATTTTATACAATATTTTAAATAATAATATTTATTATTATTATAATTGCTAATATTCATAACATTTTGTACACTTACATAAAAAACAAATGTTTACAGCTGCTGAATTGCAACCTAAATTGGAAGGTTTGTGTCAACTGTTGGCAATACCTGGCATTGCTGAGTTCAAGATTGCTCGTCTCTTTACTCTGAATGCATCGACTTTTCTTAAATTTATGAGTTTTCTTACCACTAATTTTATTCTGACATTTCAATTTTATTTTATTAAAAATAGACCTGATTACCTGAATTCAAAATGAGTAAATGTTTTCAAATATTTATCGACTGATATTTTATTAGAATAGTAAAATCCAATTTATTCATCGCAGCAAAAGGAAAAATTTGAAATTATATAGTACGGTGTACATTCATAGCATTTTATGTCAGCCCTTCTATGCAAATTTAAAAAGTTTCAAAAAAATTATACTCACTCATACCAAAGTATAAATTTTAGATGCGCTCATATCAGACTAATGAAGATAATTTTTGTTTAAGTCGTAATGTTAATATTTAAATGTAGGAGGGTTATTTTATCATGTTATCAATATTGATGGCCACTTTACTATGAAACAATTACATTCTTAAAAAAAATAAATGTATGTTGCAAATAATGTATGTTGCAAAGTATGTAATGTATGTTGCAAATAACGCACACTTTTAAAAAAATTACACACAAACTTATTTCCATGTACGAATGCATATTTGCATGTTCATTCATGTTTTTAATTTTCCGAAGGATTTTAAATATTTCAGAATATGTTCACGGATAAATAAATATTTCAGAATACAATAAATAAAAAGAAAATTGATCTGTCCTTGTGGCAAATGAATCAGGAATTATGTGCTCTGGACTAATTTCATTAAACCTAAAGGGCAAATGAATAACATGTTTAGATTGGTTAAAAATTAAATGAAATATATGCATATCTGCAAATGTATTTCTTTACATACTATATTATACTTCATGACAATTCGTTCATTGAGTTCTTCATTGATTAAAGTTGAAAGAGGTCACAGATCAGTATTAGTGCACAATCTGGTCCGTGCTTCATGTAGTGTGCTAAATCAAACAAGGTACACTAAATTCTCCTTATTTTTGTATGATAACAGTGCAATCCACGAGACAATAAGAAATGTTCACATGAGAAAACAAGATATATCAATTAGCAATAAAGCTCGACAACGCTAGTGGGAATAAGTTCCTTAAAATAAGCTCTAAGCATATTACTACTCAAACATATTACTCTGTTATAGTATAAGGACTTGGTAAAGAGAGTTAGTCTCGTTTTGTTTTATGTACAAAAATTAGGTGTTTAGATTTTTTGGCAATAATTCGAAATTTCAACAATCTACAAGTTAAAATTAATATTTTTCGTAAAGTGGCAATTTTCCGACGTGTCCATTCTAATACTATTTTTTTTTGTTTATAGTATAGGACTATGGTTTCTTCAAGTAAATTATTAAAATTCGGTGCAGGATATTCTATTAATAATTAACCTATTCTCGAAAAGCAAAGCAAGTAAAATGCAATATTGTTACTATAAATACGAGAGGCAGCTGAAAAGTTTTGAGCCTAAGTACCTAAAATATAAACTTTTGTTTATATTTTAAATATACCAATAAGCTTTTTTTTATACCGAATTTACCGTCACTTTGAAATTACCGTCGATTCTATAAGTTTTTTTTAATGATTTGTTTGATGTTTTGTCTTTTAATTTAATCAGTATGATGTAAATATTTATTTTGCAATTGAAAATATTTAATATTTTGCAAATGTTTGCATATTTTTAAAATATTGTCAATTAATTTTTTTTAATTTTTATCATTAAAGCATATAAATTTTTCTCGATGGAATCTTCGAATATTTTTTAACGAACTTTGAGGAGGAGATTGTCAATTTAATTACATGTATATAAAAAGTTTTCAAAGTTTCTTTTCTTATTTTACATCTCAAGTGTGATCCCATTTGATCAAATTTTGTTTTATTTCTTATATTAGACGTTACATTTGCCTTATTGTTATATATCTCAGAAGATGGACATCAAACTCCTTAATGGATGACAAAATTTTCTAAAAACTTCAAACAAATTTTAATTGAAACCGTTTAACCCAGAGATTTGAAATCACTTTTATATAGTTAATATGACTATATCTCAATATTTACCCTCAATACTTTTCATTAAGACATTATTAAAGGGGCAAATAAAGCACTAAATTTCTTTTATCTCTTTTCATTTTAAACTATGTGTGTCATATCAATTGAAAGAGCATTATTAGAATTTTATCGAAAGATTACAGGAAAACCATATCAATGACTGTACGTTCATAATTTTTTTAGATATTCACATCAATTTTACACTATGACATATATATTAGACAATCTCTTTATGTGAAAAAAAAATATATATTTTTAAATTATTTAATAGATATATTATGCGTCTCTAAATGTATGCATGTGCATGGTTGTGAACCAGCCTTATGAGTGATTTTTATTCGCACTTGTCTTGTTTAATTTTTAATTTAAGGTAACATGTTATATTTTTATGTCTGTTAAATACAAAAATATTGCAAATTGAAATCTCGTCTATAATTTAAATCACTTAGACTTGGGCACAGTTCTAAACCGTATAATTAAAATAAGGCAGAATAATTGAACATTGTAAAAAAAGGAAACCAGACTTCAGAAATAATTATTATTTACTATAACTACATACTTACTATAATTGTAATCGACACCAATACCTTTTAGATACACGCTAATAATTTTGTCTTTTTAGATTCCATCGATAAAAATTAAAAAAATGAAACTCCTATATGATCACTTGGTTGTCTATTCATCCATCCGTCTCTCTATCAAAGGCCTTTTTTTCAAAAACGACTTGGATTTCAAATTGAAATTAATACGCAACAAAAAGAATAGCAATAGCTTTACTCGCTGATCAGGAAAACCTATGGTGAACTTCTAATTGCTCTAAAATGTTGAAAGTCGGCATAATGGGACGTCTTACAGCACAATTAGAAGGAAAAATCCAAAAAATGAACAATTTCAAATTCTTTTTGTAATTATACATGTCCATAATTAGTTTGTTTTTACGCCTGCAAAAGATAGAGTAAGTAATATATTTACGATGTGAAAAATTAATATTTTTTTGTTAGATCTAGTATGTACTTAAATATTTATAAGTAACTAAATGTGTACATTCGTAGTGCGAGTTCTGTTCGTACTTGCAACTTTTTTGGAGTCAGTTGCAAATCCACACAAAGATAAATAATTGTAATAGTCAAATCCACCATAAGATTTGTCTGATTTTTTTTATATTATTTCTATTTTGTCGAAAAGAGAAAGAGTAATGCCTAATACGAGCTTCAGAGGCGTCGGTGTCAATTGGTATCTTAATATGTATTTTATTATTTGACTTTTCAATGCTCCATAAAGCTATGTTATGAGTTCCATATTCATATTTAAAAGAAGGATTCAAAGCTATTAACTACATCGAGCATAGTCACATCTGAAATAACAAAAGGAGACATAAGCAAAAACATGCACTCAAAACATTTAAAAATATGGACAAAATTCATAGACATTGTTCAAAACAAGATGAAATTTTTTTAACAAAGTGAAAACGAAATAACCAACTGGATTGAATTACACATGTATTAATATTATTAATATTAACTATTCTTCTATACATCTAGTTCGAAGAAAAAGATTACGTTGTATTGAATATACCTACTATTTTATTTATTTTCTTTTGCATTAGTTAACTGACATTTAAGTTCATAATGATAATATGTTCGTGTACTTTTATAAAATAAAACTCATGACAATCACTGATTTCTAATTTGTTATTTAGTTAGGTAGATATATGCAAGTGAAGTTGATAAAAGTTTATTAATACATATTATATAGGTATAGATACCTACACATTAATGGGCTAAAAGGAATGCTTCTCATTATGATAGATATTGTATTTACTTACATAGTAGATTTTCAAGAAAAAAATATTCCAACATTATTCATAAAACATCGCTTTTCTATTTAATACTACTTGCAAAACAGAGTACACAGTGATTCATGAGTTACTATGTACATTTTAAATTTAAGTCACTGGGCACGGAGTTGTCAGTTTGAATTCGATGTAGTACAAATCTCAACTGATTTGCTGAAGCGTGCAAAAATTTATGCTATTGCTTAGCATACTGAAGTCACTTTCCAACAAAAGAATAACAATTACATAAATCTTTAAATTTTAATGAGAAAAAACATGTATACCTTACCTAGAAAAGTAATTTTCAAGCCACCAAAACAAATGTATGCTCATATCACAACCAAAAGGTCCGGAGCTGGCTGATTACTAGTTTTAATGTGTTCGGATGTCGAGCCCTACTGACGAATGAAGGAAACAGATAGATATTGCTGTTCTAATTCTAAGTATCAGTGTGAACCAGTATACCTAACTGAGTCACTGTTCCTGACTCGACCCTACCCTTAAATGCTTATGTGTGCCCGAGTATTTATATGACTCTCATAAAATATATTCCATTAGAACTTAAAAGGTTAGATCTTTTAATTAGAACTTAAAAGGTTAGTTCATTAGAACTTTAAAGGATAATGACTATAATCGCCACGCTGAACAATCACAAGAGTTAGTGCTGTTGTGAGTACTAAGGAGGACTTAAATGAATTATGAGCATAAAAAAAAAAAATATATATATATATATAAAGTCCTTGAATACGAGCTTTTTAAATTCACATTTAATGGTGTTTCTAACAATTTTTCTGTATATTAAATAAATCAGTAGATTGTAGAATAAATATTTTTATTTTATGCAAGTTACATTTTTTGCAATTATATACCAAATGCTTTAAGAAAATTTTAAAATGAGCCCCATTATTTCCCTCAAGGCACACAACCTCATTATTCAAACTTTCTTATTAGACTGTATGGGCACATAAAATAAGATATAACTATAGTGGTTATCGATTATCTGGCCTATGATTTCATAGCAAAATGTTTCAGCATTGTAGAAAGGGGTTTGTCTTTGTCCTATGCAAGTGAATTGCTGCAATGATTTCTCAACATAATTTTTAAGGGAAGGAAACTGTTCTATGTAACTATAACAATTGCTTAAATTTTTTTTAATCCGACAACTACGTCCTTCATTCTAATATGTTTGCCTTGGTGTGTAGACGTTAAGTCTATATTGGTTTCTTCTTCTAATATTAGAATTGCCAAGTTATCATCCAATTTACAATAAACAATACTAATTCATACCGTATATGTAAATATCTCATGTTTTGGTGAATTAACATATTCACCGTGATAAGACGTACCTTTATTTCACTATTTAATCTGATATTTTCTTAAAATTGTTTTATGCTCTATTGTTACTTCATTAAAAGTCAAAAAGAAAGTACTGCTGATTATTTGTGCAATATTATATGTATGTATGTTATGCTCAAACCCAAAATAAACATTTTGGAATAAAAAATATGCCCAAGAATCATAGAAATTAGACAAAGATTTTTAAAAAATTCAACGATGAAAGAAAACACATCCACATTCACATTCTTGAAACACATTATTTATTTAAACAAGAAAAAACTATTACACAGTATTTACAAAAAGTTTTTAAAATTATTCTAAATTGAAAAATTTTCAGAAATTTGATTTAACATATTTAAAGAATATGAACGTATATCATTCGACATTAAATTTTATAAACAAAGTAATGACATTTATGTGAAATTGACAAAGTGAATCCCAACAACATGCATCTTTGGTTAATTACTTTGCCTTTGTCTTAAAGTTAGTTCCTTAGTTTCCGTGATAAAACATGGAACCTTTTAACTCTGTCATGTTCATTCCGTCTGACCTATCTGTCTGTCTCAACTTCACATTTCTAAAGATTTAGACCTATGTGCAACTTAATAGACGTTCAGATGGAGATTTCAAGTATATCTGGTGAAAAATTAAAAGTCAATTCATATAATTCCCCATAAATATAAAATGAGGTGACATATTTCTTCAACATCCCATATTGAGTGATATTTCTTTAAATAGGTCATTCCATATAAAACTGAGATATCATTTTCCATTTCTAACCCCGCTTCCGGGATGGTGTTCTGGTCTGGCATTTAGTTATAACTTCTAAGTAAATTATTTTTATTAATTTTCTAGAATAATTTTCAGAGATATAGATAACTACAGAAATCTACTTTATGCGCATTCTGATATGTACTTAGCAGTTTTTTTAATAAATGTAGTCAAGCTCATTTTGCATAAAAACTATTAAGAAATTTGAAATAATTTGTAACTACATATAAAAGTAATGATATCTCTGTCACAAATGTACGGAGCTGTTAACATAATATGTGTGAGATAAATAAGTATAGAAGAATTGCTCCTAGTGAACATGTATGAAGTTCAGTTATAAACTTGCAAAGTTTATGGTGACTGTGACTGTGTTTTTTCACTTGTGCATATATCTTCTCGCCAACGGTGCATATCACAATTGTCAACATAACATAGTGAAACCTAATTGTGAAACAGAGTGAAATGTTATTAAATTTTCTTTCTTCTGCAAAAAGATAGTATATTATCACTAATATGTAAAAATTTCAGTAAAGAATAACTGATTTATGCAGCCTTTTAATGTAAAATGGCCAGCAGAATCTATTTGTGTAACTTGTACGTGATGTACACATGCAAAATAAAATAAATATAAGGTAATTGCGGCACATTGTGATCTTCTGGCATCGTGTTTTAAAGGGAGAAAATAAACACTGACTGTTAGCTTCATACGGTTGAGAACCATTTTAACAGTCAATAGTGTATTGAAATGTAAAAAAAAATTTAAAACAAGTGAAAAGTTGAATTATTATAAACTAAAAAAAATAAATGATGTTGATCTTTATAGCTAATTTAAAAATGTAACCATTCATATAAATATGTTTTATCTTAATATAAAATGTGTGCTTTAAAAAATGGCATAACATCATAAATTTAAAAAATAGATCTGAAAAATTAAAAATAATGTTTTCCTAGGAGACAGAATAAAAACATGGTCATTGGAGTTATCAACTCGGGGGTTTGAATTTGTATCACATTGATTAAATGTCGCGAATTCAGACAACAAGCGTAAGATATAAAATTATATAAATTGATAATTATTTATTTGACATTGACATAATAAAAATCAGAACATAAAAAAAATTATAAATAAAAATTGTGGGAATTGCATTAATATTTCGTAGCTCATCATGTTTTAAAAAACTGTTTGGATAAAGGAGTTCATATTGTTTATGTATTTCGTTGACATATTAAATTGTCATACATATTTTTTTTTCCAAAAAATATTTAAGCCCACTTAGTATACTATATATCCAATCATCACAAAATAGTATAACAATTCTAAGTACCAATATTTTAAGTGCATTATATGACAGATCAACACAACAGTTACCGTAAGCAAATCCTGACGTAGTAGAGTATTCTGCATGTAATTTTTTTACAGCACCCTGCACCGAGCAAATATTTGCAAAATAAAACGTACTAAAGTGTATCTTTAAAGATAACATTCTTAGTTTCTATGTAGAATATTCTTAGTTTCTAATAGATGAGAAGTTCTACAGAGTTAAAAATGTACCATACATTCTTAGTTATTCTGATAGCATACAAGTCTAGAGAGCAACTAAGTAGTTTAGATAAAATCAATGATCAATAAAAGTTTGACAACAATTTAAATAAATAAAGCTATATCCATCATTTATCAACTGACTTTAATTCATAGCCTTCAAGGACGACTCGTTATCTGGATGATGCTTACTAGATTTTATCATCACTTTATGCGTCAAAATATAACATTAATCTTCATAAAATTAAGTACTATGTAAATCAATATTTATACTTTTAGCTGGCCCCATTAACTCATTCGTACGTTTGAAATTGGAAGAAAGAAAATACTTGGGTTTTATTTATGTCCTAATTTCATATATCGCTATGGGTAACTGCAACATAACTTACGTTACACTTTTTTATTTTTGCATCAACTAATCAAAAGCCATCTTTCTAATTTATAGTGATGCTTTTGAAGTTTTTGACTGTTATTGTTGAACATGTTATCCTCGATTTTGTAGATATGACAATGATTTATGATCTAGTGGGTTAACTTAAATGGTCTTTTTTCAGAACAAACTTCTAACAGACAGCTAAAAATTTTCTAAAATGTTAAAATGAATTTGCTTTATCAATAACTTTGGTTTATTGTATGCATAGGTTAACCCGTAAATGACCCAGGCTGAAATTAGTGAATAGATGCAGAAGGCTCCAGCACAGATTTTGCATACATTACATGCATGATTTCTAGCCCTTGGGTGATCTGTTTAAATTTGACTCGCACCTGATATTAGGCGCTTCCAATTGAATAAAGGTTGTTCTTGAGTCGTGATATTTTTATATAGTACAAAGAATTTTTTTGACCTATTTTCACACATTGTGACCTTAATGATTTAAGTTATTGCCATGTTGCTTTTAAAGAAATAATATATTTGAGAAAATAAGACTTGATAATGTCGTAATTCAATCTAAATACTTGTTTTATGCATAATATGTTTGTATTCCCCATTTTGATGTTCCAATTCTATTATAAAATTTATTCAGACAAATTATTACTAAATGTCTGTATTACATGGTTTTATACTTTTTTAAATATTGTATGTTTGAATACAGTTGCTATTAATATGTTCTATTTAGGTTTGAATATTTGAATAGCACATTTTTTTACAGGTTAGCCTGTAATTATTGTAAAACAAATTCTGTCTCGTACTATTTTGTTAGATGAAATATTCGAGTAACAAAATCAAATATTGATTATGTTACATTATATAGTCTAATAAATTTTACATCTAATGACAGACATATTCGATCCATTTTTGAACACCAATAGATTTTGCTACATTATTTATATGTATAATGCTTTTCTCTTCGTTAAATCCAGTTATGTTGTAAAATGAGGCGTTTATTCAATAGTAGTTTAGAAAAAAAAGAAACCAAAAATATGGAAACTTGAATACACTAATTCAGAGCAACTACTAAAAACATACTGAAATCAAAGTTGTAAGAAACTCATTTTTAACACACAAGAATTCTTTTAACAGATATTTTAGTTTTAGTGAGATTTTTATTTGATCTTCGTCAGCTTCAATTAGACGACAGGTTCTATGAAGAAAACATTTTTTTAAAAATATATCATTTTACACAACTTATGCATTATAATTTTATAGCAGTAAGTTACAAACTGAAAAGTGGTGGTGTACAGTTGTATATATAGGAAGGTTACATAATAATTAGCCAAACATTAAAAACTGTCAAATTTGACAAGATGTGTAATTGTAATATTTAAGTTAAAATAGATTGTCCACATTAAGAAACTGGATCAAAACAACAGCGTAAGTTGTAAAGAGGCCTAGAAAATCTAGCAGCAACGAAGCTCGCAGATTGAACGAATGAAAAACTGTAAATTGACCCAGTTTGCTTGTTTCTATCATATTATTAATGAGCTTCATATGGCGTCGGACAGTGGATGCTGAAAAAAAGAAATAATGTATACTTATAGCAAGATATTGTTAATGAATTTAAGAAAGAGGTAATAAATTCTCAATTAAGAAATTATATTTGAAAGAAGAGAAAGTGAGAGATATTTACAAGATAAAAAATGGATTGGAGGAAATATTCACTACAGTACACATAGCAATCGCAACCAGCTTTGTCTGGAATCAGTAAGAATATTCATCATAAATATACATGCATGTAATGTATACCTATATTATGTGCATATATGCACATCTAAATAAATATAGTAATAATGATTTTTATTTAACCCTTAATTATGTAGATAGAATTGAAAGAGAAAAAAATGTCGTCTATCTTTTTGAGCAATTACGTCGAATGATCTTGAAGTTAGTTTCCCTCAAAGTGACAATAAGTTATTTACAGCTTACTTGTACTTCTAATAAATGTTTAAAAGCATGTTTATATTTAATATAATTAAACCCATGTTGCATTGATTATTCTATAGGGATGAATTTAATAAAAGCGAAAAAATTACTGAAACAATAAATAAAGTTGTATGGTAAATAAATAGCATAGCACAAGATGTCTGTAGTGTTAAGGGAATAAATGTTTTGAGAGTTCACATTATGAATATTGTTTTGGATATTGGCTTTATTGCTTTAGAATTATGTTTTAATTTATTTCAATAAATTATTTTCTATATCTTATTTAAATATTTTCTCATTATTGTAAAAACTTAATACAGCTTACTTTACTTTAGAACAGGCAATCATCATTACAATCAAGAAAAACACCAAAAAGAAATCCCTGAAAGTGTAATGATACTATAGAGTATAGTGAGTCTAGTAATAAGCATTATTGTTTACTTAGCTTACGAATAAATTATTACCTCTGTCATAATAATATTGATGACAACTTCCCCGAATTGCGTAAACGTAGCAGAGTCATATAAATTGTTTGACGTATTGAAAACCTCATCATTATTATTTAGTGAAATTGGCGTGGACCATAACATATGTGATAACTAGAGACTTTTTTGAGAAATTTGAAACAAAATTGAAAAAATAGTTATCGAGCATTAATGCCGTTTCTCAACATCAGTCAAGATATTATTTAGTTATCCCAAAATTATACACAGTAATATATTTTTTTTATTTGAAAATAATGATTAGATACAATAAAATGAAGTGAGTTTCATTGCAACTAATTTCGTTACGGCATAATACAGTGGAGTGGATTCCTTTTCTTACTATTATTTACAGTGCCCCAATAAAACCTACGAAAATAAATGTCATTACACCATGTGGAGCAGTCTGAACAAAAAACTCAAGCATCTGTCACAGTTGTTAATGTCATCATAAAAAAAAACTCGGACAACATAAGTTGATACGAAAAAAGAATAGAACAGTAATAATTTGAAACTGTAAAAAATTGCTGGAAACACGTGCGGTGATTCGAATATGTTTTGATATCCTCCACTCTCTTATCATTTCTTGGGAGACCTTACATATATATACGTAAATACATATGTACATATATTTACATATATATTTTGATAAATTAAGTTATATGGAATGACCTCTTCATGGCAAATGGACGATAATGCCTTATTATATATTTACTTCCAAGTTTTTATGTGAAAAGATTGAAGATAGATCTTATAGCTAACTTTATTAATTTTATATTGATACATGACATATTCATAAAATGAATGGATCGATCATTTTTAATCATTGTAATATTATAATTGTGTCATTAATTAGTTTGCTAATCAGCAAAGAAGATTAATGTACTGAACAAACTGGGTGTGCTTTTTGGGTAGGGCAAACTAATCTTTGCTAATAGCCCATCTGAAGATGTTGCAATACAACGAGACCTAAGTCGTGGTAAAAAACTTAAAGAAAGTAGAAATAATACTACATCACGTAGTTTCATTTAATTGTGAATTAGGGCATACTACTAAAGGAGACATTTCTTATGAAAGTTCTTAACCCGGCGAGCGTAAGGTTGGGTGTGTTACACCCAGATCAAGATAAATCTATCAATATTTTTAAAGCGAATTATTATTATGTTTTGCACGTCTGAGTAGCTGCGTGGGGGGAGGTAAGGTAGCAAAAATTGTCACCGTCAGTCGACCGCCGCCCGGCGAACTGTGTGGAGGTGTTCAAAGTTGACCACGGGTGCGTTGAACCCACCTTACGATGCACGTAACGAATTTGAGCATACTTATTTTATTTTGTTTTTATAATTTCCTGCTTTGTTTTGTTTTATTTTCAGGCTACATATTTATAATGTCGTACGAAGATAACCAAAGTAGGTTATTACGACTTTTCAAAGAAGCTGAAGTCAGTTCTTCTGACGAATCCGACAGTGACAACGATATCGACAATGTTAGCGAAAGAAGCTGTGAAAGTGAGACAGAGCAGGAGTGATATAATGCAGAACAGGGGGCAGACTTAGAAAATAGTGATGGCAACGGTAATGGTACCTATTTGTTAGGGAAGAATGGAACAAAATGGTTTACAGTACCAAAAAGGTCTAACGTACGTACTAGGTCGGAAAATATTGTCAGAGAAAAGCAAGGCGTAAAACCTATCGGATAAAATGCGACAACAGCTGGTGAGTGTTGGAGCCTATTTATTACTAATGACATTTTGCAAGAAATAGTAAGTCATACAAACATTCAAATTAGTGTCAGACGAGTGACATGCCAAAATAGTCACTCAAAGACATATGTGATGGCTGATGTTACCACAGCAGAATTGAAAGCTTTTATTGGACTGTTGTATTTAGCTGGGCGTTTCAAATCAAATCATCTAAATTTGAAAGATTTGTGGAGGAGTGATGGATCTGGAATCGAGATATTTAGAACAACTATGACACTGAAAAGATTTCAATTTATTCAGAATTGTTTACGATTTGATGACAAGACTATACGTTAAGAACGAAAAAGTATTGACAATTTGGCTGCTGTTCGTTCTATTTTTGAAAAGTTTGTTGCATGTTGCCAGTCTACATATACACCATCTGAGTACACTACTATTGATGAACAACTTCCATCATTTCGTGGCCGTTGCAGTTTTTGCCAGTACATGCTGAACAAACCCAGCAAATATGGTTTGAAAATTTTCGCTTTAGTAGACTCAAAATCGTTTTACACTATCAATCTTGAAATTTACCCGGGAAAACAGCCATCAGGTCCGTACGCACTTAGTAATAAAGTCATTGACGTTGTAGATAGGCTCGTAGCTCCAATTTCAAATACTAACCGCAATGTAACCTTTGATAACTGGTTTACTACCTATCCATTGTTGTTACATTTGCTGAAGGAACAACGTTTGACGAGCACAGGGACTGTTCGCAAAAATAAGCCTGAAATTCCAAAGAAAATGCTCGAAGAGCGTAACAGAGATATACCAAGCACTGTATTTGGTTTTCAAAGTGATATCTCTTTAGCATCCTATGTGCCAAAGAAAAATAAGATGATCTTGATGATGTCGAGATTACACCATGATGATAAGATTGATCCTACAAGTCTAGAGAAACAAAAGCCTGAAATGATTACATTTTACAACCAAATGAAAGGAGGTGTAGATGTTGTGGACCAATTATGTAGCAATTATGATGTTTCACGCAATACAAAAAGATAGCCAATGGTAATTTTTTATGCCATTTTGAATATGTCAGGTATAAATAGCATGATAATCTATAAAGCTAATAAGAATAACTCGCCAGTGAAGCGTAGAGATTTCATCAGAGATTTAGGAATAGAATTGATTTAAGAACATTTCGGCCACAGAAAGGAAAACCTTCATTTACCAATAGAACTTCGTAAAAGGATCCAAGATCATGTTGGTGAATCTTCAAGTCCTGCGCAAAAAGTAGCCAGAACAATAAGGAGATGTGAAGTATGTCCTACAAAAAAAGATCGTAAAACTAAATACGTTTGTTACCAATGTAAGCTTTATTTATGTATGGAACATGCCATTTTCGTCTGTGATAAGTGCACTAGATCTCAAGATGAATAAGTCATTTTTTATTAGTTTTCTGATAAGATAAAAGTATTATTTTGTTTTGACGTTTAGTTTATTAGAAGAAAAAATACTTTATGTTGTTTTTGTTTTTATATTTTTGACAAAAAGTGATGACTATGTGCCTTAAGCAATAAATATAAGTTTAAATGGTCCATTTACTTAGTTCCCTTAATAAATAATATATCTCATTTATTTTTTCATTTCATCTATAAATATAGTTCAAAATAGAAGTTAATATTAATTTAGTACTCAATAAAATAAGTTATAAAAATAATATTGTATTAAAATCCCACAATTACTATCAGGGTGTGCTATACACACTTGGCGCTCCGTGTTACATATTCAACCTTACGCTCGCCGGGTTAACAATATTCTTGGTAATTTTACATTTTTTCCTTCACTTTCTTATTAATTTAACATTTTCGAAGACCAAAAACTGTGCCACATAGGCACATATGTTAATACAAATGGTGTGAATTATGAACAAAACAAACACAATGAAAATATTACAACCACGCTTTGCATTAATATGTTATGAATTATTTCTTTATATGTCCTGCCATAATGCGTTTGCAAACTGCTTATTAAAATCATTTCAATATTATTGTCATTCTTAGTGACAAGCTATTTTCAAAATGTTTTTTTTTATTAAAATCATGAGCAGTATTTTTTATTAAGTACGTTGTATTCTATTAACATTCTTTCATTTATAAAAGGAAGAAAGTGAAATTATCGTTCAACATTTTCTTCAGAATACAACTTTTGGTTAACTACAAATATTATTTGTGCATGAAAATGTCATGAAATACATTTATTAGGAACGTATAATTTTGAAGCTCGCTTCAGTCCACCATTCAAAATTATATCATTTTTTCAATAAAGAATCAATTTGAAAATCGCACCTGCACGACAACATACATTACACCATTTCAAACTTTTGCAATGAAAACACGCAATAATAAAATAAATACAAAGAGGGAACAGGCATCGCAAAAGATATTTTTTTAAAGTTTATTTACTTCAGCTTGCATTTGACTGCAAATCTTTACACAATGATTCTATGTGCATGTACATGTGTATTTCACTTTGAATATAACTAAGCATAGGTTAACTCGGAAAACAACTAAAGGTAAGCTAGCAAGTTACAGCTTACTTTCTCCCTATAAATTCATACTTCAAATGAATTTAAATGAATGAATAAATTTTAGTTTCTTATAGAAACGTTTTGCAAAGCAATGTTCCATGTAAATAGGTAGGTAGGAAGTTTGTGCGTTTTATCTATTACACTGAAACTGATAACAAGTTCAAAAAATGTTCCCACTTCTATTCAAAAAAACGTATAAATTTGTAAACTCTACTTCTACATATTGTAAGTTATGGCAGTGTTAGTTATCAAGACTTGACCAAGGAACTGTTAATAAAGTAGAAAGACTTCAAAACCTGAATTGTGTATTCAATTCATCCTCAGTCTCATGAAATGTGACCGCATTTCCGATCATTGTTCGATCATTGTGTAAAGTTGTGAGTTTATGAAGGTTCGAAACAGATAAATTTACATATCTATGATCTGAATTCAAAAACCTTTCGGATAATTACTTTGATTGGCTTTATAAAGATGAGAAAACTTACGTAAACCCTCAACATAAAATTGCATTTTATGGAGAATTATTTAAAGCACACATTGCACATATTACAATTCATTAGCACTGACATTGGAGAAATATGAAACAAACATAAAAATATTCAACAAATATACAAAGAAAAAATGTTCACTTACGTAATTCTTCATCGACTTGCATTGACGTCAGAAAGGATTTTGTAGTTTCTATCTGCAAGTACACACAGCTGTCAACCGCACAACATAGAGGCTTTGCCATAACATGAAACCCATCGAACGTGATGTGTCCAATTTCTGAAATAATATCTTTAAGAATTAATTTCAGGCAAAATTAAATTCATCACCCTTATTTCAATGCAAACTTTGTGTGTTGAAGGTCATTTTTCAGACTTACTGCAGTTTTGCAGAGAATTAGGCATTAATTAACTTTTTATGCCTCAGTCCCTGTTCCATTAATTATAATGTTTTAAATAGGAAATTCCAAGCAAGTGCATAGTTCAGAGTCGGTCACTCCACTGTATATTCAAGAATGGTTAAACTTATTTATAATTAACTTTCATCTGATATTTCTAGATATGGTTATATTATATGTACTTCCACAACATTATCGACCGTGATGCAGAAATTAGTGGAAATACCAGAAAAGTTGAAAAGAAGCAACACCAGTTACCATAATATGTTATAATGATATTGGTGTGTAATGCACACATAGTCGTTTTAGGGACACCGAAACAAAACAAATTAAGCTAAAAATAAACACAAATTAGAATCCAGAATTGAAGATTGAAGCATGTTGAGGATTGGATGCTGCAATGGTATGAACAAAAAAACAAGTGCAATATAAAATATCAGTCAGATGCATCATCAGTTCATTCTCCGAGAGGATGAAGAAGAAAATAATTCTCGTCTGTTTCCTTGACCTCGATTCAGTTGCTGCTGGATACAGGTTTAGTTTTTCACAATAGTATTATTTTTTCAGACCTGACTTTTTCTCCTACATTTTCATTAATAAAAAAAGTCTAAATGTGTTTACATATGTATATTTAAATTATATTTGACAAAACATACACATGTTTTTTATATGCCTTATCGATTGTGTGACAGGTTTCTTTATAAGCATATTTATTAGCTTTTTAGGATAGTTGTAGGTTTAAATAATAAATTATTTGCCTGTAGTGTGTAGTCTATTGAACGTGATTTAGCTTAATACTTCAAGTTAATTAATTAATATGTGAATAATACTTACATTATACTTCATATCATCAAGAAAACCATATATTATAGAGAGCATGCCAGAAAACGTCAGCGTGATTGACATGAGTAACTGAAAAGTAAATGTTAGTACATAATGATATTTACTTTGACATTTTTTAAAGCATTATTTAAAGTTAAAATGTTATTTCAATACTTTTATTAAAAATTACTAACACAAACCTGAAATTCAAACACTTTATTTAAATAGTGGCACAGGTCTAACAAATTAATATAGAACTGAGATAAACAATAAATGGAATTTTCTATTAGTGGCAATATAAATGTAAAATGGTTGCTGGAACTGGGATCATGTTGTGGACTGCCAAATATGGCATCGACAGGTGTCACCATATCTTGTCTATTATTACATTTTAATGAAATATTCAACATTTCCACACATTTTATTATACTATATAATATGAAACCAAAACAATTTGACTTCTAAATTAAAAATAATGGGTGTAACAATATTGAATACAACAAAAAAGGAAATATTTAGAGAGTATTTTATTACTACAAATACATCAAAAGCAGTAATAAAAATATGAAAAGCTACAAGAAGACCCATAACAATGAGGTTTCGACATTTGTCACCTCTCAACAAATTTCTTTTGTGTTCTGGTTTGAAAAGATTATCTGCTTTTTGAATTCTCAAGATTAATTCTTTAAACCTATTTCTGTCACATGTTATATCAATCAACAATAAGCGCAGAATGAGAATCATCTGAAGTGTCCTAAAAGCCAGTATAAAATGCCGACCATTTTTCATTGAAAATTCCGTTTGTAGCTCCATCAATGTTGCAATTATTAGCCAAGTGTATTGCACCACAAATATTCCAATTATAAGTAATGTCTATAACTTTTGACACCATAATGTAAATCTGGCAGGAATTCGTTTAGCAGTTTTTCTACAAACTCCAAACATATGCTGGTTTATTAAAATTGGCCACAGTGTATTTTCAATCGACTCGTCATCCATATTAACTCTCGTAAAATGTTTACGTTTCAACTGAATTCCACCACTATTATTTCAGTGTTTAAGGAACAACTGACTATTGATTGAATGCCTTTTGAATTAACAGTCATTAGTTTATCATCGTGTGGAATCTCTTGAGTGCTTAACACAAGTAACAAAAAATAATATTGGCATTTTTATGCGGAAACTTTATTGAGTTCTGTTTAAACACTACCTATTAATAATGTTTGCTTAAGTAAAGTATGTACTATATTATTAACACAAAACACAAATAATCAATACCAGGTGGCCAACATTAGCATGTATTTTGAGCTTCGGTTTGAGGTTTTTCATTTTGAAATTGATATAATAAAATGATTTTAAATACTGTTTATCACAGAACAAGTAACTTTTTTATCCAATGTAGTTTCTTATATACCATAAAAGCTCGTAATTCATATATTGTACCTCGATTATATAAATTATACTATTAAGGCATATAAATAACGTTAATTGTAAAATTTTCTACATAATTCTTCATCAAACACTCTTGCTGCCTTTACTTAAATATCAAGATCTTATAGAGGATTGTTTAACAAACAGACGATGAGAACAACTTGAAAAGAAATGCATTTGCTACATTTTTAAACTCAGGTAAGTTGATCAAGTTTCATGAAGACGGGGCGCAGGAATACATAAGCTGAGAATAAGTCATAGAATAAGAAGGAGAGAATAAGTAGACTACGCCCACACAGAATATATATTCACTGTGGGCGCATTGTACTTATTCTATGCCTTCTTTTTAAAATAAAGTATTCCTACAGCTCGGTTTACGTTAGGTTTAGATTCTCAGCCTTAGGTTAGCATGACCTTGGACATCACTCCGAAATTCCCCTTACTGTACTTATTTACAAATATGAGTCAGCGAGTAAGGCGATATGATGAGAATATTGTTATTTATTATTGAGATATCGTTTTTACCTACTTTAGTCATTAAAAATGCGAATAAATAAAAAAACCATGTAAAGCCCACAGACGAGCGTTTTCATACTGGTACATTAAAAATGGCTAAAGTTTATTTTTGAATATTTTTTATTCATTTAACATAAAATTTGAAAATTTAGTAATGAGTATGGCCTCCTCTAACTAAAATTAATGCGCTTAATCTGCTAGGCATGCTTTCGAAAACGTTTTTTATCATTTCCTGAGGAATATGTTCCCATTAGGCGTCAATCCCATTTTTAAGGGCGTGAATGTTTTCTGGAGCTAGTTTTACGTCTCTAACGCATTGTTTGAGATTATCCCATATGTGTTCTATTGGACTGAGGTCGAGACTTCTAGCTGGCTAGTCTGACTGACGAATTCCGGCCTCCTGCATATACGCATCAATATCTCTAGAGCAGTGTGTGCAAGCGTTGTCATCCATAAAAATGAACTCGCCTCCAACTGCTATTAATGCGGGTTGGGCATAAGGAATCAGAACCTCTGTTATGTACCTTTGCGCATTAAGTGTGCCATTTTCAATAAAAACTAACTTAGTACGGTCATCTGAGTTAATACCAGTCCAAAACATTACGGAGCCTCCACCGTAAGTGCTGATTTCCTTAAAGCACACTTTTGCGAAGCGTTCTCCAGATCTTCGTAAGACTCGCCGACGTTGATCCTCACCACTAATTGATATACGAGCTTCATCGGAGAATAAAACACTATTCCAGTCTTGTTGAGTACATGACGAAAAATTTTGAGCGAATCTCAATATGGGAACTCGATGCTCACGGAGCAATGTAGGGCCCCGAGCTGGGCGATAGCTATGTATATTGATGGCCTGAAGTCTTCTTCTGACTGTCCATAGGCTTACTCGTGGACCTCTGACGTCCTCGAGGTTCTGTTTGAGATCTACTTATGTAACTTGATAATTTCGTACCCTTGATCGTTTATGAAGCGGTCGTCCCGTGGCTCAGTGCACCGTTTTCTTCTAGAACCGGACCTTCTACTGATGGAGCCCGTTTCTTGGTATCGTTGCCAGTTCCTTTGGAAGGTGGAATGGCTCACCATCTACAAGCCTATAAGGCTATTAGCACCGTCTGATGCTTCCGTCGCATGGGATCCATACAACATACTGACCACATTCTTGTAAGAAGGGTGTATGGAATCTTTCCATTTTTTACTGTAAATTGTAGCATGCAGCAACTAGTCAAATACATCGTCGACATTTTTAACCTGATTGTTCAGCCAAAGCACTCCAAAAGAACTGAAGAGTTCCGTCAAATTTTCGGTTTGTATGTATGTATGTACCAATATTCCGAAATTTTAAACAGAATATTCGGCCAAATATTCATATTTGGCAGAACCTATATTCAGTTCAGCTCTAAAAATTACCCATATTAATATCAGGTACATCTTCCACTAGAGGTCAAATAAATTTTTCTTTTTCTTTATTCTGTGGGGACACACATGAGAGTTTCAACTCCTGGGACTATTATTTTACCAAGGTTAAATTTTGTATTTATTTGAAAAAATTTGACAACAAAAAATGTATCTATTGTTAGTTCAATTGCATTCACAATCTCAAGTTCTTTACTTTTTATTGGTAGAGGGTTTATATCATATCATTAATTGTCAGTTTCTATTGAAAATTAAACGTCACTGGAACTGTCTAGCAAAGAAAATCTTCTTGAGACCCGTTTTAACTGCCTGTTTTAGTTTTTCATGTGGAGAGACCTTATTAGAGACAGGCTACCAACTAAAATGGAAATTAGGGATTATTTTGATATTTTTTCTCTTATCATTCTTCTTATTTATGTTTTATCAGGATTTCTTCAAAATTTGGATTTCGATGAAGGTCTGAGCATGGATGGTGAATATGGTTTATATTTTTTTAAAATCTCTGTATTATATCAAACTTCAAAATACCAACCCTCAAACTGAAGTTCAAAATATGTGATAACGGTGGACGCTGGAATATAGTAATTGGTGTTTGATATTAGTAATATGGTGTATACATTACCTAAGTAAAAATTATTCATAGATAGAATCAGAGACGTATTCCTAAGTTCTGCTGGGTGAATATAATTGAAACCTGCCCCTTTTACCGATGAGAGTGTAAATAAAAAAATAAGAGCTGACAAAAATTTGCACTTTGTTTAATGTAATTATTTATTAATTTAACAACCCGACTACAATTGCTAACAATTACAATAAATTATTACAACCTGTCATTTATTAGCGGAATCATTTATAATATAATTGTAATCAAATCATTACTTTAAGCCGGCCTGTACACCGATATTGCTAATATTTCCAACATTCATCACTTTTGCATGAACACATATTGATTTTGAATTTTCTCTAAAATGGTAATGAACGCTCTACACTGCAGTGCACATTAGCATATCATAAGTGTTTGAATACGGAAACAAATCTTTCAACTCATGCTCTCTAATAAATAGACATAATTGTTTTAAGTTCTTCAGTTTTTGCTTTTCTTAGATTTTATGTAGTTTTTTTTGAAGTACTCATTCACTTTGCAAACCATCAAAAAGGTCTGTTGGATACACGCTTTGTAGGCTTTAAGTACTATTTCTTAGTCCCTCCTCTGTCATACTCACAAATTTAAAAATAAATACAAATGTAGCATTTATAGCGTCACATGTTAATTTTCACCATCACACCTTAGATTAAATGTGTTTACCAGAAAATCATTGCATGCTTTCAATAATACTTCTCCCTTGCATGTTTCATGATTCTAACATTTCATTTTATTGGTTTTTTTCAGAAGCTTTTGTGTTGTTTAATGTTCTTGAACCTGAAGTTCTTTTTTGGTGGCCCCTGTATAATTGGGAAAAATTTTTTTTCTTTCCAAAAAATAATATTTATATAGCTTCTATGTATACAGCTCGAAAGTTTTCAGAGATTTTAGAGGATTAAACTATATTAAAATAGATCCCAACAATTTAAACGTGATTGCAGTCTCCAAAGTGTATATTTGAGAAAGTAACTCTGTCACTTTGTTTTGAACATCAAACTTTGTTGTGACAAAATCACCTTCTATCTTTTCAAGTGTTGCTATAGCTTGATTCTAGTCTTTACTCAGAGTAGTGCGGACTTCTAACCAACAAAATAGAGAATAGGCTATACTTGTATATATTTGTCTCTTACAAAGATACAACTGAAAATAAACGCATTGAGGAAACAAACGTAAAGATTTAAAAAATGCTGAGATGCCTGTATAATGCTAGTGGTATTATTAATGAAAGGGTGAGTACAGTCAAATGTTCAAGTTTATAATGAAAATAGAATCCATTTATTTATTTATTGAAAGCCTCACAAAACAAGTTACAGTCACGTAGATGTAAAAATGATATTATTGTTAATATTGTCTAATTATATTATTTACTACATACCGAACATTAATTTTATCGTAGCTAGATTTAATTTATAAATAAAATATTTTGTATTTCCTTTTTAAATGTTACTAATTTCATTTCAAAAATGTCTAAGGATGGATGTTGAGAAACAATATTGTTACGCAATCGGCGCATTCAAATCATGGGGTTATAAAAAGAGGTATTATTTTTATAAACTTGTACAAATAATCTCTGTATGGTTTAAGGGATCTGAGTCTGAGTTGAACTTGACTAGAGAGATGAGATAGGGACAATCAACATGCGAATATATAATTTTATTTAAATGTAATAGATTAGCACGCTTTCTGTGTGCAGTTAGTGATGACAAATTAAACCTGTGGTTGAATTTAATAGGAACTATACTCTCGTCCAAGATAAAGTCAGAATTAATTTGTTTGCACAAAAGTAATTTAGTTTTTTTATAACGTGCAAAAAAATGTGTATTTTATTTGTTTCTTTAGGCAAAAGGAAGTCAACTGTGCCAACTTTGGCTTAATGTAAAAGCCAAGCAGAGAAGAGAGTTAGCAAGGGAAAGGCAGCAGCTGATTTCCACCAGCAGAGAAGATATGATTAGTGACATCCAAATTGACTCCGTCACTTCTTTAATTGTGCCAGGGCTAATTGTGGAAGTCTGATCAAACGATTCTGCCCAGCAATCAAATAGAGGTAAACAATGCAAATTTTGATAAGTGTACAATTAATTTATTAATTTTATTTGTAGTGTTTTTTAGAAACTGATTAACATAGTAATGGGGCACAGGAGATTTTTTATATTGATTTATTTCAAATTAATTTTATTCAAATTTATATTTAATAATGAAAAAAATATTGCGTCTTAACGGCTTCAAACAAAAACAGATTGTAATTTAATAACCTTTAAAATTGAAAATTGTAAAATTTATTTAAGAACCCTTCACTTAGACTTTTATTTTATTTTCTTTCTAGTGAGATATGTAAATGTGTTGAAATTTAAAACTTGTAACATTCATTTGTGATATTCATGAATCAACTTTGAATTAATTGGAGTCAAATATCTACAGATCCAACAGAAGATGTTCCTGCTGGTCAGCCTAGGGGTGAGGTATAAGAAACAATGTTGGACATGGACACGAATGTATCAATATGCACTTTCAGCTCACTTTCAGCCTGCTTCAGACGGAGGAATTAAAAAGTAATTGCATGAGGCATCCATGGAGCAGAGAAAACATAGAGACGATGAGCTCCATGAAACCCGCAAGTCCATCGACTTTAGGGACATGCATATATTATTTCCATAAATTTTCCAGAAACAAAACATCACAGCACGTCTTAGAGAAAGTTTTGTTAGGGTTACTTTTCTTAAATTGAACTTATATAAAACATTAACTTCGTCTATTAAATTATGGATCTATTTTGATTGTCGGTTTATTTAATCACATTTTATTTCACATAAACAAATAATCCGCAGTGCTCACCTAATTTTCACGCACTTGCACAGACCAATGTTATCTCACAAGATGTGCCAAGTCTGGATACTACTCTATTACCTAGAATGTTTCAGGAATGCAGTCATGGAGTTGCTTGGCATAATAAAATTTAACACTTAATAAAATTAACTAATAATATGAAGTTAATCCGAATTGTTCTATATTTAGTATATTTTATTAATTATTATATAATTTATAATTACAAAACAATATATTTGTCCATTTGTTGCTTAAACATGTCGAAAGTGGGAAATTAGCCCATATGAGTTTACAAAAAAAAGTAAATGGAAGAATAATATACTTTTTTTACACCCAGTTATGTAGTAAAATTTAAGGAATATAAAGACATGGAACATTTACTACATGCAATATATGATAGTAAACTCAAATTTAAGCTTGGCATCCATTGTGAAAATAATAAATGCAATGCGAAATTTTTTATCAGCATATTAATAAATTTTGAAATCTACAGCTGGAAAAGTTTGAAAATAGTGAGTGTATATAAACATTTAGGAAAGTGCGGTTTACTGGAGTTTCTTTTTTACTGGAGTACTTCGAGTTTTTCCTTAGAAAGGAAACATACGGGGTGCACATTTTCTCCGACTTCAACTATAAATAACATCACATCTCACCCATCATTCTGTCGCTACCTCCCAGGTAGCAATTGGTTGAGGCTTTCCTTCTCGCTTGGGCAGCCATAAACCGTAATCGTTTCAGATTTTCTAGGTTGATATTAGATATTACAAAGTGTAATATTTAACATTTTGTTTCTTAAATTATTCTAAATTTCAACACTTGTCGTTTATTATATTGAAATAAGAAATTTTCCTTAACATTAATTCTAGGATTAATATATATAAAAACATCTTTCTTTTTTAAAAATGTGATCCCAAAATCAATCCATAACCATTGAATGTACTAAATCCCTCAATATGAAAATAGTATTAAATAGTTTTATTCGAAATGAACAAAAAAATAACCGTTTATAATTATTTACATGCTGTAATGTATAAATTTAATTACTGATTTCTTTTGGTATGGAAAAAGTAGTCATGGTCATATTTTCAATGTCACTAGTTGGATAAGTAAGGTATTTTACCTGCAACAGGCAGATTCATATCTACTAAAGCGATATATTGCTCCTTTGTTGTTATAATTGCCCATAAATTTATTTCTCCATATCGGTGTGATGATGAGAAAAGAATAGTTTTTAATTTATTGAATTTAACCAAGTGCACTAGAGGAACTTTTATCAAAAATAATTCCTCTTTATCCAGGAAAGAAAGAGATAAAAATTTTTAAAATACTTCAATGTATTAATGTTACTCGTATCTAAATCAAACAATGAATTATTTTAACTTAAGTAAAGTATTACATTACTCACTATATAGTCAAAGCATTGTTTTGGAATAATCATTGTTAAATACATTACTCTTTACAAACAAAGTTGAATTTACAATGGCTTAAAGCTTGAAAGGAGAAGTAAGTAAGCTGGAACAACTGTAATTTAAAAAAAGGTATTTTCAACAAAAAAATAAATTTTCAATAGCACCATTTAAACTTAAAGGCTTGCGTTGCTCAGCAGATTCATTGTTCAGGCGTTTATGAATAAAATTAAGTCGGTACATGCTGATTTATTGTAGAGTTGTGGGTACACCCCTGTAATTTGTTGTTTTCTCTATTTTTAATCCTGTTTTAATTATAATCCTGCTTCATCTGTCAATATACCTGATCATAATCATGTCATAATTTGAATTTGGTTTGAAGACACACACCGGTTTTCCGACATACAAGTTAACAAAGAAATCTATTATTTAATTGACGAAAATAAATGTTCATGTTTGTCTCTCAAGTCAATATTCATGTTTGTCTCTCAAAATCTTTGAACATGTTACACGATTACAAAAATGAAAGAGGTCATTTTGTCAATCTGTGTTGTGTCTGTATATATTTTTGATTAGTTGACTCCATTAGTCAAATGACCATGATATCACCTTTATATAAATTTAATATTTATTCATATATATTTAATAATTTTCAAATTCTGCATCTATGTTTAATTGCCTAAGAGAATCATTGAGAAGTAAGTTTGTTTTTCTGTTTCTTTTTTTAAAGTTTGATAAAAACGGTACACCTGGTGGACATGAAACTTTCATCATCATGCTGTCAGATGTTCATCAGCTATATAATAGGTACATTTTTAGAACATTTACAACTATAAATGCCAAGAGTGTTGAAGAGAGCCGAACACGTTTCTGAGTTAAAATGTTAAATTATTACAGCTACATTCGAAAAACATAAGAATAATTACAGACGACATGAAAAGCTATAAAGTAATTTAGCAGTATATACTGTTAACTAATAAATAGTGTGTGTCATTACTCATTTCCAATTGATAATCGGTCACATGTGCACACAACGTTAATTACAAGCATTCTCTATAGGATTCCACAGTGACGTAATGCATCATTCTAATATCATCATCTCCGCATTGTTATACCCCTGCCATGTAAGGGATACAGCTAACCTAAGCCCTATCATTCTGCTAAGTCAAAATTCCACTTAATCAACAATGCTCAAGATGCTCGTGACCTGCTTGCAACGCCAAGTGCTCCAATCAAACGATTCTAAGCTCCCAACAAAAACGGTTGGCCATTAATTTGTATTAAAATAAATGATTGTGATAAACTAAATATGTAATTTTTTAAAAACCCTATTTGTGGAGGAATCAGTAAAATCCTTAGTTTTTCAAAGGCATAATAAATCTTCAATTCTAATTCAACAAACCACAGTGAAATATTAAATCAAGAAATGATTGGTTGTTACTAAATGTTATATAATTCTGTATCCAAACTCCATATCCAATGAACTTATTTGCAGTTCCTGATAATGACACTACCCTACTTGTGCTACACTGCAAAACTAAAACTGATATCATCACAGCGCGAAAGTCTCACCATCTCCATTGTCGCTTTCAATGAAGCGAATCTTCAATACTTTAGCTCATCCTACTTCAAACATTATCCTAAACAACGCTGCCAACATACAATGTTCCTGGAGACAAGTTTACTCATCGTGTTCCAGTAAGTTACTCATCTTTTTTTCTATATAGTGTGTTGTGCAAGAATCCAACTTTCAAATCTCTATATTTTAAATGAAAGTGTTATTTTAACTCTTACATAAGTCATTGAGCTCTTTATATTGCATAAGTCTACTGCCAATTGTATTGTCGTATCCCAGAGTCCAATTGTTGACATAAACAACTCTTGTTTAAGATATCCATAACAAAGTCGCTCGCAAAGAAAGATATTTAAGATAACACTTGATTATGTTAGTAGCACCTGTTTAATTTTCACATACATTGTTACTATGCCATGAATCAAACCTAACATCTCACTTCCAAAAAGAAATGATTTTAAAATACATTCTAAGTTGCTTGCCGATTGAGTAGCTGTAATGGAGGATTTAGCTCTCCATACCTTTATCGTAGGATTAAATCCAACTTTGTGACTGATATTTAGATCTTGTAGCCCCAATACATTGAACGAGGCAATCAGTTTTTCAGGTGCCGAAGAAACAATTTTTGAAAACACAAATAGAAAAAACCATTATTCAAACCCTTTGCAAATAATAGATTCAATCAAAATAAGTCTCGCTCTCCCAATAACAAAGAGTTCCAGTTCGGTCCGAACATGCATTCTGCACTTCAAATATTGCATCTTACGCAATTCTCTACAAACTCAACTCCATCGTTTGTCAATATTGCAAGTTCACAGGACATTCCATAGACAATTGTGGGAAAAGACAATATAATAACTCAAGATCGAATCTGAAGACTTTCTCGCCACGTCTCTACAACACGCTTGATCAAAATCACATTCAAAGAATTAACAACACAGATTACATCAGCTCAGAAGAAGGTATTGATGTAGATATCTCTTTAGACAACAAAAATTTCGAAATCGGTGTCGTGCAGGAAATTTAAATAAAAAAACGACACTCCTAAATACATTTCCAATTCCACTGTATTTATATTGTGTAGTAATAAACCCGATAACCAGCCACAAAATCTTACTCGCAATGCATTAAATAACAAATACATTCCTAATTCGACTGTATCCACATTGTGTAGTAACAAACTGAGTAAGCAGCCCGAAAACCATATTCACGATGCATTAATTAACAAATACATTTTAAACTCCACTGTATTCATATCATGTAGTAACAAACCGGATAACTAGTCCCAAATTAATAGTCGTAACAACGTTACCTCTCATAAAACCTCTACTTCTACTAAGCCAAGTAAACAGACCGAGAGCTCTATTTCATATCACAATTCTATATCTCCTGTACACGAAAGTGTTACACGACAGGAAAATCATCCGCAAAATGGAAATACAACCTTAACTATTTCCTATAAAGATCATACAAAAGTCACATTCTCTCCCAATAATGAAGCAGATCAAATATATGAAGTGACCGCAAACTCTACCGAAAAATATCTACCCCATTTAACCCTGAAGACCCCTGTTTTTCATAGATCCTTATTCTTTTCGGTTGACACTTGTGTATAAATTAGCTTGATAAAGAAATCAGTCATCGAAATAATGCCTGAAATTACTCGCCATGAATTAAAAATAAAATAAAATAGCGAAAAGCAGCTGTCTACATAATATAATTTTGTATTTGTTTTGTAACACTGGTATCTCTAGGAATTGAATAGAATATAAACTTGCTACCTACTTTGGTAAATTGTAGGTAGCAAGTTTCATTTTGGACATGGATTTTAATAAAGGAATGAAGAATTCTTTCGGACTCAAAAACATCGGGGTTGGAATAATTTGAGTTCATTTCTTCAACATAGCGGTTCGAGTCTACTGAGTTGATTGAAGTAGGAATAATAATGTATTTTTGTTGGCACTTGAGTAATGATTCATTGTATTTAACAATTACTGTTTTATAGTGTGTTGCAGTTTTAGAGGATTTTTGTAGAAATTCAGAATACGAGTCGGAGATATTATCATCATCTAAGATGTTTTCAATATCAGAAAGTGAGTCATCATTAAATTTGTCCCTAAGAATTGGAAGGCTTTCATAACTACTTTTGTCAGGGTCTGGGATAACGCGCGCAAGGGAGGATATTGAGAGAGTGCATCTGCAGCACTATTTAATTTTTCTTTATGGTAAACAATTTCGTAATCGTATTCCTCTATCTTAAGTTTTCATCTTTGAAGTTTGCTGCTGGGGTTGGTATGATCAAGAAGCTATTTAAGGGTGATGATCTATGACAAGGTAGGGGTGGAAATTTTTACATCCGAAGATAATGGTGAGTAATTCTTTCTCTGTTGCACTACAGTTACACTCATTTTCATTTAAAGTTCTGGATGCAAAGGATAATGGTTTATCTTTTCCGATTTCCCTTGAGAGAGAATTATACCTATAGCATAATTCGACGCATCACAAGTCAACACAAATGGTCCTGTGAAATGTGGATAAATAAGTACTGGGGCGGTGGTTAACAAGTGTTTCAATTCGTCAAAGGCAAGTCGTTGACGGTTTTCCCAGTCAAATTTGACATCTTTCTTTAAAAGGTTTGTCAAAGGTTTAGCAATCTTTGAAAAATTAGAAATGAAACGGCGATAATATGAAATAAGGCCAAGAAATTATGTCCTTAGGACATTTGGGAACAAAAAATTCCCAAAAAGCTTTTAGTTATCGGGGTCAGGTTTTACACCTTCATCTGTGAGAACATGCTCTAGGCAGGGAACCTCTTTTTGCAAAAACTTGCATTTGTCAGATTGTAATTTTAAGTTGAACTTATGGAGCCGTTGGGACACATTTGAAATATTACAAATGTGTGAAGTTAAATCATAGGAGTAGATGACTACATCATCTAGATAGATGAAATATTTAAAACCATGTAGGCCAGAGAGAGCAGAGTTCATAATTCTTTGAAAAGTGGAAGGGGCATTTTTGTCCAAAAGTCATGCAATTGTATTCAAAGTCGCCTTGTGGGACAGAGGATGCTGTTTTATAGAAATCGTCAGGACATATTTTTATCTGGTGGAACCCAGAAGCAAAATCCAAGGTACGAAAATATTTACTTTTACCTAATTGGTTTAAGATTTCAAATATATGTAATAGGGTAGGAATCACCGATTGTTATGTAATTCAATTTTCGGTAGTTGATGACAATATGCCATTTGTGTGGTCCGGAATCGGTGAATTTCTTGGGGACAACCCATATAGCCGAGGACCATCGGGACAGTTTAATTACGTCTTGTTCAAGCATCTTGGTAATTTGGGTTTGAATTTCTTGTTTATGGCATTCTGGGGAAGGATATGACTTTACGTGAATTAAAGCAGAAGTTGTGGTTTTGATTTCATGCTTCATAGCATTTGTATAGGATAGTTTGTCATTAGGGAGGTGGAAAATATCAGAACAACTTTAACAGATTTTGTCAAAAGACTTGGTTTCTTCTTGAATCAAAAGTGAAGTACGTAATGTTTAGAGAACTTCCTGGGTTCTAATATAATTACCGTTATGAAAAATGTATCAGCATTGTTTATTTGTATTTCATTGATATTATTATCGATGGATAAAAGTTTTAGATTTAAATTAGAATTGACATATATTGGGGACTTACAAATACTAATTCCTAATATGTTTATGCCATAATTGGTTTTTACAGCTGCTATGCAATTCGCTATGAGTAAGGATTCGACATGGCATTGATAAGGCCTTCCAGTAAATACTTTAAATTCGTTCAAATGGTGCAGTGGAGGTAAGAGTTTTTTACATGGGTGCATGATTTATTTTACGAAGGCCTTTATTTGTAAACAGTTTGTGCTTTCAGTACGTTCAACACAGTAAGCATCCCTTTTAGTTATTTTATGAAAATAAATGTCACTTAAAAATAGGGTTGAACACATTTCATCTGTTTAAAACAACACGAAATATGCGTAACATTAGAAGTGTTTGAGTAGATTGATGTTTGCTTATGAAAATTTTAAAATTGTTTGTTTCAGCTGCTTTCTGCTCTTTTCCACATAAGTATCCATTCAATTTTAATCTGTCACCTAACCATAATGTTCCCTTTCAGAAAACTGGTATATAGATAAATGGTCTTTCCTTCAATGGAATATAAAGAAAATGTAAGAGATTTATTATGAATAATTTTGTAGGATATTTATGAATGATTTTATGTCATTTCAACATACTTCCCAACTTCAGAGTGCAACCACTCTAGACTTTATGTCATTTCAACATACTTCCCGACTTCAGAGTGCAACCACTCTAGAGTACTGAAACTCAAATCCAGTCTTCTTTTATTACGTTTTAGGTATTTTATCGAAACTTAAAAAACATTTCAGTTTTTCCATGTTATATTTTTAATCTGTTCTTTTTTTTTAAATTGCTACTGTGTTAAAATACTTTATGTCCTTAGAATTAATGACAAATGGCTAATATAGATTCCACATAAATTCCTCACGCCCATCTCTCCCTCTGTATATCACAACATCTCAACTCTTTCAGACTAATACCAACTGTAATGAAATTTGAGAGGAAAGTGTGGTTCAAGTACACGAATATATATAAAAAATATCTCTTGTCTTTTTTTGAGACCTAACAGGGTAGATATAATTTATCTTGGTCTTTGAAAGACAATCAAAAATGTCTAGTAATATTTTTATACAAACTTTGTGAGATACGAATTTGGAGGTGTTGCAGTCTGAAGGAGATTATAAGATATTACATATGGAAAAAAATTTTAGGTCTCTAGTGGCTCTATTGGCTATCCTATAAAATATAGGCGTCATACTACTTTTCCATTGCCTGTAAAAAATGTTTTAGTCAATATATACATATACGTGTACATATATATATATATATATATATATATATATATATGTGTGTGTGTGTGTGTATGTTCATGTGAATAATTAAAAAGGATAGATCCTAATTAAAAAAGAGATATCGTTAAGTCACTTAAAATTTCAAACTTTTTTATGAACCTGAGTGTGCAGGAACCTTTGTGGTGCGAGTTCTACTCATATTTAAAATGTTCATTTAATTACAACATAGGTAATTATTTCTTTAACCTCCTCAGAATTCTAAACATTGCCATTCACTACTAGTTCTCATACATAGAAAATGATCGCATGATATAAATCTAACACAAAATATCTAATATTGCTGTAAAGGAAGATATATGTAATATTATTGTTTTTGTGTACGTACATACCCAGTACTATTTTATTTACATTGCCGCTGCAATAATTCTTAAAATCTTATTAACCTTTGAATCATTTTAATAAACTGACATATTCTTTTCAGAAAGCCACACCATTTAAGTACTTAATAATAATAACTTCTTTGATACAAATTTTGTATGGAGCTACATTATTAATTCTACTTTTGAGGGAGTCGGTCATTGCACAGAGACTCAGATTCTGTTTGCTGTCAACAATCGACAGTGGCTGGTTAACTAATAATTATGGTAAGTATCATAAGCACACTTTTCACTTTTTAGTAGAATATTTTCCAAACTCAATCAAATTCAAATATTTTCCCAATTTATAATAGCTTATATGATAAAATGACTCTAAAAACAGCTTAAGAAATTTTAGTGTTTCATAATGAATCTCGATTTAGTGATATATGTCAGTCATCACAAGAATTAAACAAATCAAGTAACTTATACTTTCGCCGATTGCGGAATTAGATTTGAAAGTACCATGCGTGACTAAAAATTGTGCTGTTTATTTGTGTATGTGTCTCACTTATAAGTTTTGTATTTCGTTTGTGTCTATGTTCCAAGAGGTCTTTTGTTTTGAACAATATTCCAATTCATGTCACCACATAATCGTTTTGACTTTTCTTGTTTCCTGAAAATTTATTTGGATATAGCAATCGGACGTGAGCAGGTATAGCTGGCCAATCCATGCTTTGTCGATCAAATGTAGTTATCACATTTTTTGTGACTGTCTATATAAATGAGTACTATTGCCGGAAAAAAAGAAAATCGAAAAAAGAAAATGCCTGTGATTAATTACAAGTTGTATTTGTATCTAAGTACTTTAAACACTTAAGACATAATTCAAATTATATTAAATAATATTTAATATAGTTATTGTCAATGTAAATTTGCCTATTACCACACATTCCGTCATTTTGAGATAGCAAAATTAATCAATTTGAAACGGTGAAGTCGTCAAAATATACGATTATCTTCACTAACCCATGTCAGATCATATTAAATGAGATTAGTTTATGTGTAGCCTTTTTTTAATATAGTTACCGGCTAACCTATCTGTTGTTCGTATACCAACATGCACAAACATAGTTTACTGCATCGTGAAAACAAACAAATCGAAATAAGAGGATGTATATTTTTTACCTTAAATGTATATTTTTGGGGAAACACTTTCTGCAGTTTAAAGAAATTATTTAATTTTATCACGAGAGAATATATAAATTTAATTTAGTTCATTGATTTCTTTATTACAGTAACATTCAAGTTACTCAATACTAATTTCTCTCACTGCATGTTTCACAAGGCGAGGTAGGTTATAGATCAATCCAATTACTTGAATCTTACATGAGGCTCAGTAGCTTGACGATTAAATTTGTACAATCATGTTCGGTTTATATTATTATGCTAGTAGTTTTTCTTGCTCATGACATGAGGAACTTCAATGTTTATCCCTCTGCAAGGGTCTCTAGACGATGAACTGTGATAAAATGTGATATCTTTTTTCAGAAAAAAATAATTGTTTTCCAAAATATTTTCATTTAATATTATAGACTCTGGTTTCATTTAAATGAATTCTACTAATCAGCTAAATAAAATTAATGTACTTAACTTTGATTTACTCAATTTAATTAGGAAATTAAGTAGTTAATTACGACTTTGTGTTGTTATCCTATGTAACTTGTATTTATTTTAAGGGACAATATAACATGAAGCTCAATGAAAAAGTAGTGCATAAAAATTAATTTATTCCAGAATATAATTCTTTATATTTTAATATGTAGCCCCCTTTTCTCTTTCAAAATAATAAATCGTTTTCATATTGCAGATATAACTATTTGTATCTTAAAAATATTTAACTTCACAAACGAATTTTACTGTTATCTATTACTACTTTTACTCTTATCTATTACTTTTATAAACCATAAAATTGTCTCTTACTACTTGACGGCTTACTGATCGATTTGCCAAATTTATAATAGAGAATAGTAACTATACTCGAAAAATTTAATTCGATATTTATTTTAAGTTGTATCATTGTAATTGGTTGAAAAACAATAGAGGGTATATATACTTGAAATTACACCTGTTCTTTTCTACGCACTGAAACAAGTTCAAACTGTATATGCCGTTTCAAATTGCAAGGACATATTGATACTCTTCATGATAAATTAGACCCAGTGATAAAATTGGAAAGTATAGTCCACGTGGTATCTCATATGAACAACATGTATTTCCTTATGTCACATAGATTACTTAACTTAATGTTGAGTAAACCATAAAAAAACACCAAAATATAACACTAATTAGTTTCACACGCAAGTGCAACCTAGGCGCTAGACGATAAGAGCTTTATCGTTTTGGAGATTGATTATGTCTAGACAGTCATAAATTATCTTGAGGTCATTACTGCTAAGGGGTTGTAGTCGATCACATAAATAGAATGGGTATGTCCATAGAAGAATCATTATCATTCATCACAATTTTGAGGATGGTGAGGGTTAAAAGATTAAGAAATAACCACTATGAGGACCACGGCGATTATTTACCTTTGGGTTTTTACAGGGTAGCAAGTTTCGAGAAGTTGCTAAACGTTTGGATGTTTCCTAGTTTAAGGAAACTCGTGGTAGGCTGATGATACGATGCTTGGGTCTCTGCAAAGTATTTTTATACATTAGTGAAATCGAAAGAATTTCTTATGATATTATTAGTTGCAATTAATTATTCGTTTCATTTTTTTAAGGGTTAATGAAAATGACACATGGTTATTACCAACAGTAATTGCTAATTGATATTTCACACGGTAAATGAAATAAAAAATTGAGTTTTTTAGTCGGCACCGTGAAAATTTTCATATGAATATTTGTTAAAGTCATCAATTATGACATATGCAGGGTGTAGGTTAATATATATACATAATTATCAAGAAAAATGGTGGTGTGACAGACCGATGGATGAATGGACGTATTTCAGGCCTTATAAGAGTTCCGCTTTATTCCTTTTGAGACACGAAACCCTAAAAACATGTGAGATATACAAATTGAAAAACTATTTCCAACTGAAATTAAATAATTCATAACCATGCTGATCAATTTGATAAGTATGTTCGTCACTTGAATTCTAGTTTGCTTTTAACACAACCTTGTAAGGAATGGATTAGATTCCAAAAAAGTAACTTTTTTTCCTTCAATACATGACACTGAAAATATACATATCAAAACTTTGAAGGGACAAATAAGCTTCTAAATTGTTTTTTAATTTTTTTATTATTTGGTTATAAACTGAGAGAGACACTTACAAACAATTCTAAACTATTTATTTTTGAACTTATTGCAAGATAAAGATATTATCAAAAATATCTACTAAAATATGCACTCCACCCCATTTTCGAAACTGCTAAAGTGAAAATTATGAAAAGAAAACAGTCATTGGAATTTAAGTTAAAGCTAATTAAAAAACCATCCATACATCATTCCATCATTTTATAAATATATACAATATTTTTATATCGGTGAAGGATGTGTTATTCAAAATGTTTACATAGTGAAAAGTATTACAGGCATTTGTAAACGTATAAAGTTTTTATTGACATATATTTTAAAGTCTAAATAAAAATTTCCCGAATACATTTCAAATTATGTGATATTATTCTGTTGATATTATGCTATTTCTTATTAAAAGTCTATGTTGTATTACAGCAAGTTTTATATCCAATAACTGGTACTACTTATGAATTAAATAAATCTACTACGAGAATAAATTATAATTGTACACTGTAATAGGTTGAACTATTTTAGAGGAGGAAAATCTTATGTTTGAAAAAGGTGGAAAACGAATTTATTATTGCTGAAAAAAGTGTAAACTATATGACGGCCTAGTTCTCTAAAAGCGAAATAAACCAATAAATTTAATGTATGTATAAAGGGTCCTAATACCTATGATATTTTTGAACTTGTGCTATTCTCCTTTCTTACTTCCGAGACAGTTTAAATATTTTATTAATTTTGCTCGTTTATTAATAGAATGTGGCAGGCCAATAATCCAATCAATCTAAAAATTAAATTATAGCAGAGCTTGTGGTCCATTATTTCACTCTCAAAGATGAATAATGACGATGAGGTAACACCGCAGCTTTCCTTTGTCAAAGCTATTTTACATTTTCACTTTTTACATTACTGTTATTTTACATTTAAATTTCTCACAAATTTACGAATTGATTAAAAAAAAAATTTGATATCTATTTTGATTTGAACAGAAATTTGCTTTACAGTACTCATTGAACTTAGTATTGACAAAAATTAATAAAATGAGTCACTAATATGTCGGTAAAATATGTTTTTCAGAGACTTTCTTGTAAAATAATTGAATAGTTAGAATAGGAGCCATAGATTTTTTTCTATTTGAAACGGAATGTATGAAAGTTAGCAAATTAGAACCGAATGTAGCAAACAAAACACATCATGAACTTTGTCTTAAAGATAATTTTTTTAAAAATACCTAAGAAAACTGAAGTTCTGTTTTTGCATGAATTTCAATATCCACATCATTGATATCCCTCAGATTTTTTTAACATCATATTATTTTGGAAGATTTTTTGGGAACAGTTATTTAAAATTTACTCAAGAGTCATACGAAAATCTTTAAATGAGTATATTTTCATGCAAAGAAGTTATATGCATTGAGATATTATATTAATGTATTTATCTTTAGAGAAAGAAAAGAAGAGAGAAAATAAAAAAAGTACCTAAAATATGCTCTTGCGGATTTGTTATTTTAATATTATTTTGGTGTAACTTTATTAGCATCAACAGAACCTTAGTTGATTTAGTTTTTAATTTTTAGTGTTCCACACCGATATGTTGGGAGGAACCTTATTATTGTGATAACGTTGTTCATCATTTAGTATATCAGAGGCTTCTTACATTTAAACGAAATGTGATAGAGTCGAAATTCACACATAAAATGTAATTCCTTTCACAATTAAATGAAACTATGTGATGTAGTATTATTTCTACTTTCTTTAATTTCTTTACCACGACCTAGGTTTTGTTGTATTACAACATCTTCAGGTGGAATATTAGCAAAGATTAACTCTTAGGAACATCCAACAGCATTTATATGTTTCAAACACAATGGTTTGTGCGGGTTTTTACACTGCTTATGTTAGTGAGTTTATTGCAGGGGCATGGTGTAGGTTTTTTTATATTTCCCCTATCAAAATCAATATATTTCCCCTCCTAATAAAATCGGATTTGATTTTTAAAAATAAAATTAAAAATATAAATCTAACACCCAATTGTAAATTAGTTTCACTCGACGTAGTAAACTTATTTTCTAATATACCACAAAAAGGTTGCTTAAATATAATTTCAGATATACTAGAAAAGAAAAGGTTAAACCCCATTGAGGCATCGGAAATTAGACACCTCTTTAAAATATGCATGCACCAAAATTATTTCCTATTCGATAAAAATGTTTTTCATCAAGTCAATGGCCTTGCAATGGGCTCCCCCCTCAGGCCCTTTTTAGCCGAATTATTTATGAACAATCTAGAAACCAGCCTCTTAAAGATTAAATTAGCGACCAATATACTATACTATTATAGATATGTTGATAACATCCTTGTCTGCTCGAAAGGTACACAGCGACAGTAAGACCAGTTTGTTAACTTTGCCAACTCCCTACACTATCAAATTCACTTTAGAAGTAGAATCCGATAATAAACTTAACTTTTTAGATATAACAATAGAATGCAAAAATAATAAACATAAATTTAGTATATTTAGAAAAGACACATTTACAGACTCCATAATTAATGGTCAGTCTCAACACCCTTGGTCCCATAAGTTAGCAGCCTTCCATTCCATGATTTACAGAACTTTAACCATCCCTCTAGAAAAACCTAATTTACGTAAAGAAATAAAAACTATAAAACAAATAGCAGTAAATAATAATTATGACCCATCAATTGTCACAAAACTGTACCATTATAAATTAAGAAAAATACTAATACAAGAAATATACCCCGTCGTATCAAATAATAATAGTATTTACTATAAATCTATCCCATACATAGGTAATGTATCACTCAAATTAGGAAAACTCTTAACTAATAGTAAAAATATAAATAATATAACATGTACATATAGTACTTTAAATAACTTGGGTAAAACCCTTATTAATAATAAAGAAAAAATAGATAAACATAAAAAGAGTGGTGTCTATAAACTTAAATGTAACAACTGTAATAGTGTATATATAGATCAAACGGGAAGAGATTTTACCACAAGATATAAAGAATACATTGCCAGCTGGCGAAATAATAAACCAGACACATTTAACTTTGCTAAACATCTCATTGAAAATAACCATCACCCTCATACTGATAATGCCCCCTATATATTACAAATAAATACAAAAGGTAATAAACTTAATATCTTAGAAACATTAGAAATAAACAGACATAAAAAAGACACCAAGGTTAATATATTAAATGAACAACTAAATATAGCATCATCACCCATACTTAATATCTTCTAGATATAATTTAATTATACAACATTGATACTACAGTACTCTGGAAATTGTTTCAGCACAAATACACATATAAATATAAATATATATAAAAAAATGAAAAAAAATTAAAATAAATATATGAATACACAAAACTGGAGATATGTAGAAATAGTGTATTACCTTGTCCTTACTTTCAAATACCCTTGCTTTTGTATAAATATATTACCGATAGTAACTTCCATTTAATTTTATTACATATACCGGAACATTTGCATCGTATAACCTCACATAATAACAACAACTGAATTTATTACCCTCACTAGAATTCTGGTATATCGTATAACTCTCGGAAATATAATAAAACCTACACAGCTCCCCTACAATAAACTCACTAACATAAACAATGGAAAAACCCGCACAAACCAGGCTTCTGCTATTGTGTTTGAAATATATAAATGTTGTTGGATGTTCCTAAGAGTTAATCTTTGCTAATATCCCACCTGAAAATGTTGTAATACAACGAAACCTAGATCGTGGTAAAGAAATTAAAGAAAGTAGAAATAATACTACATCACGTAGTTTTTAATTGTGTCTAAAAAAAGTTATTAATTCTAAAAACTTGTACGGAGGGATTGATATTTTAAAAAGACAAGTGCATATGAAAACTTATTCCATTATTACGTATGAGCTGAAAAAATGGATCAGAAAACATATGTCATGGCCTGATAAAAGTTATCTTTGAAATATGTATGTTACTCTTATAATTCGTAATATAAAGCTTTTAAACATATACTAAGCTGATCCGTTGACTGTCCCCAGACCTCAACAAACAACTTGATGATAAACTCTTCAATGAAATATACGGAATTGTATGAAGTACTAAAATTGGTAATTTGAATGCAAACTAGCTTTCTGTATTCGAAGTTTTTATGCAGTTGTCTTAGGTATTATATACTTTAGTGACTGTTCTTAATTCTACAGACCGTTATCCATTTGTTAGTTTGCCAAAACCATTTTTTTTTACTAGAAAATGTTTTACGTTGAACCTTCGAGTTTAAAGCATAATTTTTACAGGTCTCAGTAATCAATATTGAAGAATAGTTAAAGAAATATTTGGTAGGCGAAATAAAAACTAATTTTTATTTTGTGTCTTATTAGATATCCTTTGTACAGTTAATTGAGTTGAGTTGAGTATTAAGGACAAGAAAAATATTTTATTATAATTCAGAAAACTTATCTCTGAAGAAGCAATGAAAGAAAAAATTATCCTTTTATTTTCAAGGTATTAAATTTTAAGTTATGAAAATAGCAGTGTTTCTAAGTTTATTCAAATTTGATTGAAAACCTGCAGGTGTCTCCATTTCTTTTTTCAATTTCATCTGTACAGTCAAAATTTGCTAGAACTTATTCTATCAGTTGTTTTTAATACAATTAGAAAAATGGAATACGTATGGGATCACCTTGGTGTTTGTGCATCACGATTATTTCAGTTTAAAAAATTTGGCGTAGTTCTAGAAAGTAATTACAAAAGTAAATTATAAGTATAATTTTTGTAAATGGAAGATATAAATTCTTTCTAACAAAATTCGTGAAAAATTTGATTAAACACTGTCATTTGACGATTTATGGCACTACACGATTATAGAAGAAAGTTAATTTAGATAATCATGATTTAATTGTAAATGCCGAAATCAATAGATATTCCTATTCCCCATGATACTTGGAGTAAAATTTCAATAATCTTTTTATAAATTACCAAATCCATTTGTCTTATTAATTATTTAAAAACTCTTCTAATAACCATTACTCTAATGTGTCTGTCGCCTAATCGAATCATTCTTAATAATTAGTTTGGAAGCCAAATCAATAACATCAATTGTTTTGTTGTGTTTCTATTTTTCTGTTCACCAGTTCCGTAGTTAGTTTTTTTTAGTTAGACACCAGAAATTTTCTTTCAATCCGATTCAGAAATGGAAAATATAAGCTATAAAAATACGTGGAAATATTTGCATTCTTTAGAAACCGTTATGGGTATTAAGAGAAATCTGGAAGTGACAAGACCGAAACTGGTCTCTCAGTCTTGGCCGGCGATAATGAAACGAGTGATAATTTTAATGTATGCAGCAACATGTCTGTCATTTATTTTGGTACAAATTACGCTTGGAAATTTAAATCTTTCCTCATCCGAAAAAAATACAATGTCTATAATATGTGAAGTGGTATTTTTAGCAATATACAGTCACAAAATTATTACAACTACTTTCATGCAATCGAATAAATTTTCAAATTTTTTTGCTGAAATGGAAATGCTGGATCATTATTTGGATTACGACTTCAAGAGATCTTTATATGAAGAAGCACAAAACGCATTTGTTGCCGTTAAACATGTTGTTTATAATGCTGATTCGGAGGTTAGTAAAAATTACATGTTATGCAAGAATTAATTTTGTTTTCATGTTAACTGAATATCTATTTCATTAATATCATTTTTTCAGGTAGAACTATATTTACTGGGATCAATTGAATTTGTGTGGGGGTTCTATTCGCTAATTAGATTGTTCGATATATGCATCACCTGCGAGAAACTTACACAACAACTTCGCTATACCCGAACACTTGGATTGAAGA